>JZKD02S1630472.1:78974-95891 GCA_000966675.3 Picea glauca
TATTATCCCTTGAGTTGATCTCTAGATGAAAGTCCTTATTCACCCTTGTTGAGATCCTCTTGAGTCACAATCCTTTGTGTCTCAAGCACTCAATGAATTTCACCGTTGGTTTATAGGTCTACAAAGATCTTCTTGCAGATTTGATAGATATGTTGAAAATTGTTCTGGATTTGTGTCCTTTAAACACTCACTATTGTAAATCATATCTAATATATTTGTTGTCATAAACTATTGTGTATCTGAAATTGATCTCCCTCTCAAAGTGCAAGTTGTGATACCATGTTGAAAAATATCAATTCCCAACACCCAGATACTTTATTGCCTTATGTTTTTCCTTGCCAATAAATAAATTACAGCACACATAATAAAATATACTGGTTGGAAATAAAACAACCAAAGCAAAAACTGGAAACCAAACTTCACATATGCACACACAAATTCTGCCCTTCAAATCAAATTTTCATTAAATTACTCCAAGTTTACAAGGGCTCATGTACTGGGAAAATATCCAACTAAGAAAAGAATTGAATTACAACAAAACCTAGATATTCCAGCCTTGCCAGAAACTCAACTGAAGAAACCCTCTGTATGACTGCCTAATCTGCCATATCTACTACTCGTAGCCACTAGTCACTCAAATCTGCTAGATATGTCTGTTGATACTCAAATCTGCTAGATTTGCATGATGGTACTTTAGATCTGCACTAGATCTATCTCTTGGTACTTCAGATCTACTTGATCTGCCTGTTGGTATCTTAGATATGCTAGATCTACCTGTTGGTATCTCAAATGTACTAGATATTCCTCCTGGTACCTCAGATCTGCTAGATCTACCTGTTGGCACCTCATATTTGCACTAGATCTATATGTCAGTACCTCAAATATGCTAGATCTTCCTGTTGGTACCTCATATATTTTGGTACCTCAAATCCGCACGAGTTATGTCTTATGGTACCTCAGATTTGCTAGATCTACCTATTGGTACCTCACATCTACTGTTAGACTACCCAAAAATTTGTCATTTCATTTATGGTTGTTGGGTTTTCTCTTTTTGTTGCACTAGTTGCACTTTCCTCCTTTGGACTTGGTCTCTGGATGAAAGTCCTTCTTCACCTATCTGAGATTCCCTTGAATCATAGTCCTTCATGACTCAAGAACTTGAGCAAAGGTCCTTCTGTGCTCCAAAAGTGGATAACTCGAACACATGAGCAAAAGTCCTTCTTTGCTCCTATGTACTCGATTGTAGTTTCTCCTTCAACTAGCCTTGCTTTTATAATCTTGAGTTATGAACGAATCAAACATAACCCTAATCTCCAAAGTGATTAACGGTTGATATTAGATCTCACCTCAATTGAGATCAATGGCTAAGAATCATTTAATTCATTGATGCTAATACTTTAGCATTTCATTAAACTAAACTCAATTAATTAATAAAAACACTTTATTTTAATAATTCCTTTAATTAGTCAAATCTCACTAGCTTAATTGGATTTCAAGGGTTTTATTCTTTAAGGCGGCCAAGGTTCGAAACTCATGGTAGTCGAGAGGAGACACCCAAAAAAACCCATCCATGTTAAGGGTTGGTGTGGCCCAGGCTAGGTGCGATCCCCAGGTGATTTTGACGGCTTATATGCCCTTGAGTCATTGTTTCTTAGACCACGAGCTAGTCGCGTAGGTAACAGTTACAGTGGCAAACTAAAAAAAAAAATCATTTAATTAAAATAAATTACTAAGTTATAAGGATTTGGACAACTTCCACATGTCTAGACATTTATACCTATGTGGAAGTACCCGTTTGATGCTACAAACATCAACATATGCAGTCCTTTTATGATAAGGTGAAGTTTTAAAATTTGTTAGTGGTACAATTTTTCATAATGAAATTTTTTACGTTGTCTCGAGGAAATGGTCAAAATAATACCATAAACATTGGTCTAAAATCTTTAGTGATAGCAAGCAACATCTACACAGAAGGTTCCCAAATATACAATTTAGTGATAATTGGGCCTTCATATATTTTTCAAGACTATTAAGATGAGGATATACCATATTGTGTGAAACATGTTCAAAAATTGGTCTTTTGTGTACTCACTTATGTGTCTAGTCCTTCACCTTTTATATCTTGTAATGTATTGTCATTGAATTTTATAGGCAACTTCATTTTCTATGGTTTTGAACAAACTTAGTGAGTACATTACCGAGCTCCAAAGGGATAGCAAAGATCTAAAAGCAAAACAAAGACAATCTAATGCTAACACGTTCATTTTTAGAAAAAATTACGATTTCTTAGAGGCCAAGAGGATCACTGACGAGAGGATGACATGAGGAGTAGACCTTGAGACACTGCAACAAAAAGCTAGAAAAGTAATAAATAATATATGCTTGTAGTTATTAATTTTGATATGCTTGCAATTATTTATTTTGATATGCTTTTAATTTGTTATCTTTCTCTCATGTAATGTTTTTAGTACCACTGACCTACTTTCATGGTCATTTGTTAGACATTATAAACCTGATTGAACTTATCTTATCTTACGTACATTGTAAACTTAATTGATCTTATCTTATCTTATGTACTTGCACAATTAGGTGCAAAGAAATTATCACTTCGCATTCTTTGGGTTAAGCCAAGGGGTCCTCCATTATAGGGTGCTTTATAATTATCTCATTTAGTGTGTTAATATACTAACTTAAAATATGTGATTATTATTAGTCCCCGCCGAACGCCAAAGGCGTAGAGGGACTATAGCGATCGATAATTCGTAGAATTCATATTAATCTATCCTTTGACTATAAATTTTTGCTTCATCTGTATTGTTCGTACTATAGAAGTAAAAACATTATTTTTTATATAAAAAAAAAAAAACTTATATGTCATCATCTCATTGGAGAATATATTCGAGGTATTATTGCTAGCTTTGTTGTTCCCAATGTTGTAAATGTGTAGATATCCAAAGTTTTGAGCTTAGACGCTCCTTTTTAATTTTTATTACATTTTTACTGAAATGTTTACAAACCGAAAGTTCTGAGCATGGACGTTGTTTTTTATTATTATTTTTATTAATGTATTTGTCCTATTATTATTAGTCCTTTGTATTTGTATTGAAATGTTTGCATACCGAAGGCTTAGATCATTGACACTTTTTTCGAGGTGCTTGAATAGGCCTAACAGCTTAAATGTTTACATGGTGCGAGGTCCCGAAACATGCCTGACAACTTAAATGTTTGCATACCGTGAGGCCCTTAGACACCCTGATAGCCTTAAATGTTTACCTAAATAGGCTTCTCGAAGTACATTTTTCCTCAAAATTTTCCATACAATGTTGCAGTGAATTTGGACAATATTGTTGTCCAACGCTACTTGAATAGTCATTGTATGTTTCATACTTTTTCTATGCTTGGAATGAAATTTCGTCATCATTGAAGCTACATACATTGTTTACTAGTTCGGTGGGTGCTTCTTCTTCGTTGGTTCGTCGGTTGTTGCTTATTGTTGTTTGGTTCACAATTCGACCTGTGCTTCTGTCGTTCATCGTTTCAGAGTAAGTTTCCATGCCGCAATTTCATTTTATATTCCTTCTTTGTTGTTCAATGTTTGTAGTTTGCAAGTAAGAATATTTGCTTATTTCTACTGGCATGCTCGTCGTATGTTTTTGGTTCCTTCTGTACTTCGGCTATAGTTTGGTAATGATTGGAGATACATATGTTGTTTACTGGTTCGGTGGTTGTTGCTTGTTCGTTGGTTCGTTGGTTCGTCGGTTGTTGGTTGTTGTTGTTTGGCTCAAGTTTACGAGTTTGGGGCTGCAGTTGGGCATGTTCGTGCTTTCTCGTTGGTTTGGTGCTTATTCTTTTCTTTTGTTTGCTTCGGCTTTGCAGGGTTGGGGTCCTGCGCTGGCAATTGGAGTTGTTTTTTTTTTTTTTGGCGCTTTGAGATGTTCAGACCCTGCACCCACGAGTGGACCTGCGATTGTGTTATTTGTCGTGTCTAGCGAAGGCGAGATCTGACGCCTATTTCATGTGCGCCTATTCTGCTGTAAAATTTCATTGATACTTCAGTGTTGACATGATATAAAATAGTGGCATAAGAAATAATTGGACAACTACATGTGCAATTGTAATATCCGTTGTTTTTTTTTGTTAAAATAAAACATGTTCAAACCGCACTTATTAACCATATATGGTGGAATGTGCCCATATCACAATACATGTTCTTTATCATGTACACAGATTAGTGTGACCATGATACAATTTGTCTTGTACTTGAGATATGATATGTACACCAAAGATACTGCAAAATTATATTTCCATGTCTCGAAACATATCTAGATAATTTGGCACAAAAAAACAAAATCATTTAGCTATGGCCATGCAATTTGTTAATATTTTGTGGCTTGTAATATATTTTGGGCAGGGAAAAACTTTATATATTTACAACCATGGATGGAGAAAAGCAAAGGTTCATGTTTCTAACTATGTTTTATTCTATTCGTTGATTCTCATTTACTGTATGTACATATTACTTGTTCTCCGGTGCATACCAGCATCCATTCATGTTCATTGTATTTTGTGCGTTCCCACATTCAAACAAACATAATAGCTGGAGAAAACGACGGAGTCTTGACTGCAGCGGTGGAAGAGGAGATATAAAGGTACATGCTTTTACTGTTATTTCATATTCCGTTGTTTTGTATTTCATTTATTGTCTGTATATGTATTCACCTAGTTTATTGTATGTAGATATTGTGTACCTTCCTACATAATAACTTATCTTCATTTGATGTCTTCCTGCATACTAACTTCCTTCGTGTCCATCGTATTTTTCCTGCATTGCTACATTTAAACAAACAGAGTGGTTGGAGGGGATGATGGACTCTTTGGCGCCAATGTAGACGAAGAGTTACAGAGTTGCATACCTGTACTCTTATTTCATATTCCAGGGTTTAGTATTTCATTTATTGTCTGTGTATTTGTTCTACTTGTTCTACTGCTTTGCACCTTTTTTATTGTATGTATATACTATGTATCTTTCTACTTATTCTCATGTGAATTGCATTCTCTTTACTGCTACATTGAAATACATAGAACTGTATTTCTTTATTTTACATGCCTTTCTTCTTACTAACTTGCCTTTTGCTACCTTGGAAGAAACAGATTGGTTGGACATAAAGATGAATTCTTGTATGCAACGGCAGAGGGCTCTGTGGTACAATCTTCGAAAAGGTATACCAACTGTGCTAGTAAATTAAATATACAAAATGGGTGGGGGCATATAATATTGGACTAGAAAACGATGATTTGGCAATAATGGGCCTTTGTGCCCTCCCCATTTCTACTATTTCCATTTTCTATTATCTCTTTTGCTTTCTAATTGCTCTGCTTAGTCATCTTTCCGAAAATGCCTTGGTGTGCGGGTTGGAGGACTCATGGGTTCACATTTGGTCACGCTTCTACCTTATTCCATACTTACCCACTTTGTCGATTGTGGGTGCCGAGTTGGCAGGTTCAAGATTGCGCCTCTGGCTTCCGAGGTTCCGCAATATACAGATTGGTCATCGCACCTCACCATCATGCCATATTTATTGTTACACATTTTTTCAGTCAAAAAAACCGAGGCATACAATTTGACCCTCGAGTCCTCATGTGTCTCGATTATCCCTTGACACCTTATTTCGTATTCCATCTCCTTCGACCCTGCATGTGACATTATGAACAATTATGGACAATACACAATGCATATGCTTGTTAAGTCCTTTTGATGTTCATCTACACATGCATGCATCAGAAAAACTTGGACTAGTGACATGGCCATGAGCAGTCAGTCATCCCAGACATCAACAGGCCGACAAGGCCAAAGGTAAAGATGCATACATTATGTTCCTAGTATGTTTACCAAACAAATATCCTCAACTATTTATTCATCTATGGCATGGTGAATATGTTGATGTCATCTGCAAAACATACTTTGCAGTTCACAAGAAGTATAGAAGAGTACAAGCGAGACAAGGAACACAGCGCAGGTTCCGTAGACTGAGAGGTCTGGTTGCAAAACCCTGGCTCCATAGTTCATCCAAGATGTGCGACTACTTGTACATTTATGCTAGGGAAAAAAGAAAACAAAAAAATAATGCATACTACCATTCACATTACTTTTCCTGTTCAAAAATTGTCACCGGGTCTAAACTTGTAACACCCAAAATACTATCAATAGAGGGTTTGAACAACCGTCGAATTGGACAAGTGTTCATCGGGGACATAATCATCGTCTATAGCACCTACTTGGACAAGGAAAACAAAACTAGATCTATTATGCGTGCTGACATGACAGACAAGGAGGCCCTAATGACAGTCACACTGACTATTCCTACACAACTTGTCTAGAAACATGCAGAAAAGATATTGCCAGGTAATGGGATATCCATTAAAAATTTTAATATATTGCCCAAAACAGTATATGACTGTGGTGATTGTGATCAGATTATTTCGCTCAACGAAACAAGTATTGTGGGAAAAAATCCCGCTATTTGTTTAGAATATTGTTTTGTCCCATACACAACTATCAGCCAACTTGCATAGAGCAACGACATTTACCCAATCAGAACCATTGGCGCAGCTGTCACACTGGCGAGAAAACTTGGCTCTCAACACATTCTCCATATAAAAGATGGAGAGTCAGACAACGACAAGGCGATGGTACAGTTCTCCATATCTAGTTGTGTCCTTTACTTTCGCATGTCCATGTATCTCGGTTAAGTTACAAAAATATTGCATTGTTCCATGTTGCAGTTGTAATTTTTCGATACCTATTCAAATTTGTTTTCATCAATGGAACAACAATTGCATAAAGGGCAATTTCCACTTGTGCTCTTTAAAAATATAACAAAGAAAAGGGATGTTAAAGAAAGGATCTTTTGCACAACCCAATCAACATTTGTAACATAATTGCGAGCAGACATAGTACATGATCTCAAGAAACTAAGTAGCTCTACAACTGTTGTGCATATACTTGTACAGATTGATCCTCACTTTGTTCATACAAATAGCCTTCACCAAATTTCTAATGTTTTTTTTTTTTTNTTTGGGGTGCAATTGTATATTGTATTGTTCAATATATTAACTGTTATGCTCACGTTTCCAAGTTGAAGGTGTTTTGGTTGCAGCAAATGCGTACTCGACCCCCTTTGAGCCTGTATATGCGAAATGCAACTCTTCAGCTTCTTCTTCTGCTTTGATAAGTGATGATACGATTGATTGTCTGCGATGGAGTAAAAAATTTCCATACATATATGGAAATTGCTTCAATGTTGCCATCTGAACCATGGGTAACACAATTGTGCATTGTACAATTACATAACCTCTATTACAAGATGTGCTTCCTGGGTTAGCGGAATTGTCATATGATGCATACCTACAGAAAAAAGGCAAACAGTGTCTACATGATGTGCGACTTTTGGATACATATCAAATTTACCTTAAATGAGGACAATGCAATATTGCATATTGGCTGAAAAATAAATAAATCAAGCTTTGGCAGGAAACGAAAATATCTCATGCGTGTTTGTAATTTTTCTTCAACACCCAGATGAATGTTCGTCGGACTCGAGTTCTTCAGAGTTGACATCTATAGCTATAAATTTCTCTTTCCAAAGATTTTGTCTCTTCTTGTGCACTTGAAACAACAAGGAGAATCTAATTACAAATGCAATCCATGTTGTTATTTTGATTTTTTTTGCATCTCCCAGTAAGAATTTTGTATATTTGTTTCGGTGTGCAAATAAAAAAAAAATGGTGGTTGGTTGTGGCTTTGATGGAGGAGCCTGCACGTTTTTTGGGTGCCCAAGTTGGACAATTGTTTTCCAACTATATAGCCATGGCAGGATTTCTGAATTTTTTTTGGGTGCCCAAATAAAATAAAAATTTGTCTCCAACTACACATTTATGGTATGGTATCTGCATTTTCTCGATGCCCTAATTGAAAAAAAAAAGAAATCAACATGGATTGAAACATGAGCTTCAGATTTTCAGATCTCGTTATAGAGATTGCACCCGCACAAGATTGTTCACTCCAGAAATGGGAAGCATGAGAGCGAACCCCATAAAAAGTATCCAATTGTAAATAACTCGGGCCCATCCTTTGAATCGTCGAAATAGCCTACTCATCTGGGCAGAATCATCAGGAATTTCCAATAATATTGGAAATTTGGCATTGTTAAAATTGGTAGTGATAGACCATGGTACTGTCAGAAGAAAATGTCCATAGTGATCTTGCTTAATGGTAAAATAGTAATCGACAACTTTCTTGTTCCCCATTTTGAGGTCTGGTTATAGCTAGCGTACAGTGGTGAAGCTCTGTTGGTTTTGTGTTGTCTTGTGTTTGGCAGACTTTTGTCCATATCCCATGGCCCCAGTTATTTTCTCATGGGAACATATACCATATGTAAGAGAAAACCAATGCCATGATGTGTTTTTTTTATATATCAAATTGTTTGATGCAAAGGTCGTTGTGTATTGCTCTATGGAACCTTATGGGATCTTACTTAAGTTCTTTTATGTTCATGCGTTGCCTTCTACCTCAACTTTCAACACATTTTGTGTTTAGTTGGTTCTTGGTTGTATGCTTCGTTCTGGAAAATTAATAATACATTCAGGATCTTCGCAGTTTTTCTACGATCTTAAAGACTATAGAGGACATGATTTTCCCTTTAATATAAGCTATGTGACACAAATGCAGTATGTGGCTCATTTTAGCACTTTTCCTTGATCGAAGAACTTAGCAAAATTAATCTTCTGGAATAATTTGAAATAAAAGAATATATATTGTGTGAAGTCCAATGGAACTATCATATCAACGAGAGGACATTAAAAATCAAATTCGTCATTGTTATACCCGCGGTTAAGCTGAAAGTACAATAACTTTACTTAGACATCCCAAAATTGATTTTCTTGTAGCTTTTTTAGGCTTATCTTATACAAACAAATCCTAGAAACTATAAGCATGGCTTGTTGTATCTATTCCTTGATTGAAGAACCTGCT
Source organism: Picea glauca (assembly GCA_000966675.3). Classification (NCBI taxonomy): domain Eukaryota; kingdom Viridiplantae; phylum Streptophyta; class Pinopsida; order Pinales; family Pinaceae; genus Picea; species Picea glauca. The sequence continues at coordinate 88,006 of JZKD02S1630472.1, forward strand.
CACATGTTTAATGCACTTCATAGTTACTGTTAAAACTATCAATGGGGCTTTCTTACACCAATTCCCGCTTTTGAAAATTGCCATCCCCTTTCTTTTTGCCCTGTTCTTTCCATTTCTGGTTACTTACTCGTTTTTCGGAAAATGTCTAGGTGCAGAAGTTGGCGGATTCATGTCTTTTGATTTCCACTTACTTTTATATCACCAGCTCGACCAATCGCTTCCCAGTTTCATATTGAACAAACTTTTTGGATCGCGGGTTCCCGGATAGGTGGGTTCAACATTGCATTTCCATTGTTCTGCTGCCTGCAAACAACACTCAGACTTCCGCGATCTACAAATTAGCAAACAAATTCCCCTTTATCTTGTTTTTAGCACTTTTCCTTGATTGATGAACCTAGCAAAATTAATCTCCTGGAATAATTTGAAATAAAAGAATATATACTATGAGAAATCCAATGGAACTATCATATCAATGAGAGGACATTAAAATTCAAATTCGTCGTTGTTATACTTGTGGTGAAGCTGACAGTACAATAACTTTACTTACACATCCCAAAATTGATTTCCTTGTAGCTTTTCGACGCTTCTCTTATACAAACAGATCCTGGAAACTATAAGCATGGCTCGCTATATCTATTCCTTGATTGAAGAACATATTCACATGTTTAATGCGCTTCATAGTTACTGTTAAGACCATCAATGGGGCTTTCTTACACTAATTGTCGCTTTCGAAAATTGCCATCCCCTTTCTTTTTTTCCTTTGCTTTCCATTTTTTGTTACTTACTCGTTTTTCGAAAAATGTATAGGTGTGGGAGTTGGCGGATTCACATCTTTAGATTTCCACTTACTTTTATATCACCATCTTAACCGACCGCTTCCCCATTTCATATTGAACAAACTTTTTGGATCGCGGGTTCCTGAATAGGCAGGTTCAACATTGTGTTTCCATTGTTCCACCGCCTGCAATCAACACCCGAACTTCTGCGATCTACAAATTAGCAAACAAATTCCCCTTTATCTCGTTTTTAGCACTTTTCCTTGATCGATGAACTTAGCAAAATTAATTCCCTGGAATAATTTGAAATAAAAGAATATATACTATGCGAAGTCCAATGGAACTATCATATCAACGAGAGGACATTAAAATTCAAATTCGTTGTTGTTATACTTGCGGTGAAGCTAACAGTACAAGAACTTTACTTAAACATCCCAAAATTGATTTTCTTGTAACTTTTCGATGCTTCTCTTATACAAACAGATCCTGGAAACTATAAACATCGCTCGTTGTATCTATTCCTTGATTGAAGAACCTGTTCACATGTTTAATTCACTTCATAATTACTGTTAAGACCATCAATGGGGATTTCTTACACCAATTCCCGCTTCCAAAAATTGCCATCCCCTTTCTTTTTTCCCTCTGCTTTTCCTTTCTGGTTACTTACTCATTTTTTCAGAAAATTTCTAGGTGAGAGAGTTGGTGAATTCACGTCTTCAAATTTCCATTGTTACTTTCATATCACTAGCCCGACCGATCGCTTCCCCGTTTCATATTGAACAAAATTTTTGAATCGCGGGTTCTCGGATAGGCGGGTTCAACATTGTGTTTCCATTGTTTTGTTGCCTGCAAACAACACCCAGAATTCCGCGATCTACAAATTAGTAAACAAATTCCCATTCATCTCGTTTGCTTTTGCTTTCATTTTACTTGGTCCTTTTTCTGAATGTCTCATGCTTTTATATACAGCACCCAGCGGGAGTTGGCGAATTCATGTCTTCAGATTTCCATTGTTACTTTTATATCACCAACCCGACCAACCGCCTCCTCGTTTCATATTGAATTTTTTTTTTGAATTGTGGGTTCCCGGATAGGCGGATTCAACATTGTGTTTCCATTGTTCCGCCACCTGTAAACAACACCCGGACTTCCGCGATCTACAAATTAGCAAACAAATTCCCCTTTATCTTTTTTTCTTTCGCTTTTTGTTTACTTGGTCCTTTTTCCGAATGTCTCCTTCTTTTATATACAACACCCGAAGTTCTGCAATATAAAAATTGGTTGCTCAACATTGCGCTTCCACTGTTCCCCTACATACAAACAACACCCGAAATTCTGCGATATACAAATTGGTGGACGAAATCTGTCATTATGACATACAATTTGACCATCGACCCCTCACATCTCCTGGGTATATCTTGTGACCCTTTTTTTGAAACCCGCCCAACCGCTTTCCATACTTGGGCATTTCTTGGAATCAGTTTCACGGGTTGGCGGGAGGATGAAATGTACAATGCCTAGTCTCTCTTCACCATCCCCACTACCTTCGTACTTCTTTCTAGATATGCAAATATTAAGCTTTAATGTTAGTAGTTCATCGTGCAGGAACTTTTAAGATTGTCATTAATGTCCGGAAGGCCAGAGAAGATTTGTCATTATTAGGAATTAAACCAAGATTTGTGGAGAAGAGTGTTATCCTTTCCAAGTATTCATTTCAAACATGATGCAATCTCTTTTGTGCATCGGTCGGTTGGCGCCTTTAAGAAATATTTAATTCTTAATCACTCTTTGTTGTCACTGCCACCTTCACACTTTTTTCTAAATATGCAATTAGTAAGATTTAATGGTAGCAACTCATTATGCACGAACCCTGGAGATTGTCATTGATCAACGAAAGGCTCGAGGAGATCTTCCATTGATACACATTAAACCAAGATTTGCGGAGGGTTATATTATCCCTCCCCAATTTTCATTTCAAACATCGTCTAGAGCAAACGAAAATTCTTGTTAACTTATGGCAGTAGTTCCACAACAGTTCTGTCCAGATACAGTAAACACCTTCGGGCATGATGGCTAGAGGTTCCAGTATTCCAGGGCATATTCTTACTACTCATCTCCCTCCACCCAGGAGCAAAAAAGGAGATGGTTCGTTGGTGCACCGAGAGATATATTTCAAGCCAAAGAATTCCTAGGAAACCCTTCCTGCTCAGACAACTTGCCCACTTGCATTGATGGTTGGTGCAGAGGTTGATGCGATGGATTTCAAGTCAGAAGAAGATGATTTTATGGATGATGATACGACAATGGATGATGGTAATGCAGAGACTTCTCCCACTCCTGTACCCAAATTGAAATCAACCATAACAGGTGGTACTTCCCGGCTCGACAATGGCGGTCCTGACAACACCAAAAGAAAGAGTTTCATAAAAGAAACCGACACTGAACGCAATAGCCGCTTTCCAGCTCGAAAGTAGAAATTCCAGAGGTCCAAATTAGTTTGTTCTGGGCAGAAGTATTTCACTCTAAGGAAATGATTTGTTGACGCTCCCAAAGATATATTTCAAGCCAAAAAACTATTCAATTGCGGGACCATTATCATGTTCTCTGGATATACAATTAACATCTTAGGAAATGAGGACCAGAAATCCCACTGGTGCAAAGCATATTCCTACTAGTTATCTCCTTCCGCCCAAAATGGACTAATTTGGGCCTTTGGAATTGCACGTGCAACCTGTGTCCCTGAAGTTTTTGACTGTGAGGAGGTGGTTTCTTGGTGTGTCCTAACTTTAAGTTAAGGGTTATTTTGTTTTCCCTGCAACGTTTTTCGTCTTCTTCCTGATGGGAATCTTGTCAGAACTATCAATTTTACCACAAGACTGATGTTCATCTACTTCAAGCCAAGGATTTATTCCACTGCGGACCCGCTCTCATGTTTCTTTGTCGGCTCCAGGTATTCCACAAAATATTGAGATTGGGGCACCGAAGATTGATCCATCGAGGAGAAGACTGCCAAGATTTCCTAAAAAAAAGGCATGGTAATCAGTTTTGTATGCATGTTGTAGATCTTGTGCCTGTGTTTATGGCAGATATGTTCAATGAATTTACTATTAAAAAAATTTCCTTGGAGTCTTGGTTGTTGCTTCTTTTCTGGATTTAACACCTCTTCTCATTGGCATGGTTCGGTAGTCTCGTAGTTCTTCGATATTATATTTGCTTAGGTAATTTGTTCTAAAATGGAGCATCTAACAATTATATGGCAATGCACTATGTCGATCCATCGAGTTTTTATGGAAACAAAATATCAATTTCAGATAGTTTCAAACCAACGTTCAATTCTATTCATAATGCAGATAGAACATAACAATACTAAATCACAATGTTGCAGCAAGATTGTCATTCTTGTTTCTAGAGATGCAATTATTAAGCTTTAATGCTAACAACCCATAATGCAAGAAGTTTAATACTTAAGTTAATATGTTACAGTCATGGAAGAATGTATGAAGAACACACTTACTCCCACAAGTTGCAATAAAATCAAATCTTCAACAAAGCATTTGCTGACAATTACTAGAAAATGATGGTTTTGCAACAATGGGGCTTGTTTGAAACCAATTCCCACTTACGAAAATTGTCCTCCGCCTTTCTATTTTCCCACTCTTTTATCCCATGTAGTTTCTCTTTCTGGTTACTTTGTCGTTTTTTCCGAAGATGTCTTGTTGCGCGGGTTGTCGGATTCACACGTTTCGACTGAGCACTTCCCCTTTGTCTAAATTGCACTTTCCATTGTTTCGTGACTTGCAAACAACACTCTGGCTTCTGCGATATGCAGATTTACTTCTGGACTACCACATCATCCCCTCTTCTGTGTTACACATTTTGCACTGAAATGTTCTGATATATACAATTTGACAGTCGGGGCCTTACGTCTCCTCGGGAACCTGTCACTCTATTTTGAAGCCCGTCCGACTGCTTTCCACACTTGACCATTTCTTGACATCTCTTTCACGGATCATCGAGTTCACGGGTTCAGGAAATTTCAAATTTCTAGTTGTTGTTTCTTGTGCCCACTACCTTTAGATTTCTTTCCAAGTATATGAAATATGTATACAACTTCTCCAACAACATACAAAAAAGATCTTGCCAGGAAATAGAATATCTATTGCAGATTTGAATATATTGGACCTTATTTTCTCTGTTCTATACTTGACCAAATTGTTGTTTCTTTTTCCCCTCTACTCTCTCTTTCTCGTTACTTAGTCGTTTTCCTAAAATGTCTCAATGTGCGCGTTCGCTGACTCACGGGTTCACATTTGCGCTCATGCTTTTATATTACGACTATGACCAACCACTAGCCATTCGATGCCTAGGCACTTTTTAGATTGTGAATTACCGGGCAGGCAGACTCTATATTACACTTCCATAGTTTCTTGGCCTGCAAACAGCACCCGAACCTCCACGATATACAAATTTATTGTCGCACTCCCACATCATACCCTCTTCCGTGATACACAATTTGCACACGAAAGTTCTGAGACCTGCAGTTTGACCTTCAGGTCCTCACGTCTCATGGGGAACTATTGTCACCCCATTTTGAAGCCCTTGTGTCCGCTTTCCATATTTTTCCATTTCTTGGAATCTCTTTTGCGCCTCCAATTCCATACTTACCCGACTTTTTTCGCGTGTGGATTCCTGGATAGGTGGACTACACTTCCAGTGTTCCTTGACTTGCAAACATCCCCCTCGCTTCCGTAATATACAAATTGACTTCTAGACTCCTACATCTGCCCTCTTCCATGTTACACAGTATGCACTCAAAAGTTTCGATCAATACAACTTGACCGTCGGGCCCTCATATCTCCTCGAGAACCCTTGTCAGCCTATTTTGAAGCCCGTCCGACCACTTTCCACGACCATTTCTTGCAATCTCTTTCGTGGATCATCGGGTTGGCGGGTTTAGGTAATTTCCAATTTCTAGTCGTTGTTTTTTGTGCCCGCCACCTTCGCACTTCTTTCCAAGTATATGCAATAAGTATATAAATTCTCTAGAGACATGCATAAAAGATCTTGCCAAGAAATGGAATATCTATTACATATGTGAATATATTAGCCCTTCTTTTTCGTCTTCTATAATTAACCAAATTTTCATTTCTCTTTTCCTTGTACTTTATCTTTCTCGTCACTTCGTCATTTTTCCAAAAATGTCTAGCTGCGCGGGTTGGCGGACTTGCGGGTTTACGACTCCTACATCAACCCCTCTTCCGTGTTACACAGTATGCACCCAAATTTTTTTATCAATACAATTTGACCATCGGACCCTCATGTCTCCTCGAGAACCCTTATTAGCCTCTTTTGAAGCCCGTCCGACCGCTTTCCACGACCATTTCTTGCAACCTCTTTCATGGATCGTCGGGTTGGCGGGTTCAAACAATTTCCAATTACTAGTTGTTGTTTTATGTGTCCGTCACCTTCGCACTTCTTTCCAGGTATATGCAATAAGTATATAACTTCTCCAGAAACATGCAGAAAAGATCTTGCCAGGAAATGGAATATCTATTACAGAAGTGAATATATTAGCCCTTCTTTTTCATCTTCTATACTTAACCAAATTCTCATTTCTCTTTTCCCTGTACTTTTTCTTTCTCGTCACTTAGTCATTTTTTTTTTCTGAAAATGTCTAGCTGTGCGGGTTGACGGACTTGCGGGTTCACGACTCCTACATCATCCCCTCTTTTGTTTTACACAGTATGCACTCAAAAGTTCCGATCAATAAAATTTGACCATCGGGCCCTCATGTTTCTTCGGGAACCCTTGTTAGCCTCTTTTGATTCCCATCCGACTGTTTTCCACAGCCATTTATTACAATCTCTTTCGCGGATCGTCGGGTTGGAAGGTTCAGACAATTTCCAATTCCTAGTCGATGTTTTGTGTGCCTGCCACCTTCACACTTCTTTCTAAGTATATGGAATAAGTATATAACTTCTCCAGAAACATGCAGAAAAGATCTTGCGAGGAAATGTAATATCTATTATAGATGTGAATATATCATCCCTTCTTTTCTATCTTCTATACTTAACCAAATTATTGTTTCTCTTTTCCCTGTACTTTATCTTTCTCATCACTTAGTCATTTTTCCGAAAATGTCTAGCTGCACGGGTTGGTGGACTTCCGGGTTCACATTTGCACTCGTGCTTTTATATCGCGACTCCGACCGACCACATCCCCATCCCATACCCAACCACTTCTCCCACCGCAGATTCCCGAGTAGGCGGGCTCTAGATTTCACTTCTATTGTCCTGTGACCTGCAAATAGTACCCTGACTTCCGTGATATACAAATTTACAATCGGACTCATATCATATTATCTTCCATATTACAGTCTACCTATTATGCCCTCTTTCGTGGTACACATTTTGCACTGAAAACTTCTGAGACATACAATTTGACCGTTGGGTCCTCACGTCTCCTGTGGAACTATTGTCACCCCATTTTGAAGCCCGGTCATTCGCTTTCCATACTTCGTCATTTCTTTGAATTTCTTTCGCGCATCGTCGGGTTGGCGGGTTCAAGAAATATCCAATTCCTAGTAGTTGTTGTCTGTGCCCGCGCCCTTTGCAATTAGCAATTAGCAAGTATATACAATATCTTATTTCTAGGTACGCAATTAGCAAGCGTTAATGCTAAACTAGGATTTGAGGAGATCTCCCATTAATACGCATAAAACCAAAATTTTTGTATGGTTATATTATCCCTTCCAAGTGTTAATTTCAAACATCATCGAATGTCATTTGCACGTCGTCGGGTTGGTCCATTCACGAAATCTTCAATCCTCAATTTTGAAAATGAGTCCGATTGACCATTTCCCTATTCCATACTTGGCCACTTTCCCGGAATTCCGCAAATATACAAACCGACCTTTGAACTGCCCCATCATGCTCTCTTATGTTTTACACATTTTGCAGTAAACAATTTTGATACATAAAATTGGCCATTGGACACTCACCTCTCTTGAGTATCCCTTGTAACCCTATTTTGAATCCCATCCGACTGCTTTTCAGACCTTGCCATTCCTTCCTTTCTCTTCCCCGTCTTCGTGACCTTCGCACTTGTCTA
>JZKD02S1630483.1:41780-52291 GCA_000966675.3 Picea glauca
TGATCTATTCATGAACAATTTGTATAACTAAGTGATAGATGTTATATATGTGAGCATACCCATAGAGGTGGAGTAAAATGTGAGTGCAAGTGTGTGCAAGGAGCAGAGAGAAGAGTGTGTGAGGAGAGGATGATTGTATGCCTATTAAGGCTATTGTAATTCTCCCTTGAATAATAAGAATATCGATAATCATTGCCCGTGGTTTTTTCCCTCATTGGGTTTCCACATAAATCATTGAGTCAAGTGTATGATTGATGTGCTTGGTTTAATGTGTGTTTTATATTTCTTATTTTATGCTTTGTTATATGCTATGTTTTGCTTCCGCTTCCTAACAACCCACTACTTCATGAATCTATCTTTTAGCAAGGAAACCAAACTGCTCCTATGATATGGATTTGGATAGTAGATTCTTGACCCTCGTGGCAATAATTTTTTAAATACAGTGGCATGATGAAATAGATTTTAACTCCTCAAAGGAAGCACAATTATATTATTTAGGGATGTGAGCAATGAAAGTGGAATTGAAAGCAACCAACACTTTGCTAGAAACCCTAGACTCTGTTATTACCCTTAAAAGGTCTTCCTCAACTAAATCATAAAACCATAAAAATAACTCTATTGTCTAGACATTTGACCTAGGACTCTTATCCTTTTTAAAAGAACATAGAACCACCCGTAACTCCTCTTTCATCACATCTTCCATCATGTTGCCATTATCTTCTTCAACAACAAAACTAGGAAATAGAGTTTCCATTCTAATCACTTTAGCAATAGTAGCTCTACTTTCTTCCTTGAAAATATTGTTGAAATGGTCAACCCCTGCATTAGTTATTTTATTGAAAGTAAAATATTGTACAAGGTTAAAATCTACATTTGGTATCAGAACTTTGTTGGCTTCAAGGGGACACATTTGTGGTCAACAGTTTGGCTCGGGACTGTGATAAGCCTTGTTACAGTGGGAGATCTATGGTATTGATTCTTCGGGTGAAGAGAAATGGAGAACAGTTTGAAAATGGAGATCGAGAAGTTTAATGGGCAAATTTTTGAGTTGTGGAAGCTCAAGATGGAAGATTTGTTGGTGGACAGAGATCAGTGGATCACAGTGGATCCAGATACTGCACCTACAGGAACTTCAGCAGATGATTGGAAAAAGTCATATTGGAAGGCGAAGAGCACAATCTTAATGTGTCTCTCAGATCCAGTATTACTAAATGTGTAAGAGGAAGCTACATCCAAGGATTTCTGGGATAAGTTGGGGAAGTTGTACTAGTTTAAGTCCCTAGTAAATAAACTATTCCTGAGAAAGGAGTTGTATAACCTGAGAATGAGAGATGGAGACTCGGTGGCAGAGCATTTGAATGTCTTCAATACTGTGGTAAGTCAGTTAGTATTTGTTGAGATTAAAATTTCATATGGAGATAAGTGTATCAGTTTACTATGCTATTTACTAGACTCGTGGGATAGTTCGGTTGTGGCCATAGGTAGTAATACAACTGCCTTGAAGTTTGATGAAGTGGTCTCATCCTTGTTGTCGGAGGAGATGAGATAGAAGAACATGCAAGGACAGATAGCATATGCATTATTTGCAAGAGGATGCTCCCAAGAAAGAAATAGATCTAAGTCCTTAAGTGGGAGATCTAAGTCTAAGGGTATATCTAAATCTCCCGGAAAGTTTGTAAAGGTATGTTGGAGATGTGGAAAATAAGGGCACTACAAGAAGAAATGTGGATCCAAAGTTGAGAAAAAGAAGGGATCTGAACAAACTCCTTCTACAAAAGAAAACACCTCCAACAAACGAGGGGATGTGTACTTGGCTTCTTCAAGCACACATGCAGATCATGAGGCATGGTTAGTTGAATCAGGTGCATCCTTTCATATGACTCCCCACAGGGAGTGGTTCTGTGAATATGAAAGGTATGATGGAGGTAATGTTTTCCTCAGTGATGACTTGAAAACCAGAATCATAGGATGAGGAAAAGTTAAGTTGAGGCTCATAGATGGAAGGATTAGAGCACTATCTGGTGTTCTGCACATCCCAGGATTAGCCAGAAAATTGATTGTTGTAAGCAAAAAGGACAATGCAGGGGTAAAAACAATATTTGAAAAGGAAACCTGCAAGATGGTTCGAGGAACAATGGTGTTGCTAAAGGGAGTACGGTTTTGAACTCTATATAACCTGCAAGGAAGCACTATTAGTGATGGGTGTAATAGTTCCATTGTTCCTGATGTTGGAGTAGAAGAAGAAAAAAATCCTATAGTCTCTAGAGAAAAGGTTATGCCGTGGCATCAAAGACTGGGGCATATCAGAGAGAAGGGTCTTCGATTACTACAGGGTAAAGGTATGGTTGAAGGTATGTCTAACCACTCTTTGGATTTTGATTTCTATGAACATTGTGTATATGCGAAGCAGAATTGGGTAAGATTCCCCTTTGGTGCAACGAGGGAAAAAGGAATTTTATAGCTAGTTCACAATGATGTGTTTGGACCTGTGTTGATTCCATCACTGGGAAAATTTGTGTGCTATGTCTCATTTATAGATGACTTCTCGAGGAATACTTGGATATATTTCCTTAGGAATAAATATGAAGTCTTTGATAGGTTTAAAGAGTTTAAGGCTCTTGTTGAGAATCAAACAGAGAAAATAATTAAGGTGTTGAGGACAGATAATGACAAAGAGTTCTACGAGAATGAAATTGAAGAATTTTGTAAGAAGTGTGGTATAACAAGGCAGAAGACTGCTGCATATACACCTCAAAAAAATGGAGTTGCAGAAAGGATGAACATGACACTGATGGAAAAAGAAAGGTGCATGCTCAGTGGTGTCGGGTAAGGGCAAGAATTCTGGGCAGAGGCAATGGGTACTGCATGTTACCTGGTCAACACATCACCCTCATCAGCATTGGATGAAAAGACTCCATAAGAGGTATGGACTGGTAATAAACCTTCTCTCACACATCTCAAGGTATTTCGTTGTGAGGCCTATGTTCATGTTCCAAAGGAAAACATGAGTAAGCTAGATAAAAAGGTTGAAAAGTGTATTTTTTGGGGGTATAAAGATGGTCTCAAAGGTTATAATCTTTGGAAACCAGAAACTAAGAAGGTTGTGTATAGTCGAGATGTGGTATTTAGAGAAATTAAGGATGTTGTTAAACATGAAGTCCTACCAAGTAAGAAAGAACCAGAGAAAATAGAGTTTGATTTAAAGGATGATGAATCAGACTCTATAGAAGAACAAGAATAATAAGAAGAAGATCCTCATACTCCAGTATTGAGGAGATCGGTTCGAGAAAGAAGGCTACCAGAAAGGTATATGCCATCTGATTTTCATTCAAATTTTGCTTTGTCTATTGTTGATGATGATGCTAGAACTGTCAGGGAGGCAGTGGATTCAGAGGATGGAAAAATCTAGAAAAAGGCCATGGATGAAGAAATGGTAGCCTTGGATAAGAATGAGGCTTGGGATCTACTGGAGTTGTCGACTGGAAGAAATCACATTGGAAGCAAATGGGTATTTAAAAAGAAGTTGAATGAAAAAGGCAAAGTGGAGAAATACAAAGCTCGGTTAGTAGCAAAGGGTTATTCCCAAGTTGAGGGAATTGATTTTGGTGAGATTTTTTCTCATGTTGCCAAGTTAACTTCTATAAGATTTATGTTATTTGTTGTTGTTGCATTTGATTTTGAAGTAGATCATATGGATGTGAAGAAAACATTCCTACATGGGGATCTGGAAGAATAAATCTATATGAAGCAACCAGAAGGCTTTGTTGTGAAGGGAAAGAAGGAGCTGGTATGCAAGATAAAAAAAAGTCCTTGTATAGTTTAAAACAATCACCGAGGATGTGGTATAAAAAATTTGATACTTATATGCTCAGACTAGGTTTCACAAGAAGAAAAGAGGATCATTGTCTATATTTTAAATTAATTGGTGATCATTTGATTTATTTGGTCTTGTATGTGGATGACATGTTGCTGATAGGAAACAACAAGGAGATTATCCAGGATGTGAAAACTCAGTTGTTCTCTAAATTTGACATGAAGGATATCAGTGCCGCAAATTTCATTTTGGGCATGGAAATTAAAATAGATCGGAAAAAGAGGAAACTCTAGTTAAATCATAGAAAATATGTCCAAACAATATTGCAGAGGTTTAATATGCAGGAATGTAAACCGGTCAAGGTCCCTATTCATGTTGGTGTAAAGTTATATGTGGATCAGTGTCCCAAGACACAGGAAGAGGAGGAGGACATGTCTTATGTTCCATATGCAAGTGCATTTGGGAGTTTGATGTATGCAATGGTTTGTACTAGACCGGACATTGCACATGTAGTGAGAGTTTTGAGCTGGTGTATGTCAAAAAAAGGGAAGGGGAATTAGAAAACAATAAAAAGGGTTTTCAGGTATTTGTGTGGCACTGCTAGCTATGGATTGTGCTACCAAGGAAGACCAGGATTGGACAAAGTGTTGGACATACATGGATTTATGGATGCAGACTAGGTTGGATATCTACAAGAAGGTATGTGTTTAACCTATTTGGAGAAGATATCAGTTGGATGAGCAAAAGACAGGTTGTAGTGGCACTTTCAACTACATAAGTTGAATACATGGCAGCTAGTCATGCAAGTAAGGAAGCAATATGGTTATAAATATTATGTTCAGGTATTGGGTTGGTACAACAAGTTTTAAGGATAGATTGTGTCAGTCAGAGTGCAATTTTTCTGGCGAAGAACCCGACTTATCATTCAAAGACAAAGCATATTGATATTCAATATCACTTTGTGAGAGACATGGTTGAAGAAAAGAAAGTGTCGTCGATGATGATGGACACTTTGAAGAATGTTGCAGATTCATTAACAAAATCTATGAGCACTGATAATTTCTCTTGGTGTAGAGGATCTATGGGCATTGTTGCCCTGTATTGTTGACTATGTAACCCTGTAACCCATTGTATGCAAAGAAAACAATAAGTGGGAGAATCTTGGGTATGTGTTATATTCTTTGGACAACTAGGTCTAGTGTCTGCTATGTTGCATCGAGTGTGCCTTCGAGAGTTGCAAGGGGGCGATATCCCCCCTGTGCGGGAGTTCGAGGGCAGCACCGTCGAGATTTTTTTTGCCTCGGGAAACATGTCGCATTTTGCCTCATTTTTCGTGTCTCCTCAATTTTCATGTCCATTGTTGGGCAGTTTTTCGACACATGGTTTTTATAGATGTTTTTCTATTTCCGGTTAAGGAATTAGGGTTGTTGACTAATCCAGGTCATTGGGTTAGGGTTTTGGATGTCGTTGGCTCCCATATGTATATTGTATTGTAAACAATGTAACGCAATAAATGTATATAGAATATGTAGGTATTCCTGGTTTGGGTTTCCAGGGGAAAAATTTATGTGTAATGTTTGTATTTTCCATTGTATCTTTTATGTTCTTTTATTGAAAATTTGTTTGCAGTAAAATATTATACAAGGTTAAAATCTACACCCACCCCATAGCTTATAATTCCCAATGGAGAAATTTAAATCCCCACCAATAATAGTGTGACAATGGCCAATAAAACTCAACTTGAAGAGTTTATCCCAAAGCCAACTCTGACAGACTATGGGCCATAAAGGTTCAATACCGATAGCTCCTTCCTCATCTTCTATGAGTATAGGATCAATCCCAAGCCTGGATCAAATGAACATGATATAATGCAAGACAAAAATCTCGGATTCCATCTAGAGATTATCCCTCTAGACCTACCCTTGGAATATGAACTGATGAACTCCCAACCACACAAATACTAAACTAAATCTACACATATCTTATTCCCTTCACCCATCAACTCTTGAAGTAAAAGAATAACAGGCTTTTGTGATTCCACCAACCATTTTAGGGTGAGTTTTTAGTAGGGCTCTCTAACCTTGTACAATTTAAGGACATATAAATCATTAAGAGAAAATCCATGGGGTTTGGATCACTCTAACCACCCCTTCGAGAGATAATTGCTTGCCTAATGGACCTCTAACTAAGCCCACTCTTGGGCTTGAGATATACGATATTGCCTATCTCTTGTTCCACCTATTTTCCCTTTTACAAATATAAAAGCCAAATCACCACCAACGCCACCCTTAGCATCCACATACCTCAATTTTATACGCCTTAAAAAATAACAAGTTTGACCTTCAAATAAAATACCCTCCCCAGCTTCTAAGATCACAATAGAAGAGACACGTGTATCCCCCAAAGAAAAAGGTGAATCCTCCCCATTATCCCTTCCCATACAACATCCATGATGCCAACAAAGATATTTGTGTAGGAATTAAGAGAAGCATGGCAACAAATAATAACACACAGAAATCATCATATGAATGCAAATATACACACAAAACTCACATAATCATTAATATACAAAATAATGATACATCTCTCTACATTCAATACATTTGTTAGGCCTCATAACATAGCATTGAGGTTCTCATAACGAGATGTCCAATGTAGCATAACAATATCCACAACTATCTCCACAATATCTCCAAGAATATCTCCATCCCTAACTTCACTCATTGTCCTCATCTTTGATCATATGTAGACTTCTAGAATAAGTCTACTTACATTAATAATAATTTCATCATATAATTATCACAAGTATAAATTATTCCTTCATACTCCCCCTTAATGAATACTTATGATTCAAACCAGATATCTGAGTTGTCTTCATTTGTGTCTTTTGTATTATGCATCACCTTTAGTCTTATGCATCCTCTCTGCATCATCTTCATTCTTCTTCATTTGCATTTGATTCTTCATTTGACGTTGTCTTCGTGAGCTATATCTGAGTCAATTATCCGAACTGCATCATCTTCATATCAAGGATTTCTAGCTTACCCTTGACCTTCCCATGGGTTTTCTACGACTTACCCTCAACCAATACATCATATCACGGGTTTTCTCGGCTTACTCATAACCATTACAAACCCAAATTGGTTTCGCATTGTCACGAACCATTCATTACATCAAGTGGTTTCAGTTGACCACAAACTTATATTTGACATTACAAAGTGGTTTTTGGGTTACCACGAACCAATAAAATGACTCAAATCAATGACTCAATAAACTAACAACTCTTTCTTAAACATGTACAACTGACTTTAATGACAACTAACCTTTGGGGGACCAACTAACTCATGAACTTTATATGGGAGATGTTGTCGTACATTTGAACACTTCAACCTGTAAAACACTTTCAACATGAACATAACATTTTTCCATTTGGGGATATCTATCCATCCACATTGTACTTGTATATGAGGCTTTGAAATTTCTTTGTTCCAACACTTTTGATGATCATGATTTTTAAGACCATAAATATTGGATGGATATAAATTCCAACAATTTTCTTTGGCATGTCCTGTTTTTCCACACTAACTGCAACATTCTTTCTTCTTTTTCTCATGCTTTTTTACTTGGTTGGATGTTGTGGTTGTTGCACCAGGTTCATTGCTTCTGCTGCTACTTGTAGATGATTCATTTGTTGTCGATGATTCTACTTTCACAAATTTGATGTCGTCGTTGCTTGTGTTGCCTTCATAACCAAGGCCTTAATTTCTTGGTCTTACATATACTTGTATGGGCTTCTTGATACCTTGAGAATTCTTGCCTAAACCTTTACCATCACAACCCATTTTATTTAAAAGTTTTGGGCCTATTCCCTTAGTATGTTTTTCAAATAAACCTATTTCCACATCATCACTATCATCATCATTTTTAGCATCATCATCTAGAACATCTTTGGAGCCTTTGAACAAGAGAGAGAAATGTGTACATCAACATTATTATCATCAACCAGAAAACAAGAATCACCCAAACTATCAATCTTCTGAATCAAGTCACTAGTATCACACATTGCATCACACTTTACTTTTTCTTGTTGCAGTTGTTTGACTTCATTTGCGAGTGTTAACAATTCATTATTCTTTGCCAATAGTTCTTGTTGTAGTAATTCTATCAATTTGTCCTTTTGATCTTCAATTTTAAAAATATCATCCATAAATTTATCTAATGATGTCAATTTTTCTTCTAGTGTGTCAATGCGTTGTGTAGTAGAACAAACAAATTAATGATAGATTTCATTGTCTCGTGTCCTAAATTCAACAACTTTTCCAATTATTGATTAATTTCGTTTTTGTAATCTATCTATTTCTTTCAAAGCATCTTCAAGGTCTTCTTGTAATAATTGAATTTCTTGATTAGGTGTTTGAAGTCGTTTTCCTCCTTTGCCCATTATGAATTGTGGAATCACGCTCGCTTGTTGAAGAATAAACACAATAACCAGGGTGTTGGGTACAACCGATCATGCACCCATTGTTGACGATTGAAAATGTCAACGTAATTTCATCCACAAAGTGTTGCTAAAGCCTATTATTATATAAGACTAAATAATGCTAGTAGGTGGGACCCCCTTGAACTTTTGAAGATCAGATCTATTCATTTTCGATGTTATGATGATGTTCTACAAAATTTTACATGGTTGACGAGATATTATTTTCATTGATATGAGTTGAGCTTTGAGATGTTGTTCCTTCATGTTACTACAACCTGCTATTCATTTATGGTATTTATTCTTCTCACACCTGCACAACAAACGTGTTAGTGAAATTATATGAAAGGCAATTAGAGGAAGGCAAAACATTATAACATATACAAGAAAGGGATCTAGTTCTCCAATACCATATGCATGAAATTACTTGTTGATTGTTGTTGAACCCTATCTAACAAGAAAATGGCTACGAAATGGTGTTGAGTTATATATTTAATATGCATATGGTTGAAATGTTGGTGGCATGTTTTGGCAAGGTGATAATGCAATGGTTATGCATTGGTTAATGGAATTGGTAGCCGATATACATATGGTATGGAACGTTGGTGGCATGTTTTGTCAAGGTCGTAGTGTTAATGGCAATGGGAATTGTTATGTGGAATTTGGAGTATGCTATGGCTTAAGCTGGAAAGGTGGCATGGTTTATTGGTTTTAAATGTCTTGATGGTCTCGATGCATGGGTTGATTAATGACATTAATGGAGAATTGTTGGCATGTACTGTTTGAGTAAATGAGTTATGGGTGGAGGTGATGTGCATTCACTTCACGTCACCTTTACCCTTCCTGCTGGTCGCCACCCTAGTCGGACTATTGTTTGATCTTGATGTTGTGTTCACACTCCAGATTTTTAGCAGGGTGAAACTATTTGGCCACCTCTCGTCTTAAGAATTTCGATTGACATGTATGTCTCTTTTGGCCATTCTTGACTTCACTCTGGTTATGAAATAATTTTGGCTCAATTGTGTGGGTTTGTGTTTGTCCTGAGTGTTGCAACTGTGTGACATTTTGGTTTTAAATGGAAAATGGATGGTTATGTCGTAATAGTTTTAAGTTCATCAAAGTTGTTAGTCTTCTTGGGTGATAGTTCTTTGTTACCACTGCGTTTTGGTTGAAGGGTTTTGTTAAAATCATGGTTGGATGGTTGCCTTCACGATTCTGGGGTTTAACTAGAGCCATGTTTTCATGTTTTGGCCCATTCAAGGAACTGTCTCCCATTCACAAGTGAATCATAGTCCTCCTCATGCGTACACCTTTGGCCTTGAAGTTTCATTGCAGTTAGTTTCGTCCCTCCTGTGAAGGCTACCGTGCAAACCCTTAACCCTCTAGAATGGAGTTGCATAGGGAGAATATCAAGTCTGCCAAGTTGTTCCCGGTTATTGTGGTCTATTACTGTGAATACAGGCTCACCCGTTGGTTGTTTAGCAGTCGTGTTGGTATGGTTTTTCGTCACTGCCTCTATGATAATATCATGAACCTTACATTGCCAATTTGCGCTTCTAAAGTTCCTAGTCACTCGCCCGATGTCAAAGAACTCGGTTTTTGTTGGAAGGGCCTCTGCCCCGATTCGATTGGCTGCGTGAGTATGCGTAGCTACTACATTTTGTTTGGTTGATCGATTTCCTCCCACAGTGATGAATTGTTGGTTGATGAACAATCACTAGTTTTTCACTTATGATAAGTTGGATGATAGTTGGCATTGGTTATGAATGCTTGTGTTGTTCACGCATGTCACGTTCTGTGTATGGGATTTTGCAAATGATATTTTGCGGAGGGTAACTATGTTTTCTTAGGGGCCGAATGATTATTGGACCGAATAACTATAGAAGTATATCTACAACATCTTTGTGTTATTGGTTGAGCACGCTTGAACGAGCACAGCCTCAGCATGATCTGTTGAGTTATTATCATGACTGTGTGTTTATTGTGATAAGTGGAAATGTTGCACTGTGGAGTTTGGTTAGTTGCGCTCTATGTGTAGCATGGATAGTTTATTTTTATACTCGGTGATACCCTTAGAGTTTTAAGCATGTTATTTATTGCAAATTAACCATTGTTGATGACAGTTGTGTTGGATATTTGGCTTGGCTTTCTAGTTGCATTGAGTTGTTTTGTTTTACAGTGTCATGGTTACATTGCCTTGGAAATTTACTCTTACATAGC
>JZKD02S1630483.1:95817-107661 GCA_000966675.3 Picea glauca
CGGAAAAGTGGAAACAGAAAAACATTTCATTTTAGAATGTGAGGCCTTCAAAGACAGTAGGGAAAATTATGCAGGTATGCTGGCATTTAGTTCTTGGGATAATCTATTTAGCGAAGAGTTTGTCGAGAAGCTGAGAGCGGTTATTGTAAAACTTCACAAGAAAAGGGCTGAATACAAAAGCCAGATGGAAAAACAATCTGTCCCATAGACTATTTTTAACCTTGTGAATGTAAAAATACTTTATTTCTTTCTATGTTGCATAACTTTCTTTTTACGACGACAGGTTGTTTTATCATGATAATTGTTCACATTTATTTATTTTGTCATGATAATTGATCACATTTAGTTGTGATTAGTCCAAAAGAGCTCTAACCCTTATACAATGACATTAATGACAAAAACCGTAAACTCGATATCTCCTTCCTTCGTAGCAAATACCTTTCAACAATACACCATGAAAGATTGAGGGGCAATATTCTAACCTCTCTTTACACCACACCCACCACATAATGAAAAGATACCCATATCTATAAGGAGGAGCATCCATAAGGAGGAGCAACCCCTACTAGTACCTGCAAACAAATAATTACGAAGGCATACGAAATCAGTTGAAGACGATGATCAATTCCATCGCTCCCTTCAATAGAAACTTCAGCACTCCTCACAAGCATTCTCTGAAGCCCTTCGGAATCGATCCCCTTGCCTCCTGCTTTGCATTCTCCATCACTAGACTCAGGAGGAAGAAGAAGAAGAACAATAATGAATCTCTGCAACTGCCGAAGCCAATATCACAGCATGCCCATGGCAAACGCCTCCAGATAACGTCATTGTGGCAGTGGGTCGATACCAGGGAAGAACGAGATAATGGAAATGAAATTTATCTTAGCGGAGGAGAAACCCCAGAATTCAATTCTCTTACAAATTTTGTCAGGTTACGGAACGATGGCGATGATGGAGAAAAGCTGCAGACCGCCGTTGTTACTTACAGCAAGCAATCACGATCACCAGGGTCCATTCTTCAACCCCAGTACCAGGTTAAAAAAATTAAATTATCCTCCCTGCATTTTCATTTACTTCGTAATTGTATTATTTTAATGCCTGTTAGTCTCAGGGGGTTAAACTATCATTCTTTTTATTTTTCACCCTTAATTATTTCCTATATAATGTTTTTAAATAATGCAGGGTCGTGCACTTTAAACCCTAATAATTCTAATAGGTATCATCATTTCGCAGGTTGATCTGGTAGCAACTGTACACCTTGCCGATAAAGAGTAAGTCTTTTTTTGGATTAATAGCAATTTATGGTACATTCATGTAATAGAAACAAGTTACCGTTTTTTTTATAAATATTTTCTATACAATATACATGGTTGAGATGGAATGCATTGTGGATTTTCATAATGATAGCTCCAATGAGTTTTTCATGTATTTTTTATTTTTAAAATTTTGAGGATGTTTTAATGTTCAAAGCTATGTATCGTCGAGTCCATAAATTTTGCATATATTTCAACCTAAAACAATACAAATATTTTTTAACTTCCAATTTGATCCAAAAATATGTTAAATTAAATGTCAAAGTTAAAAATATGGTGAATACATCTTTGTATTTTTCAAAGTATGTTTTTTTTTTTTTGGCTATGATCAAGAATCTTTGTATTACTAATAGGGGGAAATTGTACATTTTTTTTTTTGATGGCTTGCCCGCAAGGAAACCAGACCAACAACAAAACATAACATTGTTATTCAACAAATGTTTGGTATGTCTAATATCTATAACTGATAAACTAAAACATGAATAGCTCCTAGTTCCTCTGTGAGTATTGCTGTCCTTATTTAATCTACTAAATAGAGGTGGTAAACCCAGACCTCTTTGGTAATTTAACAAAAACCACAGAACGAACAACATAAAAACTTAGCTAATGTTTCTGCTTGCTGCCGCTGGGACTTGGGGCTGAGCATAGTCCAGATTGGACAAGTCATGCCGACCATCTTGTCAGCGATCAGGTTCAACTTGTGGTCGATCAGCTTGATCTGGAGCTGCATGTGGTCTTGGTGGGCTTCATGGTGGTCCAACATAACTCTGTCCATCAGAGTCTTTAGGTGCCAATAGATCTCCACAGTTTTCAGGTACTGCGAGGATCGCCCACAAACAAAACTAGTATCAGGAACCCACGAGCTGGTGGTTTCCTTCACCTCGTCGTTTGAGATGAACTTCCTTAGAACACGAACATTAGCCTTGGCCATGTCCATTTTCGACTGAATTTCCGAAGGGTTGACTGAGCGATAGGTGTTCGCTGAATTTTCAACCGCGTCCACTATCAAAAGCCCGACCGGGTTCTGGGTCTGCATGAGGGGCCCCTGCGGCCTCGACTGGAAGAGCTACCCCAAGCCATATCAAAGGAATTGGAGAGCGAGAGCGCAAGACTCGGGAGCGAGAAGGGGGGAGGAAGTGCCCACCGCAGGGTGCAGCAGGGAAGCTGTGGAGGGAAACAAGGGACAGGAGAGACAAACAGCCAGAGACAAGCAATAATGTAGCCAGAAGGGGACGCAGATAACATAGCCACCCAGCGCCAGGGCCCATGAGTGAGGGATGCTTCCATGATTAACGTAGATATGGGCCGTATCCGCCATAAAACTCAGCGGCTTCGCCACCTTCCCATACCGCATGCGAAGGACAGGAGGATTGGACTGGTAAGTTGCGTGCAAAATCATGACGTGAAAGCCAAGACAGGGGTGCTCGAGTGCGAGAAAGAGACAACGGCAGTGGGTATTAAATCGCATGAGGAGGCGAGGTGGATGACGAAGGCGGTTGGCAACTGTCCACAGATCTAGAGGCCAGATGGGTGGGGGGGTCAGGGACCCACCGACACTTTGATTGCATCCCTGACACCCCATACGAGGGGATTGGTCGGCCTGGGCAAGGCCAAAACAGTCAGCGCGAATCTGGGAGTCGGGGACATGTTCCCAATTTAGATCAATGGATTGTTGGGTCTGTTGATGCCTTCATTTGCGAGTCTGTTGGCTAGCTTATTGGCTGACCGCTTCACGTGAGAGGGGATGATGGCCGCTTCACGTGAGAGGGGATGATGGCATTGAGTAGGTGATATACTCCTTCCAAGGTTGGTGCCAGTCTCCAGCTAGTGGTAATGCGGCTGAGAGGGGTGCCAGTTGTTGAAATAATGTAACTGCAAAGAGTATTCTTATTATTATTTGATTTATTATTCATTGGATCAATCCTCATTGTGGATTKATCATGTCGGCTATTGTAATAGGACCAAATCCCCTTTTTCGGATTGGTCAAATTATAATTATAATAGGCAKAATAAGAAGTCGACCCCAACAATATTTAAGAGGCCCCAKAATRTAATTAAGGTGGTTATAACCACCCAGTTGGAGAAGTCGGCCCTGCCAGTGAAGAGACACTTCACACGTGCTAGTCTAATATAAATAAGGAGGCTAACGCCTCACTTAGACACACAACTCACTTGCTCATTTTGAGAGACAAGTTTCGAATTTGCTGTTAAAGAAGAAGGAGAGAGAGAGTGGCGCATATCTGGGAGAGGATCTTCTGCATTAGTTTAAGAGATCTTTTGGCATTGTATTGGCTATCTATATTAAGGAAGTTTTGCTGGGTTTTCTTCCCCTAGAGGGTTTCCCAGGATAAATGTTGTGTCTCTTGTGATTATGTATTTCTCAGTGATATTGGATTATACTATTTTTATCTAATGAAATGCAAAGAACTATAATAATGGCTTAAACATTAACATGCCAATCCCAATGCCCAAACAAGGATAGCCTATCGGGGTGGAACAAAAGTTGAGTCATCTAGAGCTAGGGTTTTCGTTTTTGGGGGCATTTATGAGCCTAGTGGCACATGTGGGCTTCATATGGGGCCTTTGGAGGCCAAGCGCCTTACCTTGTAGGCTCAACATTCCACCTTAGGGCGTCAACGTCATCCTAGAAGGGCATGACGTCACCCTTGGAGGTGTCTTTAGATGCTAATTAATTTTATTTATGTCAAATTCGAATTTATTTGTAATTTGGCCAGGTCGCCCTTATTTTGACCTAAAATTAATTAAAGGTCAAAGATTTTGTATAAATAAACATAAAGTACTTTCATTTTAGACAAAACAACTCCTCACACAAGAGGAGAGGTCTGAAATTTGCGCCCTAGTAAGGGCTATTGGCTGCAATTGTGAGGCACACTCTTGTATAAGGCTAATTTTTGCAAGTTGGATCAATCTTGGAAGCTTTTATGGTGATCTTGCATGGTATTTTCATGATTATTCTTGGTGCAAGTAAGTAAAATATGCATTTTTTGTCATCTATTGAATGGTTTATGTATGGTTTTATTTGCTCATACAAGATTATGAAATTGCATGGTATACTTAATGCTTGAAGTAAGGAACTTAAATTGCTACTTTCTTACTTTCTATTTGCCAAGCTTTTCATTGAATTGATCTAGTGACTAGTGAAACCCTAGAGCCCTAAATTGCTAGCACTCTAAGGTTTTGACCTAGTTATCTTTGCCTAAGTTTTATCTCATAAGAATCCTAGGGAGAGCAAGTGGTTAGGGCCTAGAATTGCCTACACCCTAGTATCTTGTTTCTTGAGGTAAATGCATAGGGGGACTTAAGTTACTACTTCTCCTACGCATTCCCCCTCTTAGACTTTTGTGCATTATCAAAATTGAATTGTAGCGTTTAAAGAAGCCGTCCACTTGACTTTAGAAGCCCTAGAAGACAATAGTTCTTGCCTCTCTCTTGTTAAAGGATTGATTAAACACTCAAACACTCTTCTCCTAAGCTTTTACTAACTATTTCTAACTCTAGTTTAGCCTAGATCACTAACTTATTTGCTGCTGTTATAAATGACTGCTACAGCCATCTAAATGCAACAAATTTTCTGCATAATTGACTTTGAATGCTAGCTAAACACTTCAGAAGTTGCTTATGACATTTGATTATCATTCTGCTCAGTAAATGCTATCTTTTTACCGTCTTTTCAAGCAATTCTAAGGAGTATTTGTTGCAGCTGTTACATTTTATCAATTGCTGTTGTAAACTTATTAACTGCTGCAAATTTATATCAGCTAGCACTTATTGCCATTGTCCATTGTTTCTTGAGGTGTTATTATCATATTTGTATATGCAATTATTGTATATGCATGCTATATTGTCTTGTTCTGGGCAGGTACATCAAGCACTTCATTAACCTCATCTTTGGGACACAGATTTAGTGACTTTGGTAACCAATGAGAGGGGGGAATATATCTCGAACATAACCGTAATTTTCCAGCCATTTAGGTTATCAGAGACTCCTCCCCCAGGGTAGACCTTGCCTATCCCTAAAAAGCGGGGATTTCCTATTAAGGTCACAGTGATAGGATATCCTGTTTGTTACGCCAATCTCTCTTACTTGCCTTGGGTTTGGGCAAGTACAGATTGTGCAATAACAGGTCCCACTCCAAGAACATGGAGAACATCCCAATACTTGGCATTATCAATCACAACAGTGCCACAGCCAAAAACCGTTAGAGTTGAGTCATCACCAATGGTTACCTACTCACTTTTATCCTGATCATTGGAGTTAGAAAGAAGGTGCTTGTGCTTCATCATATGTCTAGTTGCTCCCAAATCTGCAATCCATTCTTGTGAAGAAGTCGAAGACCATAAAGTAGAGAGCACAACTAAATGTGCAAAATCACCAGCCTTTTCTTCGAAGAGGGCATTGTTGCCAGCTATTTGCCAAGCAATTTCTTCAATCTTTTGAAGACAGAGAAGACGATTTTTGAAAGCATGTCCCTCCTTTTAGCAATAAGATTGTATCATCATCTTTTTCTTTGATGATTTGGAAGTGTCCCCTGTAGATTCATGCATACATGAGGATGTGGCAGCCATATTATGGGCATGCTCATGATGGGAAAGTTCACCCAAATCCTCAAGGTGACTTGACGTTGGATAAGGTTAGAAAATACATCCTCCAAAGAGAGGCAGAAGCAGGTGTTTTGATGAAAAGAGGAATGCTGTAATAGATGATAGCAAAATTTCTGAATGCAGGAGAGAGATTATTTAGAACAATACTGATATATTCAAGGTCCTTTTACCTTGTCCACCAGATGTAAGGATGTCAGTGTTTAGGTTCATGAACATGGCAATATACTTATCAACACTAGCAAAATCTGATATTTTGAGGTCGGAGAGCTCTGTTTCAAGTATATTGATTTGAATGGTGTTCACTGTACCAAATAAGTTGTGGAAAGCATTTCAAATCTGTTTTGCACTCTTATTATCCTTGGTTTGATGAATAAGATGTGGCTCCACATAAAGAGTTATCAACCCAAGGGCTTCATCCTCCTGAAAACATACTAGATCATAATAGTCATCATCTTCAGCTGGAAATGGTTTCTCCAAATACATCCATAAACCTTTTCTATGAAGAAGGGCTGTCTTTTGATTAGCCCACATATAGTAGTTAGCTCCATTAAGATGGGGAAACATCCATTTACCATTCATAATCCCAGCGCTGCCCTTAAAAATACTTCAATAAATTGGCCGCAACAGAAAAAAAGGAGTGAGCTGCCTGACGAGGGACAGATCTTCACAATAACCTCTTAAATCTGCTGAAAAAGGCCAACCAACAGCAAGGAAGGAGGGTGCTAATGAAAATAGGGTAGAAAACCCTAAAATACTGATGCTGTCCTAGAAAAGAGCTGGGAAAGCACAGTCTCAGCCCTGAAACAGCCCTAAAACCAGCGCTGGATAGAGAAGGAAAAGTTCACACTAGCTTTGATACCATGTTGAGATCACAAGGAGATTGTAGATTTACGGTGAACACTTCAAAAAACCCCAATCCAGTCAAGCAAAAAGTATAACAACACCTAAACAATGATCACTGTTACCCCTCATAGTGGCATGAGTGGTAAATTGTGATTCTCATCACATGACAGGTTTTGCAACGGTAATTTGCAGGGATGATGATGAGCTTGAAATACATACCTTATATTTTTTCTTGAGGATAGTGCTTCTTGGATAAGCATAGTGGTGATCCTCCATGATATTGCATGAGATGTTGATGTGGTTGATTTCCTTGGTTGGTGTTGCATTCTTCGTGATCACTGGATGGATAGATAGTGATAATGCTCCTGGTGCTTTGATATGATGTTGGTTATCTACATGCCTTTGGATCTGCTTGATGTTGGTGCTATGATGTGGTGGCTATATTCATGGTGCTAGCCCTTGTCTCATGGTATGGCTCCTGTTAACCCCCCATGCCTAGGGGTAACTAGAGGAGATCATGTCTCGTGGCCCACAATGGAGAACATGATCCCGACCATGATGATGATCAACATGTTCATAGATGGCAGCCCATCAACCTTCCTCATTCACCTTTACAACTACAAGTCAACGAAGGCTCATCACATCCAAGTAACCCAGTGTATGGGAGATGGTAAGCCAACGTCACCATGAGGTATGTTATTCCTTCTTTCATGCAAAGTGTTGTGCTTAATTTGTTGTGCATGAGGATAAGGATCTTTGGTTGAAGTTGGATAGTGGATAACTAGCTTGGTAAATTGTGTTAGTTGTGTTGTTTCACCTTGGTGGTCAACGTCTATGCCCTAGTCTCGTGTTGTCACCGCCCAGGGAAAAGGGGTACTATTGGGGGGCCCTCACAAGGGTATCGTTCCATTCCCCACCACACTTAACACTTTCCATCCCAAAGCCTCTCATAGTGTACCAAACTTCGGTAATGGGTCATGGTCCATTCTCTTATGAGAAGAAGGGATTGAAGGCCCAGAGGTTGATGCAACCACTATTGAAAAATCCTGCGATTTTTTGTGACTTTTTAAAAAAATTCGCGACTTTTATGATTTCATAAAAGTCACAACTTTTAGGAAAAAGTTCCGACTTATTCATAAAAGTCGTTAGCCAGTTAGTGGAAATCATGGGGATAAAACAAATGTTTTGAGTTTTTTTTGTCATTTGTGATTGTCGCTGTTGGAAGTAGGTACTAGACCCCACCAACATGCAAGATTAATTTTTTTTAAAAGGATTTGACCAAAAACGCTGGCAATTAATGGTAATGTTAAATTCTTAAAGTAAAAGTTGACATTTCCTTTATCTTTCCTTTTTATCCTGTTATCCCCCATTTCTAGGGATAACTAAGGAGATAATGTCTTGAGGCCCTCATGTTGCAGACATGGAGTGCCGAGGGATAGGTCAACTCGTGATGTCCACTTTTACAGATGGAGACTCACTTCACCACCATACTTCTCTGGCTCATCATGATGGCATTCACCACATCAGCGTGTTTCCGGAAAACAATGGGTCTTGCTCCATGAGGTATAAGTCAGGTATTGTGGTAAGTGTCACTTTAATACTTGAGGCATTTGAGTATGTTGCATCTAAAGTTGTTTTTTTATTATAGAACGTCTGCTTGGAAATTATGCTCTTTGCCCTGTTTCACCTTGGTGGTTGACATTGTGCCCTAGTAAGTGGTCACCCTTGGGGAAAGGTTTGCTACTGGGTGATCTCATTGATGACTCATCGTATCGTTCTCGATCATACTTATCATTTTTCACACTTCATCCTTTTCGTCTCCTTGTCTATTGGGATTTTCGGGTGTACTGACCCAAGAAGGGATTGTACCTCATTCCATGGGAAGAGGGGGCTGAAAGCCCAAAGGGAATGTAGCTGGAAAAAGATAAAAGCCAAAAGATGCTTGCCCAAAGAGGTCTTGAGAACAATGAAAAGTTTCTCTTAAAAGAATTGAAAGACCTGTAAAAGCAATTACACATTATATAGATGTCCCACTTGTTGAGGTGTTTTACACTTATGCGGTGTCCCTTTCTTTCCATGCATATGCAACTCTGTGTACCTGTAGCTTCAAGTGACATTGTGGTACTCCTTTCAAGTCTTATGTTACCCAATTGTATTGGACTCTAATTAATTAATGGCAAATAAATGGGCTTGGAAAAAGGTTGCATTGAAAATGAAGGTGCAACACACCTTCTACAAAGGCACCCATGAATGAGACAATACGAACCCTTTGATGGTGTTTTATATGATTCTCAGATATGATAGTTATTGCATTATAATTAATAACAAGATTCACTTTCATACATCAATTATCATAGAATAACTATACCCTGAAAATCTCAACTATAACAATGCAACGAAAATAACAAGATTTAGAAATATTAACCATGCACAGTAGACACAAGAAACACAACACAAGAACACAAGAGTTTATCCTGGGAAACCCAAACTTGGGAGAAAACCCAACAACCTTTCTCTAGAAGAATTCAGTCCAAGATATTACTCGTACATCACCATCAATAGCCAAAATACCATACAAAGAAGATCCTCCCCAAGGCTAGCATCCCCAAGACCTAGCTCCTCAATAATATGACCAAGAATAACCAAGCAAGAGCTTCTCCAAGTGTGGCGCACTCTCAAAGATAACCAGTAACCCAAAAATAATGAAACTGCCAAAACTGCAGCTGCAACTGCCTTGTGCACACTACATAAGGAGCTGTCTGACTATCAAAATGAAATAAGCCAGTTCTGTATTTATACTGATCTGGGTGCCATTCTGGGGCCGACTTCTTATTTCTAGGTCTTCAATTTTATTATTATTTTTCCTGTGGGGCCGACTTCTCTTCCTGGGACTTCAGCTTCTTCGTGGGACTTCTGTAATGGTGTATATGGGTCTTGTATTTTTTTGTGGAGAATGATTGCCCAAAGTTGCAAATCTCCAACAATCCCTCTCAACAATGGAGGCATTCTCCATACTTAGATTTCTTCTGTCATAGAAAGGTTGTCTTCATGAGCCATGTTGATGTGCCATCTCCGCATGTGCATTCCATCTCGAAATATGCATGTGATAACATCTCGAGTCCATCCACTCCTTGACAAGAGAAGGACTACACCTGGGCCATTCACCACTAGCAAAGCCCCGTGGATGAATGAATCATTTGCCGTTGGTCATATCAGCACTAGCATAGCCTCGTGCATGACCAATTTGGGATAATGTCTGCCCGATTCTATGGGCCATTCACCACTAGCAGAGCCCTGTGAGTGAATGAATGATTCTCCCTTGGTCATATCGGCACTAACATAGCCTCGTGCATGACCAATCTGGGAGAACGTCTGCCCGATGCTATCAACATACCTGGGCCATTCACCACTACCATAGCTTTGTGAGTGAATGAATCATTCTCCCTTGGTCATATCAACACTAGCATAGCCCCATGCACGACCAGTTTGGGAGAACGTCTGCCTGATGCTATAGCTTGGAGAACATCAACATATCTAGGCCATTCACCACTAGTAGAGCCCCGTGAGTGAATGAATTATTCTCCGTTGGTCATATCAGCACTAGCATAGCCCCGTGCATGACCAATCTAGGAGAATATTTGCCCGATGTTGAAACATCAATGCTCATCACTAGCCAAATCAACATGGCTAATCCTGTGTATCATCCTCCTCAGCAAAGTCAGCATGGCCACTCTGGGAGGATATCTACAATCTGCTCATTTGTGGATAAGTATTGGAGCTTCACTGCTCCCTTCTGTACCATGTCTCGGATGAAGTCCTACAAGAAGCTGCTAAAGTTGCACCACTTCACTACTTGCAACACTGACTGTGTGACATACTCCGTCTCTGCTGTATTGAGTGCTATAGAAGCCTGCTTCCAGCTTATCCCAAAAATTGTAACTGATTCCAAGCTGAAGCAACACCCTGAGGTGCTCAATCTGTCTACTGCACTCCCTGCTCAATTAGAATCTGTATATCTCTGCAGCCTCACTTCATCACCTGAGACAAATCATATCCAACTATACCATGATTCGCTGCCACCCACTGGAACTACCTTGGCTTCAACCAAATATTGGCTTAGGGTGCTCACTACAAAGCAAATATCCGGCCTGATGTTAACCAGGTACATCGAGGATCCAATCAACTGCCTGTACATCGTGGGATCCACCAAATCTGAATCTGAAGTAGAATCACTCAACTTCTTCAGATTTGTCATCATAGGTGTATTCATGGACTTGCAGTCCATCATATCGAATCTCATTAGTATCCCTTGAATGAGGAAGATCTCATCTGATCTCGTCACACCTCTAATCCCAAGAGTACATCCAGCTAGGATCCTCCATCTCAAACTCTGGGGCCAACTCTCTCTGTCACTGAAGTAAGTCTTGCTGTCCAGTCCACCTCACTGGCTACTCCCTCTGTGACTGAGACAAAATCCATACCCAGTCCTCCCGACTGGTTGCCTCCTCTGTCACTGTAGCAAGATCATATCTCCTAGAAGCCTCTTGCCTTTGAATCTTCTGTCTGGCCTCCTCAATTCATGACACCTGTCTGTCAGTCCTGGGATATGTCTCTTTCCCACTTGGATCTGGGGGGGAACTCCCTTTGAATAATCGACTCTCTCTTGAGCCAACTGACTCTCTCTGAGATCAGGCTCACTCTAAGTCTGTACATTCTTGGTTAAAATCAACCTCATCAAGTATCCATCAATCCTGGAGTACCATGCTCCCTCTGTGTAATGTCCCCATTTTGGGACATTATAACTTTATAGAGTGCTATGCCTACCAGAGTAGCCAGATAGGGGTGACAGAGAGTTCAGGAGACGTTGAGGGGTTTTATTGGGCCTGACTTGCATCGTTCATCATCAGGATCCATTCCGCACAACATGGTTTTGGTTTCGTTGCATTCCGTTGATTTCCGTAATTTTGAGTTATTATGGGTCATATCTTAATTAATTTCACTAAGAAGGTCATAATGGGCATATTACTTGGAGAAACCTCTTAGTGTAATAGCTCATCGGAATCGG
>JZKD02S1630483.1:146171-158688 GCA_000966675.3 Picea glauca
GTCATAGATCTTCATTCCCTTATGCTGATATCTCTGTTTGTGATTAAGATCTAAAGTACTCTAGCACTGAATTTAAAAGAGACTGCAAATTTTAAAATTACCCTAAAATCTAACAGCATGTTTTAAGGACTAATATTTCTTGTGAACCTTGGCTAACCTTATCTTATACTTTGTTTTGTTTTGGATGGCCTTGACATGGTTTTTTGAGGGATGTCTTGGACTTGTACCCATAACGTTGTGCCTTTATTACAGGACCTTGGCACGTGTGATGGAGAGAAATGGGTCATCTAGTGACTCACCACCCTCAGACATTAGCTCTCACATCCTTGGAACCTTGAATGATGGACATATGAGCTTGGTTTGAGCAGATTTAGTCATGATGGCACACAAATGGACTGGAAGCCCATAGGCTGGGCAGAGTGCCCTATTGTCGTCCTTATATACACTTGCAAACGTGGACTAAGTCTCAATCCACTTAGTGTGTCCTCGGAGACACAATGTCTAAGTTCAAGCCCACTGTCACCTCGACTTGAGCTCCTTCCGTCTAGGCTTATTCCTAGGGAAGCCAAGGGGGGTAGTCCCTAGTTACAATGTGAATTATTAGATGGGTTCTAGGAGTTAATTTTAATTTGTTAAGGGTTGGGGGAAACTAGCTTATATGAGAGGCAAGTAATGCAAATGCAAACCTTCAATGACAAACAACCCTTTCCCTAAGTCAACTAAGACTAGTGCCTAAGGTTGGGAAAGGGGTCAACTAAAGTTACAACAAGAGATTAATACAAATCAAAAGAATAAATTTACAAGACTTTTACAATTAGATTAGATACAAAAGAATTATAATTACAACAAATAAAGAATAGTTAGATGATTAAACAATATACAAAAGTACAACTATTAACAAATGAAATAAGCAAGCACTTGTTAGATCTAACTTCTATTTTTATTTTGCAGGAAAGGAAAGAGAGATAGATCAAGACTACATCAACAACACAACTCAAAACCCAAACAATGAAGTGCCCTAAGAGAGGTGCGCAACTTCAAGGGGTTGCTCAAGATGACCAATGCGCAACTTCAAGAGGAGACAACACAATGCATGAAAGCCACCAATGGGCACAAGTGCGCACCTTTTAGAGGAAGAGATAAAACTTGAAGTAAAGCCTCCACACTAATGCTCAACAACTCAATTACCATATGATGCTCTATTACAATGCTTAAAAGATACCTTGAAAAGTAAATTGCAGAAAGTAAAGATCATGAACCACTTAAAATGAAATGTGAAGTTAAACCATAGGTTACTTGTGAGAAGATTTTAGAGTTATGTTTAATTAGATGAATGTGTAGATCCTAGACTAAATGACTACCCCTAAACTCTCACCGCTTTGGCCAAAAGGATTGCTGGGTGCTCAAGAAGCAAGGCAAACAAGGCCTTACCCTAGCTCCACAGGTCCTTTCAGGAAACAAGGGTGCTCAACAAGGGGGACACCTAGTGTCGTGAGATAATCCCTGATCTAGCACCCCAAGCCGCCTCCACAAGTTCCTTGTTTGATGGCGAAAGCTGCAAGAGTCGAAGTTGACCTAATTAAACTAGCTAAATTGATCCCCTTGAGATTAAGATAAATAAATTGATTAAGTGATTAAAGGTTACTTGAGTTAAGTGCTTGAAATAAAGTAAATGACAAGTGCTTGAAAGAAAAGAAATGAGAAATGCTTGAAAGAAATGTACAAGTAGATAGACTATGCCTCCATGGGCTTAAGCAAGATGGTAAATGAAATAAGTGCTTCTAAACTATTAAGATATCACATGAACTTGAAAGAGCAACTAGAAGCATAAACCACCAACTATCTACCAAACTAAATTAGCCTTACGATATAGCATGGGTAGCAAAGCCAATCCTCTTTGCTAGGTGTAGGCAAAATGATGCAAGAAAGGAAATAACTTAACTTGAAAAGGAAAGCAAGTAAACCTAGCCACACAACCTTGTCTTAAGGACAAATGGGGAAAACAAGATGAAACTTAAAACATAAAATTAAATCTAAGTCCTAGCCTTAACGATATTGCATGGGTGGCTTGACCAATCCACTATGCAAGGTGTAGGCAAATGAAAAGAAAAAAATGCAGAAAATGACTTTTTATGAGAAGTGCAAGCTCTAGAGACTCTCTTGGGGCTTGCTTACAATAGAAGAAGAAGGGGAAAGGGTTGGGAAGACGTTACCCCAACTTAGGAGTCTTCTATTTGATGTTTTGGGCCTCTTTTGGGCTGTAGATCCTCCTATTTTAGTGCAGAGCTACAACAAATCAACTAGAAAAACTTGCTGGAAAAGCTGCAAAAACTTGGGAAAATTTCTGTTAGCAATATTCATAAATTTTCTATGTAAATTTCAGCAAGTAAAATATGTTTTAAAACTCTATCCAAGTATGTTAGAATGCTCAAAGATGTATAGAATAGAACAAAAATAAAAAACATAAATATTTAGAGGGTTTAAGTGGGTAAAAAGAGAAATTTCCAGATCTGAAATCTTCACTCCAAACCCTTAGGTAATCTGCAAGTCTTGTGAGAAAAACTACAAAAATAGAGAGGATGTGAGTAGATCTAGATGGTAAAACAAAATACTTTGCAATACCCAAATAAACACTTCACTAGATTTATGATATGATAATACTACCAAAAACCTATCCAAGCAAAATACTTTGCTTGGAGTTCCTACTCTAGATCTATAAGCTAAGCATACACACAAGAACAAGATCACCTCATATGTAGCAAGATGGCACCAAGAAGACTCTCAACACCATGGATCCTCCAAAGATTTCTTTATTAGAATAGAAGCAAGCTTGAACAAATACTTGCCACAAGCTTGAGAAGAAAGAATGAGAACAAGAAGAGAGAGAGAGAAGAGAGGGAGAAATTTTGGCATAGTAACAATGCTAAGAGTAGATGTGTGAAACGAGGGAGGGGAGGCTTTCTTTTATACTTGGGAGCCAAGAGTGACCCCTCTTAGATGAGTTACAAGTGTCACACATCCAAGAGAAATAGACAAAATCAAGGAAGAGTCACTTTTAGGGTTTTGGTAAATGAGTGATGGGATGCGGTGGCACCTTTTTGACAAAGTCCAACAACAAATTAGACTTAGGAGGGTGAACTTAGGGAGAAAACAAGTTTTTTACTTTAATTTTTGACTTTGCTTGACTTTCTCCTCAAGGGGGGCACACTTTTCTTAGGAAGATAAGGGGAATGAAGTGGTGGCTAGGTGAGCGGGGTGTTTAAGTTAGGAAAAGTGTTTCTCTAACTTAGGAAAGGGGTTTAGGATCATCTCCCACTCTTTCTCTAACCTTTTTGCTTCATTATTACAAAAAAATGACATTTTGACTTTGTCAATTATGCAATTAAATTGCTGACTCTAGACCGACTTGGACTCCTCATGGACAATGACCTAACAAAACTTGTCCAATTGAGCTGAAACTTGGTCCAAGGGTGTAGGGGGTCT
Source organism: Picea glauca (assembly GCA_000966675.3). Taxonomy (NCBI): domain Eukaryota; kingdom Viridiplantae; phylum Streptophyta; class Pinopsida; order Pinales; family Pinaceae; genus Picea; species Picea glauca. The sequence continues at coordinate 149,655 of JZKD02S1630483.1, forward strand.
CATTCCATTTCTTTAGAGTACTCACACCCCTATAAAAAAATCCCAAGGACCTAGGTTTTACATTTTTACATAAAAAATAATTAAAATTACTATTAACTGGGTAATTTAAAAAAAAAAAAAAAAAAAAAGCTTAAACTCGACGGAATTCTGCAAGATTCTAGAAGATGTCTAGCATGGTCATTTTAAATATTCCTAGACACTAGTCATCCATAGGGCTCGATCATTAGAACACCTTTCACCACTTTGGAGGATTATTGTGGGAGTGAAAAACTCAAGGGTAATTAAAAAGGCTGGTTAGGCCAAATTAATTACTTGAGAAAAAAAACACTTGATGAAAGGACTTCCCTAATGATAAATTCCTAGGCAACTAACCTACAATATGATCCATGCAGGGGAGCGGAAATTCCAATTACAAAAAGACGTGCCGAGGCAAAAAATGCCTTGTAGAACCAGTAAGTCTTCAAACTTTGTTGCACCATCAGGTACATAGCTTCATGGCACATGGAGTTGACCCCCTAGTTGAAATAGGTGGTCAACATGCCCCAGAGCTTATTTATCCACTGGACCAGGCATGTTGCAGCAACAGATAGTCAGATACCTTGTAGAGACAAGATGCAACTCCCTCCATCCTGTACGCAACACCTGGATCTTGGACGTTGGCCTTACTTTGATGATGATGCCATCTTTTAGGGTTTGATGGATACCTGGGGTACTGGTGATGATTGGCATGGCTTTGGGTGATGAGAGACATCATTTGCTCCCACTTTACTCTTTCTGTTGCCACGTGGCCTTTGGAGGCCTCTTCCTTCCTTAGGAAGGCTTGACATCTCACACTTGTGGCTCATTTATGATGTATTTTGGCATTTAGCATTTTCTAAAGGGTTAAATCAGGGGTCAGCCCCACTTGAATCAATGCTATGTTATGTTTGTGGACAATTATGTTAGGCTAGCACTAGCCTTTTATTTATAATCATCACTCCTCACTATTTGTGGGGTAACACTTCTAGCATTTTCGCTATTTCAGCCTTCTTGGTTGTTCTCTCTCATGCGCTATGCTTGGAAATGGTCTCTTGTGGATGCTTTTGCTGATTTTGGATGGATATTTCTGCAATTAGTGTTTTAGGCTCTTGGTTTTTTTGATAAAGTAAGTAATTTTCTCCAATTCCATGGTATTTTGTTGATGTAAATGGTGAAATTGCTATTTTGTTGCAAGAGGTCTTGTTTTGTTGAAACCCTAAGAAGGGAACATAAGTGCTTCTTCCTTTCCTTTCACAAAGCTTTATTTGTCTAAGTTGGTGAAATGTCCTTGCTAGGGTTAGAACCCTAAAGCCCTAAAGTGCTATCACTTTAGCATTTTAGCCCTAGACAATTGATTTTGACCTAAGTGAAGCTACAAGAAGGGAGAAACGATATCTAGGGCCCAAAAGTGCTTGCACCCTAGACATCCTTCTCCTCAAAGTGTAAAGCCTAAGGCCCCAACATGCTTGCACCTTAGGGTTTAGACTCTACCTCTTGGTTTCAATTAGATCAATCTTCAAGCTTGGATGCATTTGAGACTCCACAGGCCCTAGAATGGTAACGACACTGATCTAGAAGCAAATCTTGTGGTGAAAGGAGTTGCTAAAATCACTTTCCTTATTCTCTCAAGTATTCTATTAACTCTACTAACCCTAACTCTAGCAATCTCACAATATTTATTGCTGCTGTTACAAAAGTTTGCTACAGCCACTGAAAATTGTCTTAATTTGCTGCATACACCTACTTACAAGTGGTTTAACTTATTCAGAAATCACCTCTAACAATTGGATAATATTCTATTGGTTAAATGCTTGATTTTCATGGTCACTTGTGGTGTTTCTGATCATTAATTGTTGCCGCTGTTGCTAATAATTTATTACTGTTATAAAGTTGTTTATTGCTGCAGATTTGCAACAGCCAAATGCAGTTTAACTTGTCTAGTGTCTAAAGAGGTCATTGTTGCACACTTTAGCTTGGTAATTGTTTGCAAATTGTTCTTGTTACGGACAGGTACAACAATCACCTTACAACCTCTCTTTCCTTCTAGACCTAGACCAACTAACAGGTGATCAAGATAGGGGTTGGTAGGCTTGGCTATCAAACCTGCTATTTGATCCCTTGAGGTCACCAGGGAAGCCTCCCTTGTGCTGGACCTCCTCCATCACTAAAACGAGGGAAGATCCTACTTAGGTGACAATGGTAGTTTCTTCCATAGTTATGCAAGATTTGGGGATCTTGTGGTGGGTTTTGCACAAGTACAAATCCCGCGTTAACAACTTCTTGCATGGCTTGTATGGTATGGTGGATAAAGCTCTTATGGAAAAACTCTCACATTTTTGCATTGTTGCATACTTTAGCTTGGTAATTGTTATATATATGCTGCAAATTGTTCTTGTTACAGGCAGGTACAACAATCACCTTACTACAACCTCTCTTTCCTTCTAGACCTAGACCAACTAACATGTGATTAAGATAGGGGGTGGTAGGCTTGGCTATCAAACTTGCTATTCAATCCCTTGAGGTCACCAGGGAAACCTCCCTTGTGCTGGACCTCCTCCATCACTAAAACGAGGGAAGATCCTACTTAGGTGACAATGGTAGTTTCTTCCATAGTTATGCAAGATTTGGGGATCTTGTGGTGGGTTTTGCACAAGTACAAATTCTGCGTTAACAACTCCATGCATGGCTTGTATGGTATGGTGGATAAAGCTCTTATGGAAGAGCTCTCTAACATTTTATGCATCTATTGTACTTTATTGATGTTGATTGACAAGATAGACAAGAAATTTCATAGAGCCCTCACCTCCTTGCCTTGTTTGAAGCACCCTAGGGTTTTATGATGATGTGTTGAGATATGGCTCTTGTAAAAGAGCGCCTCTTCTAGAGCGCTCACCTCTTTGTCATACTTTGGAGCACCTTAGGGGGTTTGGCAAGGGTTTGATGGTGGCATGGTGAGATATGAACCTGTGATGGAGCACCCAAGTATTTGAGGTGTTTATTATGTTTCTAGAGTGATATTTGATACAATAGACAACCAATCTTGTAGGGTGCTCACCTTATTGTGTATTATGGAGAGACCTAGGGTTTCAGGCTAACACTTGGCATGGTTGATGGCATCACACCTTTTTGATAGGGTGTCCTTGGATATTTTATGTTTATCATGGTCCTATGGCCGTACTTGATGGGATAACACTTTATCTTGATGAGTGCTCCCCTTTTTAATGGATTTCCAGCATCTAGCCTAGTGTACATGTGGTTTTTAGCTTGATCATGGTGATGGGCAATATGACACTTTGGGCAGGAGCACCCTAGGTTTTCAAGTGTCTATCGAGGTCTTATGGTGATTCTCTCTTGGATATACACTTGATTTCAGGGAACGGTCCACTTCTTTATGGTTTTTCAAACATCTAGGGTTTGAATGGAGGGGCCAACCCACTCTTTGTTTCACACTTGAATCTACTACTAGAGCGCTTTGCTTCCTTGTTCTATTATGAGATTGAGGTAGCACTTTTTAATGACCTTACACTTCTATCTCATGGAGCGCTCTCTTGTTTGCACACTTATGGAGGTGTATCTCATGGATCAAGGCATTTTCCCATTGATGGTGGTTGTAGCACACATGTAGAGGTTGTTGGGGCCTTTTTGATGACTTGGCATTTGATCCATGGTGTGTATTTGATGATGATCAACCTCGTATTTTGAGATCTACCCCATCTACCTTGATCTATGGAAGATTACTTGACTTGGGAGCCACATGTGCCACTTGGACGGTTTATTTGCACATCTATTGAGGTTGGTATGAGAATTCATGGTCATCACTTGTGCGCTCCACCTTTTCAGCCATCTATTTTCATGATGAGGACTTGAGGAGACTATTTGCACATATTTTCATGCCTTTTGTTGGAAATGTCCACTTGAGTTGGATTGCACACTTGTACATGCACATTACATATGGATGAGGTTGCTTCGCACACTTCTCCATGAGGGCATCAACACTTTTGGAATGTCGATTTGGTCCTCCACCACTACTTCTACCTTGGGATAGTGATACTTTGCCACATGGATGCCTATTGACTCATTTTACAATTCATTTCATGGAGCGACCTAGTCTACAAGTCACATGTGTAGATGAGGAGGAGATCATTTGTACACATCCCTTGCTTTTTTATTGAGGTTGTTCCACTTCATGTATGCCTACTTCACACGTGAGACACTTCTAGGAGGGTGCACAATTGGATAAGCATGTACTTGCTATTTTTGGAGCCTTGATATGGTCTATCTCTCAAATCAAGGAGGCGCCTTGTTCTCTTGGCTCTATTTTTGGATGGTTGTTGCAACTAACTCCATATTTCATCAGTGTTGACTTGTCTTTTGGAGTTAGTTAGATGAGGATAATATTATATTTGTTTCCTAGAATATTTTATTGGAGGAAGTTGATGATCTCAACAAACTTCTGGGTACTTTTAGTAAGCAAGTTGTTGAGATCACTATTTTATTGTTATTTCTTGGAGGGAAAAGTGGATCTAGGAAAACAAATATTATTTTATTGTATGAGAGAATTGAGCTAAAACCTATATAAGGGTTTGGTTTCTCCATTTGCAGCCAGGGAATTTGGTGAATGAAGGAATTTGTGAGTAGCAAGGCTCTAAGCTTTGGAACAAAGGTATCTTTATTTTGTCTAAGTTATGGTTAATTGTATGTACAATTTAATTATGTGTGGCAAATATTCCTGGTATGTATTAGTAAGCTTTTCCATTGCAGATTTTGATTGTTATTGTTAATCTAGGAGCCACACTTTGTCTTAAAGAGAAGAGGTTAATTCCCTAGACATCCTTGGGCAAGGCCACTTCTAGGTTGATTTGGTTGTGCAACTTCCCCTTAGAGAAGTTCCTTCCCTTCATAATGTCTGTAGTATCTTGTTTGCCAAATTAAGGCTGTTATAGGGCACGTAACCTTGGCTACCTATAGCCCCTAATTTCTCTTGAAGAATACCCCTTGTAAGTTGATGCATGACCCCATAGCCCAAATGGAGAATGCACTAGTCATTCCCTTTCATCCACCACCCAAAAGCTTAAAAATTCAAAACTATTTTTTCCTTTTGTTTCATATTGTTAAGCTTTCTCTTGCTCCCATTCCTTACTACATGAATTGAGCTTAGTAACCCATAGGGAAGGCCCCCTTGGTTAGGATTCCAATTTTCCCTAGCCTAACGTGAGAAATGCAAGGGTATTGAGGTGACAGTGGGTAGTTTGCCTAAGTTTCCCTTAGGGTCTCACACTTGTGATTAGACTTTTTCACCAATTGAGAACTTGGGAGGTAACAATTACTATAGAGATGAAAGAGAAATCCTACACAAGAGAGAGAAAATCGCTGTCCAAACACAAGTACTCAAGAGAGGAGAGCCATAGGTAAGTTGTCCCTAGCCTAAAGTGAGAAATGCAAGGGTATCAAGGTGACAGTGGGTAGCTTGCCTAAGTTTCCCTTAGGGTCTCACACTTGTGATTAGGACTTTTTCACCAAGTGAGAACCTGGGAGGTAACAATTACTATAGAGATGAAAGAGAAATCCTACACAAGAGAGAGAAAATCGCTGTCCAAACACAAGTACTCAAGAGAGGAGCGCCATAGGTAAGTTGTCCCTAGACTTTTATCAATTAAACAACTTGAATGAATGACTTACAAATGAAGAGGGTGATGTATTTATATACCTCCATTAGGATTTAGGCGCTAGCCTCAAGAGTAGGATTAGATCAACCTTAGCCGAAAATATACAAAATACAATAAAGTGTAATAAATGGGGTAGATACTAAAAAGTAGGCCCACTAAGGCCCTCAATACCCCAAATAGTGGGTCGGCACATGGCCTCAAATGAAGATTAGCCCGATAATTTCAACAATCACCTACTTTTTTATATAAGTTGCTCTTTCCTATCTCAATGTGGCCTAAAGCTATCCCATTTCTTCCTTAAATTGCCTATTATTTAGCAGGAAATTGTAGAGGCTGCCTGGCTCCATAACAAGTGGTAGGCACTCTCTCCCACAAGATGGGAAGCTCTGCCGATTATTGGATATGCACCCAGGTAGGTTGGGTGATCTGCTTCCCCATTATTTAAGCAAACTATATTTACATGCATCCAACTCACCCCATTCATGCCCCCGTCATGGACTTTGACTTGGTCCATGGAAAGATTTGTGTTGTGTTTAGCTACATTTGGTTAATTTGTGATTAAGCACGAGTGTTTTGTTGCTTTAAAGGACTCGTCGTGCTTTGATGAGGTTTTCTATAATTAAATGAATGTTTAATGAATGTTTTGATCTATTTTTTTGACCAATTGTTTGGTGTCATTGTCTTTGGTTTGCTTAAGATATTAAGTAAATACTAAACTCTTGAATAAGCAATGACGTTCCAATAATTTCATGCACTCAAAGTTCTTTGAGATATTATACACTGACTTTGAAAAGTAAACATCTCCAACAACTCTGTTTCAAATTTATTTTCAAAAAATCATCAATCCAGCAAAATGATAAAAAGCTACCAAAAATCGTTATGTACCTCCCATAAATTCATGTTTTTTCTTAAAATATCACCAATATTTTTTTAAACATGTCAATTATAAATTTTAATTAACAAATTTTATGTAATATCTATAATTTTAATTGGCTAGTGATACTCTCGAGTCTCTTTGCCTGGTTATAGCTTTTACCTTTCTGGTCTCACAAGCATAGATTTCAAATAACTAGGTTTTAAAAGAAATTGGATTTCTAGATATTCTGATATAGGAAGCCATTGATGGCAAGTATGTTGATGATTACAGCTGCGTGAGACATCCTCCAGGACACAGACTGAGTAAGTCGGTCTGAGAGTGAGCCCATGAGTTGGGTGTGTTGTTCCTCTCTGAGACGGAGAAGGAACGTTGTGTGCCCCTGTGTGGGGTGAGGAAGCCTATGAGATGGGTGTGTGGTTCCTCTCTGAGATGGAGATGGAATGCTGTGTGCCCTTGTGTGGGGTGAGGAAGCCCATGAGTTGGGTGTGTCGTTCTCTCTGAGACGAAGATGAAACGATGTACTGGTCTCCTCTGTGCAGAGAATTGAGATGATGTGATACTCCAGATGATTCTCCTGTGAGATGTAGTGAGACAAAGATCTGCTGAGTAGGACGTTCTTGTGGTTGAGCACAGGTGGACGTGATCCTAGTGGCTGAGCACTAGTGAGTGTGTATTCTGATGATTCTCCTGTGAGACACAGTGAGATAAAGACTTGGACGTCCCTGTGGCTGAGCACATGTGGACGTGCCCTTAGTGGCTGAGCACTAACGGGTGTATGAGATCCCTTGCTATATTGTCCAAGAGTCAGACTTACCTGTAACCCTATTTGTGATGTAAAGGGTACAGGTCTGCCCCACCACAAAGTGAAAGATAATTAATATAAAAGATAATTAATATGGTAATTATTAATTATATTTTGAGTTATTGAGGTCGGCCCTGTTGTGCCAACAGACACTACTTTTGATATGTCCAGTCTAATATAAATAAAGGTAATTTCCCCATTGAGGAAACACAACACAAGTGTGAGTTTGGAAATTTCAGCAGGTACTTGTTCTTGGGCTGAAGTGCGCACCTCTCTTGGGTGCTAGCTTTCTAGGTTTTGTGAGTGAAGATTTTTAGGTCCTATCAAGCTTGCCAACTGGGTCTGTCTTTGACCACAGTTTGGCTCTAAGTTTCAACTGTTATGTAAAGTGTTTGCTGCTGTTTTAGGACAGCCAACAGTCCAAGAACTTCTTGCTGATTTGTTATGGTTGTATTTTCAATTTTAGGTGCTCTAGCATGTAGTTTTAGTAACCAGAAATTAGCACATGCATACTAAAATAAATACAACACACCTAAAGATCTTTACAGCTGAAAATAAGCAGATCTAAAAACTAACACATGCATTTTTGTACACATGTATTTTTGGTCAAGATGATCCTGGATAAAACCCCCTCGGGGAAAACCAGTTTGGAATATATGTCTATATATGAGGAAAGCAGAAGGTGGAATACAACAAGTACAAAATATAGAGGAACCTGATATAATGCAGCCTGATCCAGGCTGAAACACAAGTCCAAAACCTCTAGGTGCGCCCTAGGAAGGTGCGCCCCACATATGAGCTCTCTAATCCACTGAAACTGCTCCAGAAGCTAACTGTGAGCTCAGATCTGGAAACCCGTCCACAGGAATGAAGCTCTGCTGGATGGCCTCCCTTTGCAACTGATCTCACTGCAATCTGATGGTTAGAAGTCCTCCCCACAACTGATGCACCCTCATAAGCAAGTGCGCCCTCCACAGAAGTGAAACCTCCCCACTAAATAAACAAGGCTAGAAGCTCTGTGCCTCCCTCCATGAAAGCATGCGCCTAAGCTCAAGCCTCCTCATGCAACAAACCTCATCTCAATGCTCCAAGTCTTCCTCTCCAAGTGAGCAAATGAAGAATGAATGCCTCCTTCACCCTTTGCGCCCCTCTTGAACCTCCAAAAGGAAACCTAAGAAACCAATGGTGGAGATCATCTCATCTCCCATTTAATCAATGGTTGAGATCTCCCCAAAAGTATCTAAGTCAATAACCCACTTTGGGTTAAGTTTCCTAAGTTCACTTAATGTCTCTAATTCACCCACAAAGTNGAAAGAAGGCAACAATATAATCCTTTTGGTCCTGCCAACTTAGAAGCAGCAATCTCTAGGGTACCCAGTTATATCCAATGTATGCGACAGTGTGCTGAAAAATGGATTGGGTACCAGTTCCATTTTCCCATTCTCTTTTTGCCTATAGAAAAATATCAAATTAGTTACAAGTTGCCTAAAAAGGCAGAAACAACAACATGGAAAAGAATGGAGGAAGTGAAAGGGTTCAGAATGCTGACAGACAGTACCTCCCACAGTTATAGCTTGAGTAGCTTACATGATCAGAGTAGGTATCCAGACTCGGATTCAGAGTAAGTTGCCTGAGGACATGCAACATCTTGAGCTGGGGGGGATGTTAGGA
>JZKD02S1630494.1:10445-25019 GCA_000966675.3 Picea glauca
TGAGTTTTCCATAAGAGAAGAGAGTGTCTAAGCGGGGTCCAAGGGAGAAATGATTTATGTTTATTAATTCAACCTATTTTTCTAAATTTTATTATTATTGCGGATGGCCTATTTTTTCTGATGAGTGTATGAGAGCACAATCAATAAACTCATGTAAAAGGGTGGGTGTGAGAGCCACATCCCATAGTTATTAGGGAGAATGGGGATGAAGTACAATTGGGGATGAAGTACAATAAATATTAGGTAGAGTGTGTAGTCAAATAGCTTAGGAAAATAGAGCAAATTCATATGGGGAGAACATGCAGTTTTTCACATTCATGTTTTTGGAGAAAAGAAGAGAGAGGAAAATAAATGAAATTGAGCTAGAGAAAGAGGGATCGGAGAATTCTGAAGCATGTTGGACATTCTTTGAGAATTTGGAGTTGAACACTGAAGAGCTAAGTTGTCAAACCTAAAGAATGAATTCCTATGGGAGTTTCACTGTAACAACAAGTGTTTGTTGTTGTTTCCTGGTATTTTTCCTAGCAGTCAGTTCCCTTGAGTTCCCAGTAGAGAGCATCTTGGTTACCTATGCTAGAGAGACCCTGATAAATGAATGTGATGCTCGATTGGCTGAGAGAAATGAAGGGACCTACATTTCTTGGGTTGGGTATGTCAATAGGAAGAGAGTTGGAGGAAATCCAAGATAGTTGTAGGAGAATTCCAATGGGTTGTGGGATATTGAGTTGTGACTGGACTATGGGAGGCACCCTTATTTTCCGTATTCCTAGCCCATCTCAGGGGTGATGTTGGGCCATTTCACACTTTCATTCATACTTATTAATGTTGGGGGGTTAAGACCCAGGTTTCATCCAAAGTTGACGAACAAAAAACCCAAACATCGACATATCAATCTTCAAACAAGGTTGAAGAAGGTCTCACCCGAGACACTCTGAGGATCACATAGACCATATGGTTTTCTGTCTAGGATAAAAGGATAAACATTCAAATATCCATTTGGGTTGACATTTAGACATTCCATAATTGAAAACTCCTTATTATCAATATGCAAAAATAATACACACACGTATTCAAATGCCACATAAATAACACATGATAGATCAAAATTATCGCAACTTTATTATTTTCCTTATTCAATCAAACACATGAATACGTTAAGAAAATCCTACATTGACAACAAAAAAGTCTCATATTCCCTAAAATAATTTCCATAATTACAATACATTGTGACATGCACATCCTTTTAGACATTTCCCATGTCATAGGCTCAGACTTACAATCAAAAGTATTGCAATATTACCATACCATGGGGCTCATAGCAAGCTCTTCAACAATAGACACAAAAATGATCTAGTGAGTTGACTCAAACACCCTTTCTTTCCCAACCTTGCTTCATTGTATATCCTTTTCAGCTCTAGAGCTCTGTCTTTGTCAATTCTTCTCCACTCACTCTAATAACTAACAATCTTGCATGCTTCTATCACTTTCTTCCATTCCATGTATCCTTCCTGGAATTAGGGAAATATTAACCTCCTCGCCATCTCATCTTTTGTCTTTTCCACATACCTTGTGTAGTCAACATTAACCATTCGGGGATATTCCCCTTATGATTCTTTTCTTGATTTCGACATGCCTCTTCTTGATTTATGGTGTGCATCCCAAAACTCGAATAAAGATGCATTTGGTATGCCTTAGAATTGGTGCACAATATCAAAAATTGGTCCTATGCATCCTTCTTCTCAATCCTCGCACATTCACTTGTGCACACACAAAACCAGAATGGATGTGCACAACTTCGTTTGTGTGCATGCGTGATATTAACCCAAAATTTTGGTTGTAAATAGGCCCCCACCATTATTACTTGGCTCGTCCTCGATCTAATTGCTTCATGGAATGACCACTGCAATGGACGAAACTATGTTTCTGAGTTCTTGCATGAACTCCTTAAAATGGAGCTTGGGCTCATTGAGGTATCCTTGAAGATCCTGGGTAATATGAATAGCCACACTAGCCTCGACTGCTATGACTTGAGGAGATGTCGGGTCCATTGTGTTGATTTTCTCAATTAGGGGGTCGACAACAACCTGCGCATCAGAGAGTTGTGTGGACAATATCAAGGCCTTATCAATCGTGGTCTGTTTTTTTTTGTTGCAATATCTAACATTGCAGTGACGTGCTACCCAAGAGGAAAACAATCTAGGTCACTCTTTTGTTGTGTGACCTCAACCTCAGTTGCACGAACTCTATCTTCGATTGTAGATACCTCAGAAGGATTTTGGAGATGGGTCCATAGGGGGAAGCCACAATCGACCATGCTTGAAAATAATTCCACCCTTTGTTGGACATCTTGGACAACTACTTGAGCCAACTTAATCATTCGTTGGAAATCAGTTGTTGTTGGACTCATTTGGTGGAGTGGTGGATGAAGAGTTAGGAGCTATGAATCCATATATTGCAGNGGGTGTGAGAGTCACATCCCATAGTTATTAGGGAGCATGGGGATGAAGTACAATAAACATTAGGTAGAGTGTGTAGTCAAATAGCTTAGGAAAATAGAGCAAATTCATATGGGGAGAACATGCAATTTTTCACATTCATGTTTTTGGAGAAAAGAAGAGAGAGGAAAATAAGTGAAATTGAGCTAGAGAAAAAGGGATCGAAGAATTATGAAGCATGTTGGACGTTCTTGGAGAATTTGGAGTTGAACACTGAAGAGCCAGTTGTCAAACCTAAAGAATGAACTCCTATGGGAGTTTCACTGTAACAACAAGAGTTTTTTGTTGTTTGGTGGTATTTTTTCTAACAGTGAGTTCCCTTGAGTTCCCAGTAGAGAGCATCTTGGTTACCTATGCCAGAGAGACCCTGATAAATGAATGTGATGATCGATTGGCTGAGAGAAATGAAGGGACCTACATTTCTTGGGTTGGGTATGTCAATAGGAAGAGAGCTGGAGGAAATCCAGGATAGTTGTAGGAGAATTCCAATGGGTTGTGGGATATTGAGTTGTGACTGGACTATCGGAGGCACCCTTATTTTCTGTATTCCTAGCCCATCTCAGGGGTGATGTTGGGCCATTTCACACTTTCATTCATACTTATTAATATTGGGGGGTTAAGACCCAGGTTTCATCCAAAGTTGACGAACAAAAAACCCAAACATCGACATATCAATCTTCAAACAAGGTTGAAGAAGGTCTCACCTGAGACACTCTGAGGATCACATAGACCATATGGTTTTGTGTCTAGGATAAAAGGATAAACATTCAAATATCCATTTGGGTTGACATTTAGACATTCCATAATTGAAAACTTCTTATTATCAATATGCAAAAATAATACACACACGTATTCAAATGCCGCATAAATAACACATGATAGATCAAAATTATCGCAACTTTATTATCTTCCTTATTCCATCAAACACATGCATACATTAAGAAATCCCTACATTCACAACAACAAAGTCTCATATTCCCTAAAATAATTTCCATAATTACAATACATTGCGGCATGCACATCCTTTTAGACGTTTCCCATGTCATAGGCTCAAACTTACAATCAAAAGATTTGCAATATTACCATGCTATAGAGGCTCATAGCAAGCTCTTCAACAATAGACACAAAAATGACCTAGTGAATCGACTCAAACACCCTTTCTTTCCCAACCTTGCTTCATTGTATATCCTTTTCAGCTCTAGAGCTCTGTCTTTGTCAATTCTTCTCCACTCACTCTACTAACTAACAATCTTTCATGCTTCTATCAATTTCTTGCATTCCATGTATCCTTCCTAGAATTAGGGAAATATTAACCTCCTCGCCATATCATCTTTTGTCTTTTCCACATCCCTTGTGTAGTCAACATTAACCATTTGGGGATATTTCCCTTATGATTATTTTCTTGATTTCGACATGCCTCTTCTTAATTTATGGTGTGCATCCCAAAACTCGAACAGAGATGCATTTGGTATGCCTTAGAATTGGTGCACAATATCAAAAATTGGTCCTATGCATGCTTCTTCTCAATCTTCGCACATTCACTTGTGCACACACAAAACCAGAATGGATGTGCACAACTTTTTTTGTGTGCATGCGTGATATTAACCCAAAATTTTGGTTGTCAATAGGCCCCCACCATTATTAATTGGCTCGTCCTCGATCTAATTGCTTCATGGAATGACCACTGCAATGGAAGAAACTATGTTTCTGAGTTCCTACATGAACTCCTTAAAATGGAGCTTGGGCTCATTGAGGTATCCTTGAAGATCCTGGGTAATATGAATAGCCACACTAGCCTCGACTGCTATGACTTGAGGAGATGTCGGGTCCATTGTGTTGATTTTCTCAATTAGGGGGTCGACAACAACCTGTACATCAGAGAGTTGTGTGGACAATATCAAGGCCTTATCAATCGTAGAAGTGATGGTCTCTGATATAATCTGTTGCTTAGCCCAAGCTGCAGTGGTCTCTTTTTTTTTGTTGCAATATCTAACATTGCAGTGACGTGCTACCCAAGAGTCAAAGAATCTAGGTCACTCTTTTGTTGTGTGACCTCAACCTCAGTTGCACGAACTCTATATTTGATTGTAGATACCTCAAGAGGATTTTGGAGATGGGTCCATAGGGTGAAGCCACAATCGACCATGCTTGAAAATAATTCCACCCTTTGTTGGCCATCTTGGACAACTAATTGAGCCAACTTAATCATTCGTTGGAAATCAGTTGTTGTTGGACTCATTTGGTGGAGTGGTGGATGAAGAGTTAGGAGCTATGAATCCATATATTGCAGGTAGAACTTCATGGCTGAGAGATTAAAACTGGGGGGAATATCATTCCCTTGTGTGGAAGAAGATGGAATTTGCACATATAGGTTGTCCACTATCCTGAGCAACTTAGTGGGCAATATACTTATACCGGTGAATTGGGCCTGGGAATTTGCATGAGATGCAACTTCTGCTTCATACTTCTTCCACAATACTTGGTGATCCTGAACTTCCATTTTATAATTCTCATGCATTTGATTATGCATCGCAATGTCCACTTGGTGTTGGAGTTGTATCTGTGAATGAGCACGATCGAGTACCTGGTGTCGCTCACACAACTTGGAGAGTAAGGTGGAAACACAATCCTGTACTATTGGAGTTTGGATTAGCGCCAGCGGGATTTCGCCATTGTTGCTATCCATTGTAATTGGTATTGAAGGGTCGAATCTATGGACCTGAGCTAGGATACTGGAGCTTCTTTCAACAGTCTTCACCTGCAGTAAAGTGTCTAATACCAATGTTGTGCCAGCGCGTTGTCGACAGAGATGGTCTACATTATTGATAGCCTCTATGGATTTGTTGTTGTAGAAACAATTGTCTTTTGATAACATTGATCAATGTAGTGATTCCTATTTTCACCTGAATGAAACCTTGTTGTGTTGAGGGGTTGGTAGTGTGGATTGTTGGATTGGTCCTTTTTTGTTTTGCACCAATTGGGATGAACTATGTTTGTTGTTGTGTGGAGTGTGGGTCCCGTGGGTGCTTGGATGATAGGTCATCTTTGGATCCCTCATCAGAGAGAATTGTGCACTACACCTACAGCCACACAACCTTAGCTTGCTTTCTTTCTTGGTTGCATTTAGTGCACATTTTGAGAGTGTCCATTTCTTCAATTGGTATTGGTTGTAGATGTGCAGGCCATTCAACCATGCCTTGTTGGATGCCTTCTTCAATTATATAGAAAAATAGTAACACCATCGCAGCCCCCNTTGGAAATCAGTTGTTGTTGGACTCATTTGGTGGAGTGGTGGATGAAGAGTTAGGAGCTATGAATCCATATATTGCAGGTAGAACTTCACAGCTGAGAGATTAAAACCGGGGGGAATATCATTCCCTTGTGTGGAAGAAGATGGAATTTGCGCATATAGGTTGTCCACTATCCTRAGCAACTTCGCAGGCACTATACTTATATCGGTGAATTGGGCCTGGGAATTTGCATGAGATGCAACTTCTKCTTCATACTTCTTCCACAATACTTGGTGATCCTAAACTTCCATTTTATAATTCTCATGCATTTGATTATGCATCGCAATGTCCACTTGGTGTTGAAGTTGTATCTGTGAATGAGCACGATCGAGTACCTGGTGTCACTCACACAACTTGGAGAGTAAGGTGGAAACACAATCCTGTACTATTGGATTTTGGATTACCACCAGCGGGATTCCTCCATTGTTTCTATCCATTGTAATTGGTATTGAAGGGTCGAATCTAAGGACCTGAGCTAGGATACTGGAGCTTCTTTCAACAGTCTTCACCTGCAGTAAAGTGTCTAATACCAATGTTGTGCCAGCGCGTTGTCGACAGAGATGGTCTACATTATCGATAGCCTCTGTGGATTTTTTGTTGTAGAAACAATTTTCCTTTGAGAACATTGATCAACGTAGTGATTCCTAGTTTCACCTGAATGGAACCTTGTTGTGCTGAGGGGTTGGTAGTGTGGATTATTGGATTGGTCCTTTTTTGTTTTGCACCAATTGGGATGAACTATGTTTGTTTTTGTGTGGAGTGTGGGTCCCATGGGTGCTTGGATGATAGGTCATCTTTGGATCCCTTGTCAGAGAGAATTGTGCACTACACCTACAACCACACAACCTTAGCTTGGTTTCTTTCTTGGTTGCATTTAGTGCACATTTCGAGAGTGTCCATTTCTTCAATTGGTATTGGTTGTAGATGTGTAGGCCATTCAACCATGCCTTGTTGGATGCCTTCTTCAATTATCTAGAAAAATAGTAACACCATCGCAGCCCCCTCATCATCAATGGGATATATGAAAACATTATGAAAAGTACATTTAAATAGAAGGTATCCAACATACCTATCCATAATGGTGCATGGGATGTGCACTTGCAAATGAGTTTCTTGAATCAGTTACTGGTACTAGCCCTGGAAAAGCTCATCATGGGACTTTTATGTGGCAGGATCCCTACTCTTATGCAATCAAAGAAAGTCGGGGGCATCAAACACATGTCTATGCCCAACAGGTCATTCAAAACCTCGAGGAGGTCTCCATATCACCATGGCAAGGAGATGTAGTATCTAGCTATAATGAAAATCCTTCCTAGAGTCCTTGGCATATAGACAGTTGTCAATGCACTCATTTAGTACATATNTGAAAAGTACATTTAAATAGAAGGTATCCAACATACCTATCCATAATGGTGCATGGGATGTGCACTTGCAAATGAGTTTCTTGAATCAGTTACTGGTACTAGCCCTGGAAAAGCTTATCATGGGACTTTTATGTGGTAGGATACCTACTCTTATGCAATCAAAGAAAGCCGGGGGCATCAAACACATGTCTATGCCCAGCAGGTCGTTCAAAACCCCGAGGAGGTCTCCATATCACCATGGCAAGGAGAAGTAGTATCTAGCTATAATGAAAATCCTTCCTAGAGTCCTTGGCATATAGACAGTTGTCAATGCATTCATTCAGTACATATCAGGCCCAAGTTGTCTGAATGTCTTCTACACACCACTCAACTACAATGACTACCCCGAATAGACACTTTTCCTTTATATAAGTGGATATGATCTTACAAGCCATCAAATGAGTAGTAAATCTAACTAACCAAGCATTGATATCCTAAATAAGTATCCCTCGCACCTCATGATGTGTACTGTTGATCTAAGAGGATCTAAGGAACTCTCACAAAGGTCTAGGAGGATTCAGAATGCTCAGAGAGGTCCCAGGGGATCCATAAAAGCTCAAAATTTATCCATATCAAAATTTCATGAAAGGGTCATTATTGCATACAACTCATTGTCATATTTTCAATGACACAAATCACACCTCAAACAAAGTTCGTATGAAAAAGTTATAAGAGACCAAAGTTCCAGTCAAATAGGCAAAGTCAAAATCAAAGGGGTAAAAGGGTGACACATGGCATGACTATACAAGTCACATGGCCACACCCCAAGGTGCCATGTGGAATGATTCTATAATGAGTTGGAAACTAACTGGGAAAAGCATAGGTGGATCAATCATTGGTTGACAAGTGGCAGATAATTGGTGCAATCCTAATTTGACATGTGGCATTGGAAGAGCCAATGAGAGGTTCCCATGTGGCAACCCCTCATTGGACAATATTGGCTAGTGAATATCAATATTTATGGACTCAAAAGGGTTTGACCCCATGACCTCCATAGCCACCAAAGTCTTCACATAACTCTCCACACCAACGCACACCACATGACACTTGATAACTATATGGAAAGAAATATATATAAATTTGTATAAAGGTTCATTTGGGTGGCTAAAGGGTCTAGGGCCTAAGACATCAAAACGAAGGGGGATCACTAGATACTTTGCACAGGACTTTCTTTAACCATATATTATATTGTTTTGTAACGCCCCTCCTAGCTAAGGACATCTACTCAGTCAACCGGTGAATTTTTTTTTCTTTTTTTAAATAAAGTGTGTGTGCGCGTGTGCAGAAGAAAACAACCCCCTCGACTCTAAGTCAACACTCGGACCAACAGGACGCCAGTAAGACGAACACCAACAACGACCCGACATATCATAGCGACAACAAGAAGCAACAGCCCCCGAACAGGAGGTGGGAAACTAAAGGTTGTAGGCAGAGACAGACATACATACTAAGCTGCAAGAGGAGTCTACATTCCGCCCGACTCTGACAGACCAAGCACACATAAGTTTACTACCTGATGCCACCGTAGATGAACAAGGACTACAATCTACCTTAGTCTTAAGACCATTCCTTCGCACCACTATAGATCAGTTGTCGTCTAGGTACCTTCTAAAAGTAGTCATTCCAGGCCTTAATGTGCAAGCCGGTTCTTGACTGGGTCATCACTTAACCATAAAGATTCCAGATTTAACAAGTGAAGGACTAGTTAAAAGTTCGTTTACAACAACCTTAACCTTTAACTTAAGGTTAGCGCAACAGTCTAAACTCCATTATTTAGGCATATACTTCAGTTAACACCAAGAGTTGTGTCTTATCAATGGGCAATAGTCTATAATTATTCGGTCATAAATAAAACACCCTCCTAATCCATGAACTCAACAATTCCAACCCAAATAACCACTGGAACAAATCATCAATTAAAAAGGAATTTACCCTTTAATTATGATTTAAGCGACGTTCGTAAATCATTTGTCTCCTTCGCTGAAGGACAAGGAATAGTTACGATTCGTTGTTTTAAACAATGTTAACTTGAGTCTAAGAAGAGAATGCCATAAAAACGCAACACACTGAATTCAATGAATCGCTTGGGTTTAATCAAGAATCGTTCGCTCGTAAATATAAATGCAAACTCCCTCCAATAGCCTTGCCCTTATGAATCAATTTAACAGCCATAGTAAAAACACCATTGGATAAGGCAAGGAGGATAGAGAATACCGCTAAACCGGGTAATGAAGCTATGAGTAAAATTAATTTGAATAAGCGCCTTTAAAGCACCCTTAGAAATGCGACGAAAAAATAGAATACCACTAAAAGATAATAAGGCTATGGATAACATTTAATTTAATTAGGCTCGTTTAATACATCGTTAGAAATGCAATGAAAATAGAAGTACCTCTAAAAGGGTAATGAACGGTGGATAATTAATTCAATTAAGTGCCTAATACGTCATTAACCATGCAATTAAGAATAGAACCACCACTAGAGGCAATAAGGCGGTGATTGCGGTTGAATTGATTGAGCGCAATTAATACATCATTAACAAGGCAATGAAGGATAGAACACCATTAAAGGATAACAGGGTTGTGCATATAATGGAATCTAATTTAGCGCATGAAATACCCATTAATTAATGTAATGAAGATTTGAAAAACCGAAAAGATACTAAAGCGGTGCATACTAAATTTTGTATTACCTTACCATAGCATTGAAAACTCAATTGAAATACAATTAATGTATTCTGGTGCGCAACCTTATAATTTCTAACCCTATCAATATTAACCCTCACCCATAAATTATTAGGAGTTAATAAATCACTCGCAATTATCGGAAAGTAATTAACTAGTTACAACATTATCATGTACCTTTAACGAGGCAAATTAAAACAAATAATATTAATGCAATTTAAGCAATATCCCCATTTCTAAAAGGCAACTTTTAAGGTGGCAGCTTAAGTTTCATTACCAGCTTTTCAACTTACCCATTAATCATGACCAATAACCATTGCGAATTAAATATTGATAATCCCAGTCAAACATAACTAACTCCATAATTCGCTAACTAATATCCAATTAAATGGGCATTACCCTTACAATAAATAACCCTGCATATTCACTAACTACTGTCCCAAGTAATTATATTATCAACCCACAGCGCACACTTTACTCCAATTATGAATAAGGGCTGGCAATTCGCTAACTAAAATTCCGATTTGATTATAATATTATATTACTCTGTAATAACCTTGCGCTGCCCTTGTAACAGAATAGCAGCGTAGTTTTAACTAACAAGGCTTCCGCTAAGGCCCAAGATGATCTAAAAGTTTAACCTAAAAGTTTAACTCCGGGGAACGTGTAGTATCTAATCAATGCTGCGGTTACAAGTCATGGTAGAAACCAAGTATTCCGCCAGACGCCATGCCAGCTGGTGGTTACTTCTGGATCAAGCGAACAGATATATCTGTCCGTCATTAAGAGCGGGCCTGGCGAAAAATTAAAGACACTAGCTATGACAAGCGTGCAAGCTATTCGGCAGGGCGAGTGTGACCCACGCAACTGTCACTGACAGGCCCTGCACAGTCCAATGCTGGGTAAGAGGTAAGGCAAGGGCAGGGCGTTTATAACCGCAAGGAGGCAAGGCGGCAAGGGCATTTAAGACATTGCAGCCTTGTGACGGCAGACAGTAAGCGCTCAGGCTAAAGTTTGGTAGTGGTAACAGAACCGACCAACAACTGCGCAGGTGGGAACCAACACACCAAGGAGGCGGTTACAAGACAATAGGATATGGACGTTAGCTGAAGTTCCTCGATGATCCTATAACTGACAACCATATTATTACCTAAACGCAGGTCCATCAGCTAGCGAAAACATTAGAGTCTAACCACGATGGACAGCCTCGTTGTTTTTTTTTTAAACAAAGGAAACAAAGGCGCTGTGCACGCGGAAAGGGAGAAACCCCGAAAACTTGACACGGTTGCTCGGTAGGTCATCCTTAGCGGTCTGAAGGTGAGTAGATTAAATCAGGGCTGGGTGTTCCTTCACTGACCTGGGGATCGGGTTCGGTGCCATCAACTGCACAGTATTCTGTTTAAATATTCTATCATGAATAGTCCGAAAGATTTATTATTACACTTCTCCATGCTTAACGCTCCCAGTTTTGTAATTGTTAGATACCGTGAGAAGGGATAAGGTAATGCCGTGATCAGATCCTAAATAAAATGGGTTACCTCGACCGAGAGCTGACACTCTCTTTAACCCCCTACACGATGGTTCTCGAGTGCCCATGTGCGCGCTCTACCTGAGAGGGCGTATTCCACCCAGCACACGGCGTAAGTAATGTGTGCGTGTGGTCAAGCTAAGACCGTACGCAGTAGGGAGAGAAGACCCACAAGCAACCGTGCTGAGAAGAAAAGGCGCCGAGAGTTGAATATTACACAGGTCGCCCAACACCCCGGGGTCAATTGGGAAGATATAAAGGAGTTTCGAGAGGAAACGTGCCTCAGCACTGCGGAAGAAAACAACGCAGAGGTGCGAGTTTACTCAACGATGAATTCATGCTACAAGAAACGCGGGGGTTTGCATTAAAAATGACACCGAGAAAGTGCAAGGCNAAATTGGTATTACCTTTACAATATAATAACCCTGCATATTCACTAACTACTGTCCAAACAAATTATATTATCAACACCACAGCGCAAGCTTTATTCCATTTATGATATAAGGGCTAGCAATTCGCTAACTAAATTCCAATTTAATTATAATATTATATTTACACTGTAATAACCTTGCGCTGCCTTTGTAACAGAATAGCAGCGTAGTTTTAACTAACAAAGGCTTCCGCTAAGGCCCATAAAATGATCACTGGTTGACCTAAAAGTTTAACTCCGTGGAACGTGTAGTATTGAGATTTAACTAATCAATGCTTCGGTTACAAGTCAAGGTAGAAACCAAGTATTCCGCCAGACCTAATGCYAGCTAGTGGTTACTTCTGGAGCAAGAGAACATATATATCTATCCGTCATTAAGAGCGGGCCTGGCGAAAAAATAAAAAACACTAGCTATGACAAGCGTGCAAGCTATTCGGCAGGGCGAGTGTAACCCACGCAGCTGTCACTGACAGGCCCTGCGCAGTCCATTGCTGGGTAAGAGGTAAGGCAAGGGCAGGGCATTTTTAACCTCAAGGAGGCAAGGCGGCAAGGGCATTTAAGACATTGCGGCCTTGTGACGGCAGACAGGTAAGCGCTCAGGCTAAAGTTTGGTAGTGGTAACAGAATCGACCAACGACTGCTTCTCGGCGCAGGTGGGAATCCAACACACCAGGAAGGCGGTTACAAGACAATAGGAAATGGACGTTATCTAAAGTTCCTTGATGATCCTATAATTGAAAACCACAGTATTACCTAAACGTCGGTCCATCAGCTAACGAAGAACATTGCAGTCTAACCACGATGGACAGTCTCGTTGATTTTTAAACAATGGAAACAAGGGCGCTGTGCACGCGGGAAGGGAGAAACCCCTGAAAACTTGACATGGTTACACGATAGGTCATCCTTCGCGATCTGAAGGTAAGTAGATTAATCATGGCTGGGTGTTCCTTCACTGACCTGGGAATCAGGTTCTGCGCCATCAACTGCACAGTAGTTCTGTATTAAATATTTTATCCAATACAGTCCGAAGGGTTAATTATTACATTTCTCCATGCGTAACGCACACAGTTTTGTAATTAGTAAATATCGTTAGAAGGGATAAAGCATTGCTGTGATCTGATCCTAAATAAATTGGTTACCTCGACCGAGAGCTGACACTCTCTTTAACTCCCTACACGATGGTTCTCGAGTGCCCATGTGCGCGCTCTACCTGAGAGGGCGTATTCAACCCAGCACACGCGTGTAAGTAATGTGTGCATGTGGTCAAGCTAAGACAGTACGCAGTAGAGAGAGAAGACCCACAAGCAACAGTGCGGAGAAGAAAAATGCGCCGAGGGTTGAATATTACACAGGTCGCCTAACACCCCGGGGTCATTTGGGAAGGTCTAAAGGAGTTTCGAGGGGAAACGTGCCACAACACTGCGGAAGAAAACAACGCAGAGGTTCGAATTTACTCAGCAATGAAGTCATGCCACAAGAAACGCAGGAGATTGCATTAAAATGACACCGAGAAAGTGCAAAAGGCGAAGGCCCCATCTGAAATTGCATATGCCAGACTCACGGACGATTTACATTGCCAGGTTTATTCATAGACTATTCTACATCGCCGGAACGCAATGATAACCTCGAGTCATTTTACACAGTCATTCCATAAAAATATACATAGTCATTCAACTGGTTGAGGCGAAGGGTTAACGGTCATTCAAATAAAATATACACAGTCCAAATCGACTTTACACTGATTACCCTTACGTCTACAAAAACGTCGTGAAGTTTAATAACCAGTCCATGGAACTACAACCTCGAATGCCAGACAATGGTAGCCATCGAACTAGGTTTATAAGTAAGTTTTCACCATAACCCTGGAACTACAAGTTATACAATAATCATTGCAACTACAGATTATAGACACGAATCACACCATAACCATTGAAGCTACATTTAGCACATTAGCCATATAACTACAGTTCATAAACAGACGCAGCAAGATAGAAATGCTCAGAGATTTACTTACCTGTGTCCTTAACGCCTGCAGCAATGTTTCTTGTGCTCCTGCAGCTCCAGCTCCTGCTTGCCGACCGCGAAGAACCCACCGGTACCTCCCAGCCAAATGCTAGGGGTACTCTTCTTCCCCCTCAGCCCCCCCGAGCCGCAAAGGGGCCACACACAACCAGAGAGTCACTAGCTCCTCAGCTTGCCTCCAAGGCTGAGCTACCACTCAAAAATGTGCTGAGGCTTCCCAACTCCTACCAGAAAATCAGTCAGCCTCCCTTCTCTCAGCATAGCAATCCAATCTCAGCAAAAAGCCCCCTCTTTTCCCTTCTCCCATCCCCTTTATCCCCTCAAACCCTAATTCTCGTTTCACTTAGGTTTTCCCCCTCTTTTTTTCCTTTTGACTTTCCTCATTTTCTTTTTAGTTTAATTCGTTTATATATTTCATTTTGATTTATTTATTTTTTATTTTTTAAATCGAGGGCATGTGCGCTCATTTTATTTATTTATTTATTTACCCCCCTTTTTTATTATTTAATTATTTCCCCCATTTTCATATTATTCGTTTATATATTTTATTTTTATTTCCCTTTCCACATGCTTAACTTTATTGGTTTATAATTTGTTTATAGTAAAGTATACCTATATATATTTTTTCATTTCTCTATTAATAAACATGCATTCCTCATTTAGTTTACCATTAATATATCTGTATTTTCAGGATCAAAGAGAGATTTAAGCGAAGGCAAACC
>JZKD02S1630494.1:25029-37754 GCA_000966675.3 Picea glauca
ATAGTCCAAATGGCATAAAATAGTAACATGATAAAACTAAGAACCAATAAAAGCATAATGAACTAGATACCCGGTGACCTGTCACCCTTGCTTGACTGCCACGTGGACCCAGCCGAGATGGAAAATGCCTGCACATAGAGAGGGCACTTCCACTTAGCTGGAACCTTGGAGTACGCATCAAGGAGCAGGTCCAGACACTGGCCCATGAGAAGGGCTCTATGCTCCAGGTTTTCCAAGTGGCCTCGGAGTTCGAACACCAGAGCCAGATGATTTGCACGGAGGAGAGAGCCATGTAAACCATCACCCACATCGTTGAGGGAGGCATCCCTCAATTCCACGGTTTCTCTAATTCCAGCATCAAGCTCCATCTGCTCTGCACCATTCCCATCATCCTTCCTCGCCGAACGATCATTGTACGCATTCCCAACTGCTCTGGTTACCTACATATCATGGCTGGTGGGGCTGTAGTCACCTGGCCAGGGAATTTCCTCAACAATGCAGCTGAGGATATCATCATCCAGAGCGAATTTTGGGGCGCTTTCATCCCAGTGAGTCGCCTCCATGGCTCAAGTCTCCTCGGTAGTCGACAGGTCCTCCATGATCGGATCTTCTTCCATGTAACAGGTGGGAAACACGTCCTTGGCCCCATCCTCCTGCCTATCTCCTGGCATAATTTCCATGGAATCGCTACTGCAACCAGCTCCTGTATCCACAATGGTGGCGAGTAGCGCCAATTTCTCAACCCAAGCCTTCTTCCGAAGAATGGAGGTCACCATTGCCAGAGCACGTTCCAACTTTTATTTACTTTGCCGCTGCGCCTTGTGGGTGTACCAGGCCAATCCATGGCGAGGCCTACCTCGCTTCCGGTCCATAGTTGTCGGGGAAAAGATGAATGTACAGAGGGGTTGCAGCGAGAGATGAATAAGACAAGATGAGAAGGAAGTCGGGTTTCACCAAGGGTCCCAGAAGAAGAGCAGAGCTAGAGCAAGAGAAGACCGACTCTATTCAGGCACATAAAAAAGAAAAATGCCAGGAACTTCCTCACCAAAATGAAACGAGATGGGAGTGATCCAGGACGAGAGGGGTACAGCACCAGAGCGCCCATGTGAAGAGGAGAGTTGAAGTAGGAGTGGACCTGTTCTGTCCAGGCACATAAGAAAGAAAATTACCAGAGGCCAAAGTCACCTGACCCCCATTAAACCCTGTCATGCTGAGTGCGTTGTGAGCGAGAGTGATCACACGAGGGAGGTGTCCCTCCATCGCATAGCTGCAACTATGTCCATCCACCATTGTAAATGCAGGCTTCTGGGTGGTGGCCATCGACATTTATNTAAATTATCGAAGAAACTTTGACAAAATATACAGTGATAGAGGTCTGAGTCACCAAAAATGTTGTCGATTATCGGAAACTAGCATAAGTGGAGAGAATGTAACAGTAGCATGCTAAAACAGGAAACAAAGTAGCATCTGTCCTGACTGGAGGAAACCAGGACAGATGGCTATAGTCCAAATGGAATAAAATAGTAACATGATAAAACTAAGAACCAATAAAAGCATAATGAACTAGATACCTAGTGACCTGTCACCCTTGCTTGACTACCACGTGGACCCAGCCGGGATGGAAAATGCCTGCACACAGAGAGGGCACTTCCACTTAGCTGGAACATTGGAGTACGCATCAAGGAGCAGATCCAGACACTGGCCCATGAGAAGGGCTCTATGCTCCAGGTCTGCCAAGTGGCCTCAGAGTTCGAACACTAGAGCCAGATGATTTGCATGGAGGAGAGAGCCATGTAAACCATCACCCACATCGTTGAGGGAGGCATCCCTCAATTCCACGGTTTCTCTAATTCCAGCATCAAGCTCCATCTGCTCTGCACCATCCCCATCATCCTTCCTCGCCAAGCGATCATTGTACGCATTCACAACTGCTCTGGTTACCTACATATCATGGTTGGTGGGGCTGTAGTCACCTGGCCAGGGAATTTCCTCAACAATGCAACCGGGCATATCATCATTCAGAGCGAATTTTGGGGCGCTTTCATCCCGGTGAGTCACCTCCATGGCTTAAGTCTCCTAGGTAGTCGATAGGTCCTCCATGAACGGATCTTCTTCCATGTAACAGGTGGAAAACGCGTCCTTGGCCCCATCCTCCTGCCTATCTCCTGGCATTATTTCCATGGAATCGCTACTGCAACCAGCTCTTGTATCCACAATGGTGGCGAGCAGCGCCAATTTCTCAACCTATGCCTTCTTCCGAAGAATGGAGGTCACCATTGCCAAAGCACGTTCCAACTTTTATTTACTTTGCCACTGCGCCTTGTGGGTGTACCAGGCCGATCCATGGCGAGGCCTACCTCACTTTCGGTCCATAGTTGTCGGGGAAAATATGAATGTACAGAGGGGTTGCAGCGAGAGGTGAATAAGCCAAGACGAGAAGGAAGTTGGGTTTCACCAAGGCTCCTAGAAGAAGAGCAGAGCTGGAGCAAGAGAAGACCGACTCTGTCCAGGCACATAAAAAAGAAAAATGCCAGGAACTTCCTCACCAAAATGCAACGAGATGGGAGTGATCCAGGACGAGAGGGGTACAAGACTGCACTAGAGCGCCCATGTGAAGAGGAGAGCTGAAGTAGTAGTGGACCTGTTCTGTCCAGGAACATAAGAAATCAAATTACCAGAGGCCAAAGTCACCTGACCCCCATTAAACCCTGTCATGTTGAGTGCGTTGTGAGCGAGAGTGATCACACGAGGGAGGTGTCCCTCCATCGTATAGCTGCAACTATGTCCATCCACCATTGTAAATGTAGGCTTCTGGGTGGTGGCCATCGACATTTATGCCATGGCTTAGTGCTAAGCCCAGTGTCACAGGAGTGTCGTGTGTCGCCCCATCCGGGGCAAGGAGGTTAGTATCTTGATCATCTCTATATTTTTCCTTGATTATCTTTCTCTCTCTCTCTCTCTCTCTATATATATATATATATATATATATACACAAAGAGAGAGAGAGAGAGAGAGAGATTTGTTTCTATATCTAATCATATGATGTGTGTTGTAATAGCCACAATATAATCCCCAATTTAATTAATGCATAATGTAGATATGAACGTGGTTATGGGCAAGCAATATCATATGTGAAATACATTTTCTAAAGTTTAATAAATAAAATGTGATGCCTGTTGTTGTGGAATATGGATAGAGATGGGGGGTTGAGTTTTCCATAAGTGAAGATAGTGTCTAAGAGGGGTCCAAGGGAGAAATGATTTATGTTTATTAATTCAACCTATTTTTCTAAATTTTATTATCATTGTGGATAACTTATTTTTTCTGATGAGTGTATGAGATCCCAATCAATAAACTCATGTAAAAGGGTGGGTGTGAGAGTCACATCCCATAGTTATTAGGGAGCATGGGAATGAAGTACAATAAACATTAGGTAGAGTGTGTAGTCAAATGTTTTAGGAAAATAGAGCAAATTCATATGGGGAGAACATGTAGTTTTTCACATTCATGTTTTTGGAGAAAAGAAGAGAGAGGAAAATAAGTGAAATTGAGCTAGAGAAAGAGGGATGGGAGAMTTTTGAAGCATGTTGGATGTTCTTGGAGAATTTGGAGTTGAAGACTGAAGAGACAAGTTGTCAAACCTAAAGAATGAAATGCTATGGGAGTTTCACTGTAACAACAAGTGTTTGTGGTTGTTTACTGGTATTTTTCCTAGCAGTGAGTTCCCTTGAGTTCCCAATAGAGAGATTCTTGGTTACCTATGCCAGCGATACCCTGATAAATGAATGTGATGCTCGATGGAATGAGAGATGAAGGGACCTACATTTATTGGTTTGGGTATGTCAATAGAAAGAGAGTTGGAGGAAATCTAAGATAGTTGTAGGAGAATTCCAATGGGTTGTGGGATATTTAGTTGTGAGTGGACTATGGGAGGCACCCTTATTTTCCATATTCCTAGCCCATATCAGGGGTGATGTTGGGCCATTTCACGCTTTATTTTATAGTTATTAATGTTGTGGGGTTAAGACCCAGGTTTCATCCAAAGTTGACGAACAAAAAACCTAAACATAAACATATCAATCTTCAAACAAGGTTGAAGAAGGTCTCACCCGAGACACTCTGAGGATCACATAGACCATCTGGTTTTGTGTCTAGGATAAAGGGATAAACATTCAAATATCCATTTGGATTGACATTTATACATTCCATAATTGAAAACTTCTTATTATCAATATGCAAAAATAATACACACACGTATTCGAATGCCACATAAATAACACATGATAGATCAAAATTATCACAACTTTATTATCTTCCTTATTCCATCAAACACATGCATACATTAAGAAAACCCTACATTGACAACAACAAAGTCTCATATTCCCTAAACAAATTTCCATAATTACAATACATTGCGACATGCACATCCTTTTAAACATTTCCCATGTCATAGGCCGAGACTTACAATCAAAAGCATTGCAATATTACCATACTATAGAAGCTCATAGCAAGCTCTTCAATAATAGACACAAAAATGACCAAGTGAATCGACTCAAACACCCTTTCTTTCTCATCCTTGCTTCATTTTATATCCTTTTCGGCTCTAGAGCTCCATCTTTGTCAATTCTGCTCCACTCGCTCTACTGACTAACAATCTTGCATGCTTCTATCACTTTCCTGCATTCCATGTATCCGTTCAGGAATTAGGGAAATATTAACCTTCTCGCCACCTCATCTTTTGTCTTTTCGACATCCATTGTGTAGTCAACATTTACCATTCGGGGATATTTCCCAACAATTCTTTTCTTGAATCCGACATGCCTCTTCTTGATTTATGGTGTGCAACCCAAAACTTGAACTGAGATGCATTTGGCATGCCTTAGAATTGGCACACAATATCAAAAATCGGTCCAATGCATGCTTCTTCTCAATCCTGTCACATTCACTTGTGCACACACAAAACTAGAATAGATGTGCACAACTTTGTTTGTGTGCATGCGTGATATTAACTGGTCGCTGACCGTACCCTCAGCGGTACAGTCGCTCCTCCAGGACCTTCACTATCCCCGGCCCGAAGGGTTTGAACCCCTCCTATTCCCTTCGAGAATTCTTTACCCACAAAAATACTACCACGCGATTCTCCCTTCGGAAATCGGGAGATCGGACCTCGCAATATCGTGAGGTTCGTGATCCCGTTCTCAGTCACTCAACCGCCAAACCCCGAGTGCAGACGGTCAACGGTCAACGCTTCGGGAAATCGCCACTCGCGACACCGAACGCTTATGTTTTTAACCTCCGAGTACCGAGATGCCGATCCCCGATGTGAGGCCACCTGTCCTCCACTAAGTCTCCCGGGCCCCACGCTGCCATGTTAATCTCGGGATTTCACGGATCGCGGATCCACGCTACCAAGTTTCCCGTCCGCTGGAAACCCCGAATACCAAAACTCCGATAACCCGGATTCATGCCACCTGTCCCTCTGAGGATCGACGGCTCCTGCTAAATCGGGAAACCGCGGATCGCAATTTCGACGTGCATGAAATTTTTTCACTCACCAACTCCGATTGGTCGATGGGCGACGATGATGGGTTCTCTCACGCACTTGCGAGTTTAACCCCCTCACAACTCTTCTGTGATCGGACAGTCAAGGGTGCTTCACGACTTCTTTCATCAATTGAAAGTCGTCAATTCTCTTCCTCTATGAAGAGATTCTCTATTTCGCCACCTTCGCCCAATGCAACTGAATACAAAAGTGCTAATCCTTCTGCATTTTGTTCCTCTGACTTCTTCAGAGAACTTTCCCACACGCTCCCTGCGTTCGAACTTCAACGACTCTCAAAGGGTTGAATTCTTCCCGGACTCTGCGCTTTCACCATCATAGATGCTCCGGCCTCTCTGTTCTCGGACTTGCTTCTGAGACTCCAATTCGACCTACACTCACCTGCATAGCTCAAATGACTCAAAATGACTCTGGGTTAAAGAGAACAAAAGTTCAACTGCTTAACCTCCTCAACGCACTCTATGCGAAGGTATTCAACTGCACTCAATGTAGGAATCTCCTGGCTTAAGCAGAGAAACAATTGAAACTCATTCACTCATTCTCTCAGGTTTCGGACCTGATATGCTATCACATATGCAGCATATAAAAGATACGCATAAAAGGAAGCAAGTAAGCAGAAGCATAACATCAACAACACGAAAGTATCAAACACATCCATGGCAATTGAATCAAAGTTTTTTCTATTAATTCAATAGTTGTACATGGAGTTCTTCATAAGCTCTCTGCGCTCCTCTTTTCTTGCCCTGTATGAATGAGAATAATTTTTCAATAATACAACGGAGGGTGTCTATATTCCGTTTTTCCTCTCGAAAGCTAAACTGTCTAATCTACAGTTAATTAGTTTATCTACTTGCATTAAATCTACATAAATTCCTCAACTACTAAGGACGAGAGCTTATCCGCTCAAGGTCCGTTACATATATAAAGTGCGCTTCATCACATCAACATTAAATGTTTGGCACAGCCATATTACAATGTTCCAAAATTTGAATGCTGGCGCTCTCCAGCTGTTCTCTTTTCCTCGTCGCATTGGCTCGCTTGATTGAGTGAACAATGCTCCTGCATCATACTCCTCGGCTCAAAATATTTCACGGGCTCCTATCCATGAGTTCCTGTATAGTCTGCCCATGTTTCAGTATAACTGCCTCTGTCTCCCAGCTAGCGTCCTCCACTGGGTGGTCCTTCCATTTCACCAGGTATTCAAAGTATTGCTTTCTCCTGGTCTTCTTACCTACTCTTTTATCCAGTATGCACTCCATCTGTGGCTTCTGTGCAACTGGTAACTGCTTCCTCCATTGGACCACTGGTTCTCCAACACTCACATCTCCTACATTTTCGGCCTTATATGGGTACAAATCCGAAATGTTGAATATCGGAGATATCCCGATGCCCTCTGGCAGCTCAATCTCGTATGCATTTTCGCCGAATTTCCTCAGAATTCTGCACGGCCCAATTTTCTTCATCTTGAGCTTGTTATAAGTTCCCCTTGGGAAACTTTCTTTCCTCAGGTGCGCCAGAACCATATCCCCAACTTCGAACTGAAACTGCCTTTTCCTCTGGTCGGCTCAGCGCTTGTACTCCTGATTCGATTTCTGTAACCGCTGCTTCACATCCGCGTGAAGTTCCTGCATTGCCTCAACAAATTCCTCAGCTTTCGCGCTGCTAGTGTCAGCCTGTTCTGACTCCCTGAGTTTAGATACTCCTCTCGGTTGCATCCCATACAAAATTTGAAATGGGCTCTTACCTGTACTCTGATTCATAGAATCGTTGTATGCAAACTCTGCTTGTGGTAAGATCTGATCCCAATTGCTGTGATGCTCCATCACCAGACTTCTCAACAGATCCCCCAAGCTTCAGTTTACCACTTCTGTCTGACCATCTGTCTATGGATGGTAAGCAGAACTGAATGCCAAGTCAGTCCCTAGATTCTTCCATAACGTCCTCCAAAAATGACCTATGAATTTGGTATCCCGATCCGAGACTATGCTCCTCGGCAATCCATGCAATCTTACAATCTCTTTGAAAAATAAATTGGCGATGTGGGTTGCATCGCTCGTCTTATGGCATGGAATGAAATGCACCATCTTCGAGAACCTTTCCACCACAACAAAGATGGAATCAACACCACGCTGTGTTCTCGGTAAACCCAAAACAAAATCCATGCTAATGGCTTCCCATGGCCTTTCAGGTATGGGTAACGGCTGGTATAACCCTGTGTTCTGTTTCCTGCCCTTCGCATGTTGACAAATTCTGCATTGGTCAACAAATCTCTTCACATCTGCACGCATACCTGGCCAAAAATACGATTCGCTCAACTTTGCGAATGTTTTGTCATGCCCGAAATGACCTGCTAGTCCACCGCTGTGCTTTTCTCGTACCAAATTCTCTCTCATAGAGCAATCTGGAATGCACAATTGATTTCCTTTGAACAACAATCCACCCTATATCAAGAAATCTATCCACGGGCTCCTATCTCTGAGCACCGGATTCTCGACTGCTTCATAAGCTTCTCCGAAATCAGCATCACCTGCATACATATCCTTCAGGTTTTCAAAACCCAGCGTTTTGACTCTGAATTCCTGTAGCAACAAACATTTTCGACTCAAGGCGTCTACTACCTTGTTCACAGTCCCTGAAATGTGCTTGATCACGAATGTAAAATTCTGCATATATTCCACCCACTTCGCATGCTTCTGGTTCATCTTGTCTTGCTGACTCATGAATTGCAGTGCATGATTATCACTGTATAGTAAAAACTCCTTGGGTATGAGATAATGCCTCCACTTTTTCAATGCCTGGATAATGGAATAGAATTCTTTTTCGTACGTGGAGTACTTTAACTTGGCATCATCCAGTTTCTCGTTGTAGTATGCCACAGGTCTATCATCCTGACTTAAAACTCCTCCAACAGCATATCCACTAGCGTCACACTTCACCTGGAAGGTCTTCTGAAAATCTGGCAACACCAACACTGGTCGCTCAGTTATCTTGCGCTTCAACAAATTGAATCTCTTTTCAGCCTCAGCTGTCCATTGAAAACCTTTATGCCACTTTTTCACAGTGTCCATCATCGCGGCACTGATTCCACTGAAGCTTCGAATAAATTTCCTGTAGAATCTTGCCAAACCATGGAAACTCCGTACTTCAAAAACATTTCTTGGCGATGGCCAATTCCTGATTACATTCACCTTCTCAGGATCCATCTTCAACTCATTTGCCGAAATAACGAACCCCAGATATATGAGTTCCATCTGCATAAACGAGTATTTTTTAAAATTGATCAGCAGCTTCTCCTGCTGTAACCTTCTCATCACAATGGCCAAATGCCTCAAGTGTTCAGTTCTAGTCTTGCTGAAAATCAAAATATCATCCAGGTATACAACAACAAATTTGCCAATGAATTCCCGTAGGACTTCATTCATCAGCCGCATAAAAGTACTTGGCACGTTTGTCAACCCAAACGGCATGACCAGCCATTCGTACAAACCCTCGTTTGTCTTGAATGTTGTCTTCCATTCATCTCCCTCTCTCATTCGGATCTGATGATATCCGCTCTTGAGATCTATCTTCGAAAAATAGTTTGCCCCACTCAGGAAATCCATCAAGTCATCCATTCTCAGTAATGGGAACCTGTACCTGATGGTGATCTTGTTGATCGCCCTCGAGTCTGTACACATCCTCCAGCCTCCATCCTTCTTTGGGCTCAGTACTGTCAGAACAACACACGGACTAAGACTTTCTCTGACCAGTCCTTTATCCTGCAGATCCTGAACCTACCTTTTGACCTCCTCGTTCTCCTGAGGTGTCAACCTGTATGCGGCCCTATTTGGTAAACTTTCTCCGGGTATGAGGTCAATGTGGTGACTCACACTCCTCACCGGTGGCAATGAACGAGGTAGTTCGTCCACGATGATATCAGCGAACTCTCCAAGCAGTTGTTGAATCTCATCCGGCAAGTCGTCCACTCTTGTGCTTGTCAAGACAACCCTCAGCTTCCTGACAACAAAGAACTATGGATCTTTATTCTTTTCCAATTCTGTGAGAAGTTCCTTCCCACTCATGAGAAGTATCGTGCTACTCACTTCCGGCTTCACTTCCTTATTTTTTATCGGCAGCAGTTTATGGATCTTCCCATCCTTTTCTAAGGTGTATGTGTTCATCCTCCTATCATGAACAACATTTCGATCATACTGCCATGGTCTACCCAACAGTATATGACACACGTCCATGGGAATGACATCACACAGGATTTCATCATGATAATTCCCAACTTTAAATTTAACTAAGCATTGTTTAGTGACACTTACCCGGTGTCCATTCTGTAACCACGAGACCTTATATGGGCTCGGGTGCTTAGTTGTCTCCAGCTCCAATTTCTCTACCATCTCGGTTGAAATGAGATTGTCAGTTCTCCCGCTGTCGATGATGACTTTGCATTTTCGGTCCTTAGCTGTACAAGTCGTCCTGAACAGTCTACTTCTCTGCACTGAGCTGTCCACCTCTTCCTCAGGTGTCAAAAGGATCTTATGCATCCCCAACGATCTTCCGCCGTCTTCATCCTCGCCCTCAACATCACACCTCTACTGCGCCTCAGCGATGTGAGATTTACCATCGTCCATCTTCCTCTCTGGACAGTCCACGGCTTTATGACCGTCTTTACCACACGTGAAACATGTGATAACTACTCCTCTGCCTCTTCCTCTACCTCGGGTATGAGGAAATGTATTTGCATCAGCATATCCTTCTTGCTGATCATTTTGTTGCCTCCTCGGCTCAAAATTTTGCTGTCTCTACTGTGAGGCTCCACCTCTCTTAGCTTTTCCCTGAGGCCTCTTCCAATCCTCCTTGGGTTTATGTGTTCTCTCTTGAACAATAGCTTTTCCACTGGGCTGACTTCTGCCTCGCCCTCGCTGTCCCTTCTTGCGGCTCAACTTCTCTTTGGCCTTCAGAGCCATCTGATACGCATCCTCAAATGTGAAGATGGTCAACATGCTCAGCTCATCCTGAATTTCATACCTGAGACCATTCAAATATCTTGCCACCTTTTCATCATCACTCTCCCGATGACCAGCTCGAATATTGAGCTTGTAAAATTCCTCGGTGTACTCCTTCACCGACATCAACTTCTGTCTCAGGTTCTGCATTCGCCTGAACAGAGTGATCTGGTAGTCCCTCGGAATGAACTTTGCCTTCATCTTGGCGATCATCCGATCCCAGCTTTTGATCTTATGTTTGCCCTTTGAACGTCTTTTCGCCTGCATCTCGTCCCACCATAGGGCTGCATGTCCTTTCAGCTTCGTGACAGCATGCTTTACCTTCTTATCCTCTTCGATATCCTCATAATCGAAGTAGGTGTTGAGCACTCGGATCCAATCCAACAACTCTTCTGGGTTTAGGCTTCCCTCATAAACGGGAACGTCCATTTTTGTCTTCGATCTCATCCTCGAAATAGCTCTGATCAACCGCTCGGTTGAAGCATCCTCTGCTGAGACTTCCTCAACGTAGTGTCCATCTTCCTCTTCAATATCAGGATCGCTGAACTCCTCTGCATCGGCTCCATGCCTCTGGGTGGTCTCCATATCTTCGAGTCTCGCCCTGAGATCTCGGATCTGACGTTCCATATCTGCATTTCCAGACGGCCTACCCCTTCTTCGCGCATCCCTGTCTTCACGATCAGGGGACTACCTTTCTCTCCTGGGCGGCATGGAGAATCCCTTTCCGGGCTCTGATACCACTTGGTCGCTGACCCTACCTTCAGCGGTACGGTCGCTCCTCCAGGACCTTCACTATCCCCGGCCCGAAGGGTTCGAACCCCTCCTATTCCCTTCGAGAATTCTTTACCCACAGAAATACTACCACGCGATTCTCCCTTCAGAAATCAGGAGATCGGACCTCGCGATATCGTGAGGTTCGTGATCCCGTTCTCAGTCACTCAACCGCCGAACCCCGAGTGCAGAGGGTCAACGGTCAACGCTTCGGGAAATAGCCACTCGCTACACCAAACGCTTATGTTTTTAACCTCCGAGTACCGAGATGCCGATCCCCGATGTGAGGCCACCTGTCCTCCACTAATTCTCCCAGGCCCCACGCTACCATGTTAATCTCGAGATTTCACGGATCGCGGATCCACGCTACCAAGTTTCCCGTCTGCTGGAAACCCCGAATATCGAAACTCCGATAACCCGGATTCGTGCCACCTGTCCCTCCAAGGATCGACGACTCCTGCTAAATCAGGAAACCGCGGATCGTGATTTCGACGTGCATGAAATTTTTGCACTCACCAACTCCGATTCGCCGATGGGCGACGATGATGGGTTCTCTCACGCACTTGCGAGTTTAACCCCCTCGCAACTCTTCTGTGATCGGACGGTCAAGGGTGCTTCGCGACTTCTTTCCTCAATTGAATGTCGTCAATTCTCTTCCTCTATGAAGAGCTTCTCTGTTTCTCCACCTTCGTCCAATGCAACTGAATACAAAAGTGCTAATCCTTCTTTGTTTTGTTCCTCTGACTTATTCAGAGAACTTTCCCGCACGCTCCCTGTGTTCGACCTTCAACGAATCTCAAAGGGTTGAAGTCTTCCCAGAATCTGCGCTTTCACCGTCACAGACGCTCCGGCCTCTCTGTTCTCAGACTTGCTTCTGAGACTCCAATCCGACCTACACTCACCTGCATGGCTCGAATGACTCAAAATGACTCTGGGTTAAAGAGAACAAAAGTTCAACTTCTTAACCTCCTCAACGCACTCTATGCGGAGGTATTCAACTGCACTCGATGCAGGAATCTCCTGGCTTAAGCAGAGAAACAATTGAAACTCATTCACTCATTCTCTCAGGTTTCGGACCTGATATGCTATCACATATGAAGCATATAAAAGATATGCATAAAAGGAAGCAAGTAAGCAGAAGCATAACATCAACAACACAAAATTATCAAACACATCCATGGGAATTGAATCAAAGTTTTTTCTATTAATTCAATAGCTGTACATGGAGTTCTTCATAAGATCTCTGCACTCCTCTTCTCTTTCCTGTATGAATGAGAATAATTTTTCAACAATACAACGGAGGGTGTCTATATTCCGTTTTCCCTCTCGAAAGCTAAACTGTCTAATCTACAGTTAATTAGTTTATCTACTTGCATTAAATCTACATAAATGCCTCAACT
>JZKD02S1630494.1:80461-92816 GCA_000966675.3 Picea glauca
GTTATGAAAAAACAAGTGGAAAGATGAATTGACCCTCTTTTACCTTGTGATGTTGGCAGAATGTATGTTCAGTGGAGGGAAAGGGAGCACGAGGCTGCCAATGAGTTAGTGGCTGCAGATCCAAATGTTGTGGCCGTGCTGACACAGTGTGGTTTAGTGAAATTCTTTTTATGTCCATTCATGCACGCACAACCAAGGCTACTGAATTCCTTGGTTGATTACTGGCACCCTGATGCAGAGGCGTTCATGCTAGAGGGGCAATCCTTGGTTCCCACCACCGAGGATATTTACTTTTTGACTGGCCTCTTGAGGAGAGGGGAACTAGTCAACTTTCAGACTTTTTCTGCGGGGCCAAGCAAATTCTCGGAGCTTATAGATGAGTATTGTGTGGCTGGGACCGATCATAGGACTTCCTCGTTACTCGTTAGTAGGATTACCAGCCTCACCCTATAGACTATTCTATCGCTTATTGGGTGGGTTATCGGCTCAGCAGTCGTGCATCAAGCTTCACGCGCACAGATGAACTGTGTGATCCAGTGCATGAATGCACACATTTTTTATTGGAGTACCACATTGTTAGAGTGCATGAAGAGTCAGTTGACAGCTTGAAGACAACAGACACACATGAACTTTAGGTTTGGGACCATCCTCTGTTCATTCTTTTTCAAGAGAGTTCCATGTTTCAGTCCTCGGCTAACAGTACGAGAACATCTCGTCACTTTCCTCGCATTATGCAGATGGGCAGCGTTACTACCGCATCAGGGTGGTGGAAGGACCGTGGAGGCCTTCGACGATGACTTTTTTGCTTGTCTATCACGACAGATCCCAGCTATAGAGGACTACCCATATGTGGGGATCGACTTCTCCAGAGATCCATCGATACCAGTGCCTCTTGGTAAGGAGCGAGGGGAGATGGGTAAGTCTCCACCTATACAGTTTTTTTGTTTTCATATGTAATTTTTATGTCTTTTTGATATATATATCATGTTTTTGTATACTAGAGATTTTGATGGGTGAACGTTTATTGCATGCAGATGTGGGACTCGTGTGACCTGCCGACTATGCACGGAACAGGCGTTGCCCATGGCCGAAAGCCGCAGCTGCCACCGCTGGAGGAGAAGCAGTAGCCGGGAACCTCCCAGCAGGAGAGGTCGAGAGAGTCTTGAGGCGGATTGAGCGAAACTTTACTGCGCTCACTCGCACAGTTCCCATGGCAGAGATAGAGGACTTGCCGCCCTCCATGCAGACTCATGTTGTGGGGGCACCTTAGACATGGGTCCGATTGTTTAGGCGTTTAGCCCAGGCTGTACATGATTATAACAGGGCCCATAGGCCCTGAGCAGACTTTAGACTTTTATGTGCCACGAGCACTGATGTGTATATATTTTTTGAGGGCATAAGCCCAGTGACTCATTATTGTTCCCACTTTTGATGCATTTGTGTCCATCTATGTACTCTGAGGGTTTTATGATGTTTATATATGATTTTTTATCTCTTTTTATGTCTTATGGATTATGTGTACAATTTTTTTTTAACATGTTTATGTTCATGATCTTTTTATATGTGAGCAAGATGTCAATCTAA
Source organism: Picea glauca (assembly GCA_000966675.3). Taxonomy (NCBI): domain Eukaryota; kingdom Viridiplantae; phylum Streptophyta; class Pinopsida; order Pinales; family Pinaceae; genus Picea; species Picea glauca. The sequence continues at coordinate 82,046 of JZKD02S1630494.1, forward strand.
AATGTGATTAGCTAGAGTATCTGTGATTTGATTTAAACTCCTAGGAACATGAAAATATGTAATATAATCAAAGTTGCATTCCAAGAGACATACCCTAAGGAATCATCGGTGTAACGTTGAGTCGTGAACCTGGTATATTCTGTTTAGTTGCGACACAACCAGTTGAGCGTCTAGATAGACCCGGAGACGAGAGATACCCAATGAAAAAGCATCACGAAGCAACTCAATAACTGCAATATACTCAGCAACATTATTTGTGGTGTTACCTAAGCATATTCCTCCGGAAGATAACAACTGACCCTGTGGTGTAAAGATCACCCAAGCTTCACAGGCAAGCCTCCGCATGTGTCGACTAGCAACGTCCGCATACCCAACGAACACTTCAGACTCACTTGACATCAACCATATTGACGAAAGATAACATCAATGACACGTCCATAACATGTTTTTCAAAAGAAATGTAAAATAGTAATAGTACAAAGACTATACATATGTTACAAAAATTTACCCACAGTGACCGTTCTATGAGTAATACTTCTTGAGGTAGAGCCCATTTCTAGGCTCCGCCAAAGCATTCCCTTCAAAATTGACCAAATGATAAGTGCCCTTCTTTAACATCTCCTTAATAATGAAGGTTTCGAACCACATGGGTTTAAAATTTCCTGCCCCCAGGGGGTCCTTATCTTGGTCATAGACCAGGACAAGGTCGCCCTCAGAAAAAATTCGAGGACGAATGGACCTATCATATTGACACTTGACCTTATGCTTATGAGCCTCGTTGGCCAGGGCCGCATCGCAACGCTGTTCATCAAGCTGCTCAAGGTGTACTAACCGTTCTTCAAGCAGATAAGTGTCTGGCAATAACTATACTGCCAATTTTAGAGATGGGATTTGACATTCGATGGGCAAGACTGTGTCCAACCCGTAAACGAGTTGGAAAGGTGAGAAACTAGTTGCAATCTTAATTGATGTTCGGTAAGCCCATAATGCCGAGTATAACATAAAATGCCAGTTTGACTTGCCTGAGTTGATAGTTCGATGTAGAATCGTCTTAAGCATTTTGTTCACATCTTCCACCTGCCCATTGGCTTGGGGGTAGTAAGGCAATGAATGTTCCTGCCGTAACCCAAGATTTGACGTTAACTCGGTCATCATTTGATTCTGAAAGTGACTGCCATGGTCAGTGACAATCTCTCTCGGGACACCGAACCTAGCTATAATCTGGTTGAATAAGAAGAGAGTTGCAGTCTCTCCGTCATCTTTAAACATTGGCATAGCTTCAACCCACTTAGTGAAGTAGTCAACAGCTACGATGATATAGCGGTGCCCCCTTGCGGACGGGGGGTTGCATGTAGTGCAATTAATCCCCCACTTAGTGAAGGGACCAACTGTGATGACAGGAAGCATAGGAGATGGATGTGCCCTCATCTTTCGTGAGAAGATTTGGCGTGGATGGCACTTCTTGACCGACTCGATGCAATCTTTGATAAGTGTGGGCCAGAAGTAACCTGCTCGTAAAATATTTTGGGTTGTTGCCAACCCAAATAAGTGACCACCACAAGCTCTTGTATGACAATCATTGAGCACTATGATGGCCTCCTCATGAGTGAGACATCGACGCAAGATGCAGTCTACACCTCTCCGATACAACGTATCATTGAGTATGAGATAATTCTTAGCCTGATGGCGTATCCGCCCACGCTCATCATGAGAAGCAGAGGTGGGGAACTTCAAAGTTTGGAGATAGATCAGTATATCTCCATACCAGGGGTCTGATGATTCAATTAAAAACATATCCCCCCGGATAGGCGATTCCTCAGGCACAACCTCACCTGACTCAACCGGAAGTTCCGAAATAAGTTCTGCGAAGACCAATGACTTCTTGGACTTTGTTGAAATGAAGTCTAAGTCAAATTCTTGGAGGATGACCATCCATCTACTAATTTTTCTGCCAATAACTTGTCATGTCAACATGTACTGGAATGGATTCATGACAGCAACAATGGTGGTCTTGCGAAATAGAACATAATGATGGAACCGTTGAACAACATGAACTGCCGCCAACGCAAGTTTTTTTAGATGTGAATAATTAAGTTCTGGTCCTACGAGGCCTTGGCTCAGGTAATAGATCACGTATTCTGAAAAACGAATCATCTTCCTGAACTAAAACCATGCCTATAGTTGACTCTGCGGCAGCCATATATAATAGAAAATCCTTGTTATAATTAGGTGGTCGTAGCAAAGGCGCAGTTGTGAGGGCGTGTTTTAATGCATCGAAAGAGTGTTGAGCGGCCTCATCCCCCCAAAAAGGAACATCTTTCTTAAGTAAACGCATAAATCCCTTGGTGATTTCAGCATAGTTGGCGATGAAGCATCGTAAGAAGTTTGCCTTGCCTTGAAGACTTTGAAGTTGTAAAATTGTGCATGGGGGGGGCAACTGGACTATTTCCTCCACCTTAAGAGGATCCACCATGATCCCTATAGTTAATACAATAAAACCTAACAAACGTCCTGACGTGACGCAAAAGCTGCACTTGTTAGGATTCAAGCGAATCCTGAAGTAGCGACAGCGTTCAAAGATTAGTCTGAGGTGCATAGGATGATCCTTTTGCTTGCGAGAGCATGATGCTAAATCATCTAGATAGGCCTCGACTATATGCTTGAGGTAGTGAAACGCAAAAGACATGGCCCATTGGAAAGTGGCTCCAGTATTCTTGAGGCCAAAAGGCATCTTACGATAGGCGAATGTGCCCCACGGACAAATGAATGTCATTTTGTGTTGATCCTCAGGTTTGATTTGGATTTGATTATAGCCCGAAAAACCATCCATGAACGAAAAGGCTTCACAACCGGCACATCCATCAATGATCTGGTCGATGAATGGGGTTGGATAATTATCTTTAGGACATGCCTTGTTCAAATCATGGAAATCGGTACATACGCGAATCGTGCCTTGTTTTTTATCGACCGGCACGGGGTTTCACTCCCATTGAGTCAAATGAATCGGGTAAATGAACCCTGCCTTGAGCAATTTCTCAACCTCACTCTTGATGGCTGCTGCTTTCTTAGGATTAACTGGCCGAAGTTTTTTTCGAATAGGCTTGGCATCAGGATATGTTGTGATTTCATGTTCAACTATTTTCGGATCAATATCTGGCATTTCCTCATAAGACCAGGCAAAAATGTCACGAAATTCTTTAAAAAGATCTATGTAAATGTGAATCTCTTCGGGGGAGCAATCCACTCCGATGAAGACATTCTCCACGATGCCAGGGTTGCAGGAGATGTTGATAGGTATGGTTTCAGCGATAGTCACCATATTTCCCTCAGCATAAATTTCCTGTGTAGCTAAGAGGTTAATAGGACAGGACTGATCTCCCGTCATGGTGATAGTGAATTCCCCTGCCTCGATTCGGTGTAACTCTGGGAGGAAATATGATCTGTGATGAAGATCGTCCCAAGGTTTGTCCGGACTAGTCATTGCTTCGATTACTGCTTCGTCGGAAGGCAAGACTAAGTCTAACGAATCGGTAGTAGCAAGAGAATCCTGAGCCCAAATAGGCTCTAGAAGTGGATCCAACTCTTGTGCGGGAGTCGGATCAGGGTTAGCTGAATCTTGTTGGACTAAAGAGTACACTACTTCAGCAGCCGACAAGGGCATGGACATGCCGGAGTTGCCTGTCTCATCCATCATGGCTGATGGGGAAGGAAGAATCCATGGATCCTCAAAGTAAGTCGTGTGGAACGACGAAACATGAAAAATCTCAGCCTTGTGGTGACTCGATATAAACTGGACATCGTTATGAGGAGGTGGCTAATCAAAGGTACCCATCAAGGATGGACACAAACCAAATCCTACGTTAACGATGTCGGGCTGAGGATTATCAATCATGGGAACCGTGGATGCTCCCAAAGCTGGGTCAGGTCTAGAGAAGGACAATTGATCAATGGTCACTATCCAACCCTCGTGTGGAAACAAAAAGACTCGAAAAACTGTAGCAACCACAGCTTGCATAGCATAACTCCAACTCTGACCTAATAAGAGGTTATAGTCGAGGGGAGCGTCAACTACCTCTACTTCAACACACACAGTCTTCCCGCCCAACTGCCCAGGGAAGGAAGGAACGATGCCATGTGGTCGGAAAGAACGTTCATCGAACGCAGTGAGGAGAGTAGGTGATGGAGACAAAGTGGGCTAACCAATGGCTTTCTAACATGCTAATGACATAACGCAAGTCGAAGCGCCCTCGTCGACCACCGTGCAAAAGATATTCTGTGTAAAAAATTTCGTGGGATGAGCCACTACTATCTGAAACGCGACGTGGTAAGGCAGACGAGGTTTCAAGTCGGACGTATCTAACATGATGGTACCCGGGTTACAACTCTTAGTAGAGCCTAAAGAAATCAACAAGGCTTTCCTCTGGGAAGGGCAACTTTTGAGGACCTCCAAAACGGACATCACACAAGGGGTTTGTGATAAATCTTTCACCACAGAGTAATTTTGGGCGGCCCTTGCATTTGGGTTGTGAGAAGCTTTCTTAAATGTCATTGTTTCACCCAACGTCTTCTCAATATGTAGAGGAAGATATGGGATCTTAGCTTCTTTACCCTTCTCAGAGGAGCTTGGTTTACTACAGTCGTGTGCTCTAGTCATTATTAAAGCCTCACCCCTAACCATATATACGTTCGCAGCTGAGGAACTATTTGGAGGAGGGCAGGTTTCCTGGCTGCCCCCTTCGGCACTTGTAGAGGATTGAGTTAAATTTTGCCCATGCTGAAAGGGATTAGTCAACATGGCTTGTTGTTGCTGTGTGACAAACTTTTGGGCCTCTGCAAGTCGAGGACATAGATGGGTCGGGTGGTCTTCCACACACAAGTTGCATGGATACCTCACCTTCTATTTTTCTGTAGTGCCCTCGCCAGCATTATCAGTGGGTTTTTTATCCCACTTACCCTTCTTGCGTTGTTTTTTCTTCCCTTCAGGCTGCTGGGTGGCCTTTGGGTTAGTCGTCTGCACGGAGTGTACTTCCGACGTTTGGGTAGGAGGAGTAGCCAAAACAGTAGTCTGGCTTGCCGCTGAGTGTTGTATAGATAATTGATGCAATTGTTTTGTCAATTTCTCAGCGGGCTTGGTTTATGCCGAACCAACGATACCATCGGCATGTGGTCCAACTCTCTGTCTAGTTTTATCTAGTATCAATTGTGGTGCATCCGACGGGATGTTGTATAATAAACCAGACTGAGAATAGATGAGCTCAAACTATTGAGCCCTCATGATGGTATCTTCTTCGAAGAAAACCCCAGAAGTTGCGACGTCTTTGGATAATTGCGGTACTAAAGAATTAAGGAACCACTCAAGCAGGAATGCTGGTGGAACTGTTACTTTGATTAGACTCTTTCAACATCTCCACTCTTGGATATGATCAAAGATATGGTCTGCTGTCGTCTGTTCGAAATTGGCAAGCAGCTCTGTGCCAGCGTCGTATCTCACAGGTAACTAGAAATGGTTAAGGAAGGCCATCGCCATTTCTCCAAAAGAAGAATATCGTGAGCGATCAAGCTCGATGTACCATTTCACGACACTCTCGATAAGAGTGCGTTGAAACAATCGCAATTGGACGGAGTCATATTTCAGTGAATTAGATGAACACCAAAGGTGGAAAGTAGTCACGTGATCACCTGGATCTTCGTTAGGCTTGGCCTTGAACTTTGGAATGTCCGAAGGCAACTTCATTGGCATAGGAGGCCAACGTGGATCATGACAAATAGGATCATTTAACAACCTTGTCAAATCAGGCAAGTGTAACGTCGCCAGGAATGGTAGTTTGGGTTGCTGTTGATAGCCTGGGAAAAAGGGTCCTAGAGTTTGACTGGCACCAGGTTGCCAGGAAAAGTTTGGCTGCTGGACCAGATTCTGGTAGAAACCATGATCCTGACCAGCGTAAGGATTTTGCATCTATGGAGACATCATTGGTTAATTCCCCATAAAGGACATAGGATGTTGGGCATTCATCATGTTTGACGGACTTTGGGAAGGATTACCCCATGCCGGTCCCGATGGGAGAGGCATAGAAGTTTGTCCAGGGTTCCATTGACTGTGGAAAGAATTACCCCAGAACGACATTCCAGAGGAAGGAACGGATCCTTGTCCTGAGTTCCAAGGTCCTGCTATATGTGCCCCCGGCGCAGGAATAGTACCCTGCGCCAGAGTAGACTGTCCAAAGATGGGGGTGCCCCCAGATGGGAAAGAAGTGGATGAGAAAGTGTTGTTACCAAACAGCTCGTTCCAAACAAACGGTGACGAACCTACCGGCAGAGTTTGCGCAGGTGTTCCTTGACTCCCGGCTCCAAATGAACTCGTGTGTGCAGGCTGCCCGACGGATTGCTGATGCAGACCACCAAGCGAAGGGGACAAAGGAGAGATATGACCTCCAGTGTAAGGAAAAGAATTAAAAGGAACAGGAATGCCCCCAAGTTGACCTTGCAGAGGAGCGTTAGAGCTCCCTGCCCCCAGACCCAAAGTCTGTAAAGTGGAGTGAGTGAGTGCAGGACATGTACCTGAACTAGGCATATCATATGAGAACGAAGGGCCTGTCGCACTAGGTGTGAAGGGAGGTGTGGCCACCGCGATAGATGGGGTCGGTCCACTATGCGATGTAGTTGCAGCCGAGACCGTAGTGGCTCGGACCGACGATGGCAAGTTAGGAGATGCTTCTCCTGTGGTAGCAATGATGGTGGGAATGGAAGAATTCCCAGAGGAAGTAACAGTGTTTGGTTCCATAACTGTGTGAGGCACTGACAGGCATTCGTAAAACTGGATGGGTACAATGACCGATGGCCAAGTATCAGTGGTTGGGGTTTCAACCGAGCCAAGATTGGCGATTGATTCCTCTGGGAGTTGTTCGGGCACAATGGTTTGTAACTCGGTTTCTTCGAAAGACCCTTGTTGGTCTAGCTTCCGCCTCAATGGTGGCGGGGGTGGCTCCAGTATAACCGGCAGCAGGCCCAAGAGCCTTTGTGACCGACGGAGCTCGAGATCCTCCATTGTGTGAGAAGATCCAAGAAACACTAAGGTATTCTACACGATCAAATAGTAACACACACTAAACAAGAAGCCCCTATGAGATAAGACAAGCAATCACTAACTGTTTGAAAGAACAGTTACAACAACCAACACTAGAGCAACTTACCGGTGCAAGTGCAACTCGAAAACGGAAGCACCCTCCGGGTATACTCTTCAAAGAGTGGCCCGATGTATGTCCTAGGTACCATGGTATACCCCCGCAGTCACCTGTGTATGTCCCTAAAAAGATTGGCAACTAGTTTGCCAGCACGCGAACAGTCACCAGGCAGGTACAGTCGATAGTCAGGTAGACCACAATGAGCAGGGTATCAAGCCTGAAACCTGTCAAGGGTATCGAGAGCAAATGGTTTGGAAGACAACTGAGGACCTCGAATGGATTCAAGATCCACGAAGCCCCGTGGCAAATGCAAACGACGGAATCCCAAGACAAATCCTCGATATGTGTTCTCCACTACGCTCGGTCTGGCTTTGGAGGGGTTATCTCCGCTACCTTTCCTCATGCGACCTCATGTTTATCCCCTGTGTTAGAGGGGGGTCCCGGATAACTTCCATGTAACTGGACTTCTACACTCCCTATCACAGACTCCAATGTTTGGTTTTGAGTGGCCTTGGAGAGTTTCCTCTCCAACCTATTCCAAGGCCCTAGTCCTGAGCTAGTGTATGAACCCTACAAACAAAAGGTCTAATAGATTTTAAATTAGCGTTTCTTTTAATGGGATTTTTTACGTCACAAGGTATGAAAGTGAAACTGATGGTGTGTAAAGACTCAAAGAAAAAACAAAGGAAAAATGATGGAAACAAAAACTTTTACTGAATGCAAAAATCAACAACTTTTCACAAAGAAAGACTTCTTTTTCTTTTCAATTTTGCTAAGATTTCATGCGGAAAACATAAAGGAATTTTCACTCAACTATGAGCTACTTATGCTCTAAATGCATTGCCAAAACTTATGAACAAAAAGACTTCTTCCTAGCTATTGATGCAACAACACAATCTTCAAACAAAGAAGAAAATGAAAAAGCGATATATTTTTTTATTTTATTTGAGTGCTAAATGAAGCAACAAAGGGAAAATGCCGACAAGCACAAAACCAAGAAAACAAAATAAAATTATGGCTTAAAGCGCAGATTGTAAAGAACCAGAGCAAAGACACACAATGGCAATCGAGAAAGCACCGACTCTTACGCTTGTCTAAAAACCATGAAACACAATTTTTTTTTTTTTTTTATCTTTTCTATCCAACATCAACTAAGAAAATGCAGGCTAAGGATAAGAGGCCCTAACCTACTGATTGTGCAACCCTAGACTCAAACTCCTGAGAGGAACACTTCTCACCACAGGAGGGGATGACTGCCCCACCCTGATTGAAAAGCAACCTGTCAAGCTCGCTACTATCACTGAAACAGAACACGTGCAAACGTGTGTTGAGCTATAACATAGCACAGGTACCCACGGGCTGAATTGGCACAGGCCGCGTGTAGGTATAAAATCCAAGAAAAAACTAAACACAGGCAGCCCAGACCTGGAAGAGGCCTCTGGTATTGACAACCAGGGTCTCTTGAAGGCTTGGATGCTTCTTCCAACAGAAGAGAAAAATAATTACAAAGAATAACAAAATGCAATAAAGCAAACTGAGACAAGACTACGAACCAACAAGACTCAGATAGGATCCAGAAAGCCCCCTGAGAATGTATAATTCTGACAGGGAAGAGGAGGATTGCCTCTCAAGCTCTCTGACTCCTACATGCTACTAAAAACTCTACAGCAGGCGTTCAAACGTGGGCTATAGAAGGTTATGGAAATGGGTTACACGCGTGCAGGCCTTCTGCAGGCTGCATGTACCTCTGTGTGTCCCGATAATTACCGTCAAGCAACAATCAAGGAAAAAACTAGTATAAAGAACTAGGTTCCTTGCTAGCTCTGACCTAACAGAAAACAGAAAAACAAAGAAACATAAAATCTAATCCTTTAAACTACCCAAAAACCTCAACTAAATACGGAAACCCTAAGAGTATCTTCCCTAGTGGAGTCGCCAATTCTATTGTTGGGAAATAATACCCTACGGACTAGCAAACTAGGGTCTGATTTGCATGCAGATTTTGACCTTAAAGAAATGACCTTTAAACCTACCACCCCAAAACTTAAACCCCTCTTTCAAGACACATGCATGGAAAGGAACTACTAAACTTTTTACTGATGTTTGGTGTAGATCCTCCATTGCACTTTGCCTGCTTCCTTGCGCTGCTCCTTCCAAAGTTAACCTGCAATCAAGACAAAACACTACGCATGCATGCTATTTCTCTACTTGAGGGTTAGAAATTAAGAAAAAATTACACAAATCATAGATAACTCATGCATTTGGTACGGGAAAAGTATTCTTTTTTATTATTTTCAAAATGAATCAACTTACAAGCAAAGTCGAGACTGGCCACCGCTCCTTGATCCTGATCCTGGGATCCTCCTCTTCTTTGTCCTCTGACTGCTTTGCGTTAATTCTCCTTACGCTTGAGGAAAGGCTAAAGGGTTGGGACAAATGGACTTGGCAATTGGGCAGAGTTTATTTGCTATATTTTTCCTCCCTCCAAATAGTACCCCTACCCCTTCTTTTATAGGCTAGAAGGAGCTAGGGTTTTGGACAAACTATCGGCCATGCATGGCCGGGAGTTTCAGTTAACTGACCCATAGATTTTTGTCCCATCGACAACTTTCCTGTTTTTGTGCTTTGTTAGGTAAACGCGGGCTGTAGTAGGCCTGCCAGTGTTCACGCGCATGCAGTAGTGGGTTAGGGCGCATGTACCTTTACCCAAAAGGATTTTTAAAGAGGTTTCTCAGTGGATGTTTTGGCAATGAAGGGTAATGAGTTGGCCTGATGCCAGGTAAGCATGTATGGTGCAATTTAGGGTTATAACACTTCTAAAGATAATTGTTTTTACAAGAAGTAATTTAAAATATCATGATCTGTTTTACCTTGAAGTGTCTTTCTTTTAGGTAATGACGTCATTTCTAAATTCTATGTAACATAAAAAAAAATCCTTTTCATAAATGGGTTTGAGTAAGTTCTTTAATTTAAGATGGCTACTCTCAAAGGCAAGGGGCCTTCCTTCTTGCATTAAAATTTTACCAATGCCATGTCCTGAGGCATCACATTCCACAATAAAAAAAATTGTGAAGTTAGGTGTGGCTAGGACAAGAGTCATACAGATAGCTTCCTTAATATTTTCAAAATATTTGGTTTCTTCTTCAGTCTAAGAAAACACCTCTATTTTAACAAAATTGTTAGAGGTGATGCTATTTGACAATAATTCTTAACAAAATTGTGGTAATATCCTATGAATCCTAAGAATCCTCTAAGATTCTTCATTTTTTTTTAGAATTGACATTCCATCATATCTTTAATTTTGTCAGTATTCACTTTGACACCTTCATGAGATACAATATGACTCAAATATTCCACTTATTTAACCCCATCTTGGGATATTGCAACCATTCCTAGATAGCAACTTGTATCCATTCTCGTACAATGAAAGAGAGAGAAAATATGGACCCTTCTTCTTCATATTTCTTTGAAAGACCATCAACAACCACATTTTATTTTCCCTTATTGTAAATTATCTCATAATCATAACCAAACATCTTGGTTACCCATTTTTGTTGCTTCGAGGATGAAATTCTATGTTCCAAAAAATA
>JZKD02S1630494.1:115888-126033 GCA_000966675.3 Picea glauca
ATATGTGTAATTTGTGTTAAAATTACATATCTTTATTTTCAAATTTATCATGAGTTAAATATTTTAATATTTACCTACATTTAATTTAATAATATATCAATGTTTATATATATATGTTAGTTAATAAAAATTATGCTAATTGAAAAACATTTTTTTAAAGTTTTTTTTATATAGAAATAAAAGTTCAAAATTAACTAAGTATTTTCTTACCTTTCATAAAATTTGATAAACCAAATTGATTTCTAGATAATATTCTATTAACAATATTACATTTGACCATAAAATTTGAGAACAACCTATAGCCGGATTTTAGGCAAAATTAAACAAAAAATATCCCCCCAAAAATGGTTAACACATACAAAATTTAAACTAGGGATTTTTAAACCCCATTATTACCATTATCCACATCTTCATCATCATCTTTGAAATAAAATCATAGCTTAAAGATCATGAATTTACCTACAATGTATATTAGTGTCCTAAATATTTTAAATTACAATGTATATAGATAATGATACATTTTAAATCTTATTTCAATAAAATTGAAAGTCAATCAACCACAATATTAATCTAGGACAAGGTTGCTCCTACTATAACAACTACAATATCTTTTTTTTTTTTACACAGAAACTGGGTAAAATATATATTAAAAATCTGTGAAAAAACGCAGGCAGAGAATATAGTTTTGGTTACAAAATTTGCAGAAATCAAAATGCTCCTGCCTGAATTCTCCAAGAAGGAAATGGAGATTAGGGGTGGCGCTAACTATAACACTAAAGCCTGTTTGTGTAATGATGGTAAAAACCATGCATAAAGTGCCTAATAACAGCATGAAAAAACATTGCATACATTTACTTCTGTTCTGGTCCGGTGTGGTGGAGTCTACCTCTGTTGGAGGCCATAGGTTCAGATCTAGTTGGGCGTGCGGTCCTGGAGAGGAGGCCCCATCTGAGATGTATGTGTTCGTGGAGGGAGTGGGTGATGCTAGCTCGGCCGTGAATTTGAGCACCTCTATCTGTTGTCTTAGCACTTCACAGTCGTCCCTATTTCGTTGTTGCTCGCTCCTATGCTGGATGGTAATTTTTGTGATCGAGAGAACCTGGGTAGAGAGAGCCCTAAGTTGTAATTGAAGAGTCTAGACAATGCTTACTATCTCTTCGTGCTCCTCCATTGGAACCATTCTTCGTGGTTGCCTGTTCAACTTGGTTGAATTCCCTGCTTTCCCCAATTGTAGAAACCAGATACCAGTGCACTTACGAGGAGTAGTCTCAGCTCTGTTCTTCGTAGGAATGATCTTTCCAAACAAGTGGACCGCTCCTGCTATGATATGATCCCTCCTCTTCATTTGATTCAAGGAACATAACTATTTTCCCAGGATTTGCCACTAATTCGAGCCATGATCACTTCTGATGCTAGGATCCTTCACCTCGCTTGGAATTAATGCCCTATACATTCTGGACATCATCCTGATCATGTTTGCCTTGATCCATTTTTCTCTCCCATGCCTCGAAGCTGTATAAGGTACACCAAAGAGACTTTGCAAGCTTGGGGAGGGAAATAAAGGAGGTTGCAGGTCGCGGATTAGGGAGGAGCGTGTGGCGAGGAGTCTAGATGTAAGGTGGGGGGGGTGTGTGGAATGGACGGGTGGAGGGGGCAGGTGGAGGTGGCGGGGGTGTGTGGAGGAGGCAGGTGGAGGTGGCATGTTAGGCCACATGCTGAGGTGAGAGGGAGGATGAGTGGGAGACACACTAAGGACGAAAGGGCGAACAGTCCAAATCCTAACTACCACCATGGCCTAGCCGGTGTTCTAAGTGGGCTGAGGAGTTGTCTGTCGAGTTCTTAGATTCATGGGATTGGCGTGAAGAGATAAATTTCGTTGACAACCAGTGAGCCTTTCTCGAGGCCAATTGCCAGGTTCGCTTGAGCGTCCGCCAGGTGATTGTTCCGTCTAAGGATGTGAAAAAGAGGGATATTTTGGAAGAGCTTGATCATTACCATAGTTCTTTGAAGAATCGATTTTAAGTGTAAATTTGGGGGGTGGGACCCGTTGCGAGCATGCACTATGATTATCTTGGAGTCCCAAATCACTCAAAGGGAGTGTATGTTCCTTCTTTTGGGGAGATGAATCCCTTGATATAGAGCATAGGCCTCATCTTTATTATTTGTGGTGATGCCCAGATTCCAATGGAAAGATAGCACTTGGTTTCCTCATGGATAGATGATCACCCCTCCCACTCTTACCACCTTGGGGTTTCCTTTTGAGGCTCCGTCAAAATAAAGGATGTGGTTCTATTGATTTTTGTGCCAGCAAAGGTAATCAATATCTTCATCAAGCTGCCAGGTGGATCTAGAAGGAGGAGGATGAGGAGAAGTGGGGGAAGGGGGGAGGAAAAAGGAGATGATCCAATCCGATTCGATAGTTGAGGTGGGGATGAAAGGAAAAGCTTTGAATTTGGAAATAAAAACTTATTCAAGGAGGCCTACAACTTTTTTGGCTACTAGATCAGTGGGGGAGCGAAGGTTGGAGAACATGATTCGGTTTCTGGCGAGCCAGATTTTCCAGCAAATGAACTTGGGTAAGGTTTTGAACAAGTCTTTGAAGAGAGGGTTTCTAAAGGTGCCCCAATATCGGTCGGCCCAATCTAAAAAGATTTTTCTGGGCTGGACTGACCATCTGATTCTCGGATGGAGGCTTTGAAGAGATATTTTCCACATCGTGATAGTGAATGGGCAAAGAAGGAAGACGTGTTGAGATGTTTCTGATGCCTTGCCACATAGTTCACATCTGAAGGGCCCATACATATTTATTTTCAACATATTTTCTCTTGTTAGCAATTTACCATGGGATAGAATCCAGCAAAAGGAATTTACTTTGGGTGGACTATCGTTGGTCCAAAGAGAATTCCACATTTTATCTTTTGGGAGGAGGGTCGTTTGGGAGAGGAGTTGCGAGTACCCTTTCTTGACAGAGTAATTTCCATTTCCCCAACCTCGCTTGTATTTTAAGGTGATATGTATGGGGGCAAAACCTTTTAGCAGAGTTTGTATCTGATGTGCTACATCTTGAAGATTTCTTGGAATGTTTGGCAAGTTCTATCCTATCCAGTCTCCAGTATCTGTGTTCCAGGAGGAAATGTCTGAGATATGCTTTTTTCCTTTCATGTCAAGCCAATTGATGATCTGTCTTAGATGCATATGGTGCCTGAGAGGTTTCTTTCCCATGATACTATCTGCTCATATTAGAATCTTTCATCCATTTCCAGGTATCCAGGTGAGCTAGCTTTGAATGAGAGGGATGGAGGCAGAGAAGAGCTTCCCTATTGGGGATCCTCTGTTCAGAGAGTGACACTGATCTAAACACCTGAACCTATCCCCAACTAGATATTTTCTTTTTAAAACTTGCTTCCACGAGTCGTTCCTTCCTGAAGCAAGGTTCCATAGAATTTTTGCTCCCATTTCTATGTTGGTAAGCGCTGGATACTTGATACCCAAACCTCCATTTTCCTTGGGTTGCTTTACTATGTCCCATTATATTAGGTGGAATTTTTTCTTATTAGTTTTTCCCCCTTCCCATAGAAAACGTCATAGAAGGATGGAAATTGAAGACTTGATAGTTTGTGGAGCAAGTAGAGATGAGAATTGGAAGATGGGGAGAGCATAAAGGATAGATTTTATCAACACTATACGTCCTGCCAAGTTGAGCCAAAAGGATCCCCAGTGGTCCAATTTGTTTTTGAGATTTTCAAGAGTTTGAGAACAGGCTGAGTTTGGGAGAGAATTGAGACAAATAGGGATGCCGATATATCTGAAGGTTTGCCATTTTTCAATAAGAAGAAAGAGGAATACATTTTCTATTAGGCGAGCAGTTCTTAGAGGCGTGTTCCAAGCGTAAACATTTGATTTGGCACTGTTTATGCGAGCTCCCGAGGCTTGTGTGAATTTATCCAGGGAACTTTTGAATCTCTTGGCCATGACAATGTAGGCTCCTCCAACAAGGAGAGTGTCATCAGCAAATTGGGAGTGGTTTATTCTCTTTTCCCCTCAAGCTATTTTGATACATGGAATGACTTTGGAGGTTCGTTCTTTTTCCAATTGTCTGCCCATAGTTTCAGACATGATAATATACAGGAGGGGGGATAGCTACAACCTTGTCTTAGCCCTCTGGAGATTTTTAATAAGATTTTCGGGCGTCCATTGATCAGAGGAGCTATCCACAGAGAGGAGATACAAGCTGAGACCCAAGTTGTGAATCCAGGGCTAAAACCAAATTTCTTTAGAACTGCAAGAAAAAATGACTGTCTTACCCCATCAAAGGCGTTGGCCATATCAATTTTAATAATCATTCCTTGGTCTCCTCTATCCCTGCTAGAGTGGATTGCTTCTTGCATCAGTATAATGTTGTCAATCATTTGTCTTTTTTCCATGAAGCCACTTTGGTTTGGGGAGATGATTTTATGAAGGAGAGGTTTGATTCCATTGGCTATGATTTTAGTTATGAGCTTATAAGAAACATTGCAGAGGGAAATGGGTCTAAATATAGAGAAGGAGGATGGGTTCAAATTCTTTGGGATAAGAGCCAAAAAGGTGGAATTTGTATTACCCCCCAACTTTGCATATTTCTGAACATATTGTATCATCCTCAGTAGATCTCTTTTTATTATATGCCAACACTTTTGGTAAAAATGACCACTGAAACCATCTGGTCCTGGAGATTTGTGTGGATGAAGCTAGAACAAGGAATCATGAAGTTCTTTTTCTGTAACTTCCTGATTGATCTTGTTGTTATCCTCCTGATTAACAATGCTCGGGGTGTTGAGAAATAGATTCTCTTGGATGTTGATATCTGCAGTGTCATCTTCAGTTAGAAGTCTTTCAAAGTGGAGTTTGGCTTCTACTTGAATTTGATGGAAGTGGTCTATTTTTGTGCCATCTTCTTTTGTGCTTTCCTTCACTTTGTTCCTCCATAGCCTAGCTTTAGTTTGTGTTTGAAATAATTTTGTATTTATGTCTCCTTAAGTTAACCAAAGGCTTCTTGATTTAAGCCTCCAATTTTCCTCTTCCTCATGGAGGATTTTTTGATATTCCATAAAGTTTTGTTGTTCTTTGAGGAGAAGTGGATGGGTGATAGGTCCCTCTTCCAGCTCTATTATGTTTTCTTGCATTCCCTTGGTTATCCTGTCCTTTTCTTATTATTCTTTATCTCTATTCCTCTTCACCCAGTGCTTTAGGGCCATCTTGAATCTTTTTAATTTATGCCCCCAAATGCATTTTGGAGAGCCTTGAATCCAAAGGTCCCAGGCATCTGAGACGATGTCAAAAAAATAAGGCACTAAAATCCATAGGGGGTTGAATCAGAAGGGGATGGGTCTAGGGTTGTCGGGGGGGGGAAGGGTGAGAGTGATAGGTCCGAGATCAAAACTAGTCCAGGGTAGAATGCGAGAGTAAGGTAGAAAGGCATCTTCTAGGAAGGAACTGCTTAGGAGAAATCGATCTAGACTAGGAGTGATGTGCCCCGGTCCGAGTCTTCTGTTTGACCAAGTGAAGCGACCGTTAAAGGGATTTACATATAGAAGGTGAAAGGAGGATATTAGATCCTCAAGATTCTCACGAGAGTGGTTCCATACTAGAGATACCCCTTTCTTTTTCCTTATGATGGAGAGTAGTGTTGAGGTCTCCAACTATTATGAGATCTTTGGGGTCAAGAATATGTTTGAAGCTTTGGAGGGAGGACCAACATTCAGTTTTTTCCTGGTATAAAGCAGGCATATAAACATTGATGAAGGCCATAATCTTACCTATTGGTAGATGCAGGAGTGAAGTTTTAATCCAGTGTGACGTGGACTACCTGAATTGTCGAGAGAAGATATTAGGATTCCAAAGGGTGCAGATTCCCCCCAAGGCTCCTCTTGCGGTAACTTATGTGCCTTTCCATGTTCACTAGATGTAACAACTGTCCTAAATGATTTCAGTATCCTTCCTTTTTGTCTCCTTGAGCAGTAGGACTTATGGATTTTCTACTTTAATAAGATCGTGTATTAGTGAGAGCTTGTGTCGACTCCCTAATTGTAACACCTTGTTTCCCCCAGTTTGTAAATATAACTAGACTGGCCGAGGACTATGGAAAAATCATAAGTATGAATAGGTGATGTAAATGGACCTACAGAAAGAGGTCAATAAATGTGAATAACATTCTGAATTTATTGCAAGACTGCTAATGAGGGGATGTGCAGAAAAGAGACCACGATGGTGGTGGAAGGCACCGGAAAAGGTGGCGTTAACTTCCACCGAGAATTAAATACCGAATTTGGAATCCACTGGCCCGGAGAACCAAAAGAGGCTCGCTGGCCCTGAAATTCAATACCTCGCAGGCTGGTAGGCGGATGGCTTGATGAGGGATGGGATGGTGAACCACCCATCCGTAGAGCCGTCAGGCCTGATCAGCGCGAGGGTAATCGTGCCACACACAACCTCACGAGAGGATAAGGCATATGTCAGAGATGATTGAGGGGGTAGACGCGAGGGGAACTCTAGCATTACGCAGAGTGAGTGATAGCAGAGAGGAAGGATTGCAACCTTCTCTCCTGGTCACTGGCAGACAGAGAGATGCAGTCTCCGAGCATCGTGGTCTCAGCTCGGGGGTGGCTAATGGTAAATCTGTTGGGAGTCGCTGAGCCTACGGTTGGGTGGAAACGAGCACCCCTCTCAGTAGTTTCACCATTTCTGGTGTTATTTCGGATAAGTGTTTTTACATATTTGTATCTTGAAATTTATAGAATGATATATATATGTATATGTTCTAGAACTGTGAAATTATGTACGATCTCTGTGTAAGAATGTATGTGCAGTGTTTGATAATAACTAACAAACATATGCTTTTAATAGAGGAAGCCATGCACGACTTACATCGATAGAAATGAATCTAATGATGCCCAGGTTGAACTAAGTGAGGTATCCGGCCCATTCTCGGGAAACTGTTTTCCCTTATCTGTATCCAGGAATGGACCGAAATAGACCTCTTTATGGAGATTCCCTCCTTAGAAAGGCTTACCAAGAACCTGGGAAAAAGGACTTGGATGTGCAAGTCTTAGCAACCCTGTATAAAGAGGAATGATCCTCTTCGAAATCGTGAAGTAACAACGTAAGGCTAGGTATTGATCAACGGATGAGATCCGGTCGAGGAACCTGTTGTCATTCATGATCGTTAAATCGAAGGAATGAGCGAGGGTGTTAATTGCCTTAACCCTTTTTCCTCTATCTTCGTGAGTAGCGAGGAAATCTGAATCATAGACTCCCAGGCTCCAGGAGAAAATCCAGACCGTTGGTTTTTCCACGTCCAAAGAGCATTAGAAAAGGGCGCGGCATTGGGACCGATCTGAATCGTCAGATATGAATGAGGAATCCTGCCAGTCGTTAGATATTTAGGGGGATAGAAGAGGGCTAAGCCTCATGAATAGGGGAAAAACAGATCAGAGTCGTCCATCTGGGAAGGACAGGTGGCAGAGATCCAGGGAACTCGCGAACTCGGGAGGTTGGAGGGTGAACGCCCAAGTATTAGGTGTTAAAAGTTGTGAGACGCGAGGTCACGAAGTATTGAAGTTGCGAAAGGATCCGAGTCATCCGTCCGAGGAGGACAGGTGGCAGAGATCCAGGGAACTCATGAACTCGAGAGCTCGCAGGGTAAACGCCCAAGTATTGGGTGTTAAAAGTTGCGAGATGCGAGGTCGCGAAGTAGCGAAGTCATGAAAGGATCTGAGTCATCCGTCCGAGGAGGAAAGGTGGCAGAGATCTAGGGAACTCAAGAACTCGGGAGCTTGCAGGGTGAACGCCCAAGTATTGGGTGTTAAAAGTTGCGAGACGCGAGGTCGCGAAGTAGCGAAGTGGCGAGAGGCTGTGAGTCATCCATCCGAGAAGGACAGGTGGTAGAGATCTGGGTATCTCGTGAGCTCAGAGGCTCGCGAGGTAGGATTCCAAAGGTCGGACGCTCCCAGTCGTGAGTGGCGAGGCCACGAGAGGATCCAAGCCATCCATCCGAGAGGGACAGGTGGCAGAGATCCAGGGATCTCATGAGATCGGAGGCTCGTGATGTAGGATTCCAAAGGTTGGGTGCTCCAAGTCACAAGTGGAAAAGCCACGAGAGGATCTGAGTCGTCCATAGTTGAGGATGCATGTCAGGATATCCAAGAGATCTCGTGAACTCGGGGGCTCGCAAGGTAAGAGCCCAAAGGTTGAGTGCTCCAAGTCACGAGTAGTGAGGTGCCGAGAGCTGAGCATGAGAGAACACCTGGCAAACCTCAAGGTAGGGTCCGCATGACTGACGGGTGGACACGTATCGCCTAGAGAAGGGAGTCAATGCTCCGTTGACTTATCATGTCTCAGGAGATCGCAACAGAAGAGCACGAGAGTTCAACTCACAAACTCACGAGGGTGCGAGTTGCGAGAGGCACTAACATTTAAGTGTAGCCTACGATTATAGGTGGGGAGGGCGCTAACTAAGAAAGGAGCTATACCCATTTCGTGATCTTGGGTATCGGTGATTTGTGAAGAAAATTCGAGGGCTCTTGATTCACAACTCGCTAGGTTGCGAGTTGTGAAAGGTGCCTGTTTTGTTGACCTGTGGTCCTAACCCACGATCACAGGGAGGTGAACAGGGAAGAACTAGCCTGCACTAGACCCCTGTAGGACTCCGAGAATTCTCATTATTGATAATTCAACCAAAAATTTTGATATTAGGTAGTGGGTGTGTTACAAATTGGTATCAGAGCATGGTTACAACACTCGGCCTGATTGGGTTTATGCACCAGTCATGCATAGACCTCGTTCAAAACACTCCTATGAGGAGTAACCCCTGACTTAATTATCTTACCTAGGATTAAGAACCTGGAAAATGAAAACCCGACTATGTATGCATGTGAAAGAGTTATGAAACTATGCACAAATTATAAAATGAATTTGACTGTTGACTAATAACCAACGTTTGTCTTTTCACTCAAGCGGACGATCATTCGCGGGAATCTACAAACACAGATAATGGTGAATCACCAAGAGGTGGGAGAAGGCTCCCACAACAGAGATGAAGATTCAGATGAAAGAAGAGCAATAGGAACCCCTCTAGGCCTAGCTAAGATTGTGAGGAGTCTCATGGTCGAATTGCAAAGCTGCAAGGTCGACAATGAAAGGATGATGAAAGAACAAGAGAAGCAAACCGAAATTAATGTAGTTCTACTGCAGATCTTATCTGACCTACAACGACAAATGCAGTATGAACCTGAGATGCAGAATCGTGGTTGTGTCAGTGGCCACACTGAGAGAAGCACATCCAGAAAGCTCCACCCCAGAGGTAAAGGACTAGTGCTAGGCAATTCCACTGAGAAGGAAGCTGGCGATTCAAAAGGATCTTCCAGCAGTAGGACCAGTTCCTATTCTCAAAAGAAATAGAAGACACAAAAGACTTCTAAGAGTCACAAATTTGAGGAATTCAGGAAGGCAAATCCTCCCTCCTTCGATGGAGAGATAAAGAAGGGAGAGGAAGTTGAGGCTTGGCTACTTGGACTGAAGAAATACTTCAGAGTCCATGATTTCTCAGAAAACCTGAAGGCCTGAGTGGCCACTTTCAATCTGAACGGAAGGGCTTCCATCTGTTGGGAAGACCTTAAGAACATGAAAGGGGTCCGCGAGGAGGACCTGTCTTGGAAACGGTTCGAGAAGTACTTCCGGAAGAAGTATTTGTCGGAAAGGTATTTCGACGAGAAGGCTAAAGAGTTTTATGAACTCAAACTGGGACAACTTACCATGGAGGAGTATGTCAACAAATTCCTTGACCTACTGAGATATGTACCCTACATCAAAGCCGAGAAGGTGAAGGCACAACGCTTCGTCAGTGGGCTACCCAAGGAATACCGAAACCGAATTGAATTTGACGAGCCAAATACCTTAGAAGACACTATACGAAAGGCAACATATTGTCATGAGCAATATGGACATCGGGCAGAGTCTCGTGGAGACTGGAAATAGAAGAATGGGTCAAAATTTCAGAAGAAAGGGAGCAAATCCTTGGGATTTAAAAACTACAAGAAGAACCACAGAATGAACTTTCCAACCCGGAGTGTACTCCAACAGAACTTTCCCTCGGCGGACGGAAATAAAAC
>JZKD02S1630494.1:137716-152804 GCA_000966675.3 Picea glauca
AGCATATATAGTGCGCAGCTATCTTTGAAACAAAAGACTTCCCTGGGTTGATAATTTATGTTTCACTTGGTTGTTTGAAATTAATTAAGCAATTATAGTGACCAACAGAGACCATCTTTATATCCAATAAAGATACATTTCTTATCCAGCTTACTCTTGTTTTCCTTTGGAATATGAACATATGCATCGCAGCCATATACCTTAAGATGTGTGAGAGAAGGTTCCTTACCAGTCCATACCTCTTGTGGAGTCTTGTCACCCAATGCTAATGAGGGTGATTTGTTGGCCAGATAACATGCAGCACCCATTGCCTCTACCTAGAATTCTTGCCCTATCCCGACACCACTGAGCATGCACCTTGCTTTTTCCATCAGCATCCTGTTCATCCTTTCTGCAATTCCATTCTGTTGAGGTGTATATGGAGTAGTCTTCTTCCTTGCTATACCGTACTTCTTACAGAAATCTTCAAATTCATTCCCGCAGAACTCTCCGCCATTATCTGTCCTCAACACCTTAATTCATTTCTCTATTTGATTCTCAACAAGAGCCTTAAACTCTTTAAACCTGTCAAAGACTTCAGATTTCTTCCTGAGGAAATATATCCAAGTTTTCCTCGAGAATTCATCTATAAATGAGACATAGTACATAGATTTTCTCAATAATGGGATTGACACAGATCCAAAAACATCACTGTGAACTAGTTGTAAAATTCCTTCTGCCCTCGTTGCACCAGAGGGGAATCTTACCCGATTCTTCTTCCCATATAGACAATGTTCACAGAAATCAAAATCCAAAGATCAGTTAGACATACCTTCAACCATACATTTACCACGTATTAGTCGAAGACCCTTCTCTCCGATATGCCCATTCTTTGATGCCACAACATAACCTTTTCTCTAGAGACTGTAGGAGTTCTTTCTTCTTCAACTCCAATATCAGGAACAATGGAGCTATTACACCCATAACTAATAGTGCTTCCTAGCATCTTATACAGATTTCCAAATTGAACTCCCTTCATCAAAACCATTTCTCCTCGAACCATCCTGCAAGTTCCCTTTTCAAAAATTGTTTTTACCCCTGCATCTTCCATTTTACTTACAGAAATCAAATTTCTGGCCATACCTGGGATGTGTAGAACACCAGGCAGTGTTCTAATCCTTCCATCTATGAGTCTCAACTTGACCCTTCCTCTTCCTATGATTCTGGTAGTCGAATCATTACCTAAGAAAAGTGATAATCTGTACAGCTGAGTTTTCGCATCCTGGACAACTACTACATTGAAATAAATAGAATTGTATGCTCGGTGTTACTACATTGAAAGAAACAAATTGGTTGGACGGGAAGATGAATTTGTATATGCCACAAAAGAGGGGGTTGTAGAGGGGGTTGTAGTACAATATTCGAAAAGGTATACCAATTGTGCTAGTAAATCAAACACACAAAATGGGTGGGTGCATATAATATTGGACCAGAAAATGATGATTTGGCAACAATGGGCCTTTGTTGATACTTCCCTCTTCCAAAGATTGTCATCCCCATTTCTAATTTTCCCACTTTCTATTATCCATTTTTTTTCCCTCTTCTATACTTAACCAAATTCCCCTTCATTTTTATCATCTACTTTCACTTTCTAGTTGTTTTTCTTAGTTGTTTTTTTGAAAATATCTAGGTGTACAGGTTGACGAATTCATGGGTTCACATTTATACTCATGCTTCTATATCATGAATCTGACCGACGGTTTCCTTATTCCATACTTAGCCACTTATTATATCGCGGGTTCCCTATCTAGCGGGTTCAAGATTGCGCCTCTAGCTTCAGAGGTTCCGCGATATAAAGATTGGTCGCCATACCCGCCCATCATGCCCTATTTCCTATTACACATTTTTGCAGTAAAAAAATATGAGGCATACAATTTGACCGTCGGGTCCTCATGTTTCCTAAATATCTCTTGAGATCTTATTTCGTATTCCATATCCTTTGACCCTGTATGTGACATTCAGAACAATTATGGACAATATACAATGCACATGCTTATTTAGTCCTTCTGATGTTCATCTACACATGCTTGCATCAAAAAAAGTTGGACTAGTGACATGGCCATGAGCATTCAATCATCGCAAACATCAACAGTCCGACAAGGCCAAAGGTAAAGATGCATATATTGTGTTCCTCATATGTTTACCAAAAAAATATCCTCAACTATTTATTCATCTATGCCATGGTAAATATGTTGATGTCATTTTCAACACATACTTTGCAATTCACAAGAAGTATCAACGAGCATAAGTGAGAGCGCAAGTTTCATAGACTAAGAGGTCTGGTTGCAAAACTCTGGCTCCATAATTCATCCAAGTTGTGCGTCTACTTGTACATTTATTCCAGGAAAAAAGAAAACAAAAAAATAATGCAAACTACCATTCACATTACTTTTCATGTTCAAAAAATGTCACCAGGTCTAAACCTATAACACCCAAAATACTATCAATAGAGGGCTTGAACAACCACCGAACTAGACAAGTGTTCGTCGGGGACATAATGGTCGTCTATAGAACCTACTTGGACAAGGAAAACAAAACTAGATCCATTATGTGTGCTAACATGATAGACAACAAGACCCTTATGACAGTCACATTGAATATTCCCACACAACTTGTCCAGAAACATGCAGAAAAAATATTGCTAGGTAATGGGATATCCATTACAAATTTTAATATATTTCCCAAAACATTATATGACCATGGTGATTGTGATCGATCTATATCGCTCAATGAAACAAGTATTGTGGAAAAAATCCCCACTATTTGTTCAGAATATCGTTTCGTCCTGGACATAACTATCAGTCAACTTGCATAGAGAAACGACACTTACCCAATCAGAACCATTGGTGTAGTTGTCACACTCGCGAGAAAACTTGGCTCACAACACATTTTCCATATAAAATATGGAGAGTCAAAGAACAACAAGGAAATAGTACCATTCTCCATATCCAGTTTTGTCCTTTACTTTCACATGTCCATGTATCTCGGTTATGCTACACAACTATTGCACTGTTCCATGTTGCAGTTGCAATTGCTCGACACCTATTCAAATTTGTTTTCCTCAATGGAACAACAATTGCACAAAGGACAATTTCCACTTATGATCTTCAAAAATATAACAAAGAAAAGAGATGTTAAAGAAATGATCTTTCTCACAACCCAAGCAACATTTGTAACAGAATTGCGAACATAGTACAATATCTCAGGAAACTAACTAGCTCTACAACTGTTGTGCGTATACATCTATAATTTCAGCCTCACTTTGCTCATACAAATTACCTTCACCAATTTTCTGCAGTTTTTCTTTTTTGTTGTGTAGTTGTATATTATATTGTTCAATATATTAACTACTATGCTCATGTGCCCAGGTTGAGGGTGGTTTGGTTGCAACGAATGTGTACTCGACCCCCTTCGACCCTGTATGTGCCAAATGCAACTCTCCTGCTTCTGCTTCTGCTTTCATAAATGATGATACAATTGATTGTCTGTGATGCAGTAAAAAATTCCCTTACATATATAGACATTGCCTCAATGCTTCCATCTGAACCGTGGGCAACACAATCGTACATTGTACAATTAGACAACCTCTATTACAAGATGTGCTTCCTGGGTTAGCAAAATTGCCATATGAAGTATACCTATAGAAAAAGGCAAACAATGTCTACATGTTGCACGACTTTCAGATACATAGAAAATTTACCTTAAATGAGGACAATGCAATATTGCATATCGACTGAAAAAAATAAATAAATAATAATAATAATTACATCTATGGATGTAAAATTTTCTTTCCAAATTTTTTGTCTCTTTTTGTGCAGTTGAAAAAACAAGGAGAATCTAACTACAAATCAAATTGTTGTTGTTATTTTAATGTTTTTTTGCATCTCCTAGTAATAATGTTTCATATTTGTTGGGGTGTCCAAATGAAAAAAGAATGGTGGCTAGTTGTGGATTTGTTGGAGGAGTCTGCACCTTTTTGGGTGCCCAAATTGGACAAATATTTTCCAACTATATAGCCATGGCAGGATTTCTGCATTTTTTGGGTACTCAAATAAAAAATAAGATGATCTCAAACTATACATTTATGGTCTGATATCTACATTTTCTCGATGCCCTAATTGAAAAAAAATGAATCAGCATGGATTGAAGCATGAGCTTGAGATCTTCAGAACTCGCTATAGAGATTGGGGAGTTCGGGCATTAGAATTCATACAGGCAAGTGCATTTATTGCTGATGTACAAGTGCATAAGATTGTTCAGTCCAGAAATGGGAAGCATGACGACAAACCCCATACAAAGTATCCAACTGTGAATAACTCGGGACCATCCTTTGAACCGTCGAAATGACTTTCTCCTCTGGGAAGAACCATCAAGCATTTTCAATAATATTGGAAATTTGGCATTGTTAAAAATGGTAGTGATAGAACATGGCACTATCAAAAGCAAATGTTCATAGTGATCTTGCTTCATGGTAAAATAGTAATCAACAAGTTTTTTGTTCTCCATTTGGGGGTTTGGTTATCGCTGGGATACAATGGCAAAGCTCCACTGGTTTTGTGTTGTCTTGTGTTTGGCAAACTTTTGTTCATATCTCATGGCCTCGGTTATTTTCTCATGGGAACATATACCATATGTAAGAGAAAACAAATGCCATGTGTTTTTTTATATATATCAAATTGTTTGATGCATAGGTCTATGCGTACTACTCTATGGACCCTTGTGGGATCTCACTTGGCACCTTCTGTGTTCATGTGTTGCCTTGTGCCTCGACTTTCAACACATTTGGTGTTTACTTGGATCTTGGTTGTATGCTTCGTTCTGGAAAATTAATGATACATTCAAGATCTTAGTGGTTTTTCTATGATCTTAAAGAATATACAGGACCTGTTTTGCCTTTTAATATAATCTCTCTGACACAAATGTAGTATGTGGATCATTTTAGCACTTTTCCTTGAACGATGAACTTAGAAAAATCCATCTCCAGGAATATTTTGGAATAAAAGGATATATACTATGTGAAGTCCAATGGAACTATCATATCAACCACATGACATTAAAATTCAAATTCGTCTTAAAATTCAAATTATACTTACGGTGAAGTTGACAGTACAATAATTTTACTTAAACATCCCAAAATTGATTTTATTGTGGCTTTTCGATGCTTCTCTTATACAAACACATCCTGGAAACTATAAGCATGGCTCGCTTTATCTATTCCTTGATTTAAGAACCTATTCACCTATTTAATGCACTTCATAGTTACTGTTAATACCATTAATGGGGCTTTCTTACACCAATTCCTGCTTTTGAAAATTGCCATCCCATTTCTTTTTTCCCTCTACTTTCCCTTTCTGGTTACTTAGTTGTTTTTCGGAAAATTTCTAGGTGCAGGGGTTGGCGGATTCACGTCTTCAGATTTCCACTGATACTTTTATATCACGATTTCGACCGACTGCTTTCGCATTTCATATTTAGCAAACTTTCGGCATCGCGGGTTCCCGGATAGGTGGGCTCAACATTGCGTTTCCATTGTTCCACCACTCGCAAAAAACACCCAGACTTCCCCGATCTACATATTGGCAACCAAATTCCCCCTTCTTTTTTCTCGTTTTATTTCCCTTCCTGGTTACTTAGTCGTTTTTCAAAATGTGTCATTTTTCCGAATGTCTCATGCTTTTATATACAACACCCAAAGTTCCACAATATACAAATTAACCGTTGAAGCCCATCGTTGTCCCATGTTCCATGTTACACATTTTGCAATAAAAAGTTGGGATACATATAATTTGACCATCAAGCCCTCACGTCACCTGAGTAGAACTTGTGGCCTTGTTTTCAATCCCATCAATATTCCCTGTTCTGAGTATGTCTCATGCTTTTATATCACGAGTCCGACTAACCCCTTACCCATTTCATACTTGGAAACTATTACCAGTGTCGATTACTGGACAGGCTTGCTCAACATTGCGCTTCCATTGTTCTGCTACCTACAAGCAACACCCGAAATTCCACGATATAAAAATTGATCGCTGAAATCTGTCATTGTGCCCTGCTCCGTGTTACACATTCTACAGTCAAAAGTTTGGAGACATACAATTTGACCATTGGCCCCTAACGTATCATGAGTATAACTTGTGACCCTATTTTGAAGCCTACATGATCGCTTTCCATACTTGGCCATTTCTTGGAATCTCTTTCGCGGGTTGGCGTGTAGACGAAATGTGAAATTCTTAATCACTCTTCTACATCCCCTCCACCTTCGCACTTCTTTCGAGATATGCAATTATTAATCTTTAATACTAATAGCTCATCGTGCAGGTACCATTAAGATTGTCATTAATGTCCGAAAGGGTGGAGAATATTTGTCATTAATACAAATTAAACCAATATTTGCGGAGACTTGTGTTATCCTTTCCAAGTATTCATTTCAAGCATCATGTAATCTCTTTCATGTGTCGTCTGGTTGATGCCTTTACGAAATCTCTAATCCTTAATCGCTCTTCGCCATCATCACCACCTTCGCACATTTTTCTAAATATGAAATTAGTAAGCTTTAGTGGTAACAACTCATTATGCATGAACCATGGAGATTGTCATTGATTAGAGAAAGGATAGAGGAGATATTCCATTTATATGCATTAAACCAAGATTTGTGGAGGGTTATATTATCCCTTCCAAATTTTTATTTCAAACATCATCTCGAACAAACGAGAATTGTCGTTAACTTATGGCATCAGTTCGACAATAGCTCTGTCCAGATACAGTAAATACCTTCGGTAATGATGACCAGAGGTTCCAGTACTCCAGGGAATATTCTTACTACTCATCTCCCTCTGCCTAGGAGAAAAAAAGGAAATGGTCCCTTGGTGAACCGAGAGATATATTTCAAGACAAAGAATTCCAAGGCAACCCAGCCTGCTCAGACAACCTTCCCGCCTGCTTGATCATCGATTTCGAGCTGGGAGAAGATGATTTGATGGACGATGATATGAAAATGGATGATGGCAATGCAAACATTGTTCCCACTCCTGTGCCCAAATTAAAATCAACCATAATGGGGGGCACTTCCCGGCTCGGCGATGGAGGCCTTGACAAGACCAGAAGAAGGGGTTTCAAAAAAGAAATCGACGTTGAATGCAATAGTTTCTTTGCAGCTCAAGAGTAGGAATTCGAGAGGTCCATATTAGTTCGTTATGGGAAAAAGTCATTCACTGTAAGGAAATGGTCTCGATGCTCCTAGATATATATTTCAAGCCAAATAATTATTCAATTGTGGGACCACTCTCTTATTCTTTGGATATACAATTAAGATATTAGGGGATGAGGACCAGAACTCCCACTGGTGAAAATCATATTCCTACTACTCATCCCCTTTTGTCCAAAATGGACTAATTTGGGCCTCTGGAATTACTCGTGAAGCCTGTGTCCCTGAAGTCTTCGATTGTGAGGACGTGGTCACTTCGTATGTCCTAACTTTCAGTTTCGGGCTCTTTCGCTTGACTTGCAACATTTTTCATCTTATTCCTCATGGGAAGCTTGTGAGAACTATCAATTTTACTACGAGGATGGTTTCTTATGTCCTCTTGCGTTTAAAAAATTATGGGTTGCTTTCTTGTTGGGGTGCAACGTTGGAGCGATGCCAGTGTCAAGAGAAGGAGTGTTGTTCACTTGATTCAAGCCAAGGATTTATTCCACTACGGAACCACTCTCCTGTTTCTTTGTCACCTCAAGTCTTTCACAAGATATTGAGATTGTGACATAGAAAATTGACTTTTCGAGGAGAAGACTGCAAGGATTTCCTAAACAAAAGCATGGTAATGAGTTTTGTATGCATGTTGAAGAGAATCTAGATGGCTCCTGCATGTTGTATATCATGTACCTATGTTTATGACAAATATGTTCAATTTTTTGGTGCAAAGAACTCGGTCCAATTTCTATGGATAGATATACACTGCCCAGTTTTTTTTTCTTCAATGGATTTAATATTAAAAAATTTGCCTTGTAATCTTGGTTGTTTCTTCTTTTCTAAATTTAACACCTCTTTTCATTAGCATGGTTCGATAGTCTTGTAGTTCTTGAATATTGTATTGGCTCAAGTAATTTGATCTGATATGGAGCATTTAACAATTATATGACAATGCATTGTGTCGATCCCATCAGGATTTTATAGAAACAAAAATGAATTTCAGACAGTTTCAAACCAACATTCAATTCTATTCGTAATGCAGATAGAACATAGAAAGACCAAATCACAATGCGACAGTTGGGGCCCCGCCCTAGAATTTTCATTTTCATCCCAGCCTTGCTAAGCAAACGATTTCTTATTTCCCTTTCGCTTCCTTGATTCCTTTACTCTGAAAGGGAACATTTTATTATTTTTCCATCCCCTAGCCTCTATTTGAGCACTTTTTACTTTATTAATGAAATTACCAAATTTCTTGTTCGTGAATAAAAAAAAGAGGATCTTTGGTGGCTATAGTCAACTGAGACTATGAAATCAACTACAATATTAAAATTCAAGATCATCATTTTGTTTCTAGACATGCAATTATTAAGCTTTAATGCTAACAACCTATCATTAAGGAGGTTTGATACTTAAGTTAATATGTCAAAGTCATGGAAGAATGTATCAAGAACACAATTACTCCCACAAGTTGCAATAAAAACTAATCTTCAACAAAGCATTTGCTCACACTCTTTTTAATGGTAAAAGCACAATAAAAAACAAGTAAGTGGATAAAATAAAAAACGAGTAAGTGGATAAAATATTGCACTAGAAAATGATGGTTTTTCAATGGGACTTTCCAAGTATATGCAATAAGTATACAAATTCTCCAGAAACATGAAAAAAAAAACTTTCCAGGAAATGGGATATCTATTACAGATTTGAATATATTATCCCTTCTTTTCCCTCTTCTATACTTAACCAAATTCTCATTTCTCTTTCCCCTCTACTTTCTTTTTCTTGTTACTCAGTCCTTTTTTTCGACAATGTCTAGCTGCGCAGGTTGGCGGACTCATGGGTTCACATTTTCACTCATGTTTTTATATCGCGACTCTGACCGAGTGCTTCCCCATTCCATACCTAGCCACTTCTTCGATCACAGATTCCTAGGTAGGTGGGCTCTAGATTTCACTTCCATTGTTCTGTGACCTGCAAACAACACCATGACTTCTGCGATATACAAATTTACAGTTGGACTCTCACATCATACCCTCTTCTGTGTCACACAATTTGCACTCAAAATTTTTGAGACCTACAATTTGAGCGTCGGGTCCTCATGTCTCTTGTGGAACTATTGTCACCCCATTTTGAAGCTTGTTCGTCTGCTTTCCATACTTTGCCATTTCTTTGAATCTCTTTTGCAGATCATCAGGTTGGTGGGTTCATGAAATATCCAATTCCTAATCGTTGTTTCTTGTGCCCGCCACCTTCGCACTTGTTTCCAAGTATGCAATAACTAAGGTTTAATGTTGACATCTCACCATGCCTCGAGGAGACTGTCATAATAACTATCCCTACACAACTTGTCTAGAAAGATGCAGAAAATATCTTGCCAGATAATGGGATATCTATTACAAATATCAATATATTAGCGAAAACGAATTCCACCGACCATTTCCCTATTCCATACTTACTTACTTTTTCTCTTGTGGGTTCCCAGACAGGCAGGTTCAATATTTCCCTTGCATTGTTCCACGATATGCAAACAACACCCAGAATTACGCGATATACATGCAAAATGTTGGATTACTAAGAGGGGGGGTGAATCAGTAATAGAGCAATTTAATCTTTTTTAACCATATAATCCAAGTGTTATATCAATGAAGAATTATCATCTAATAACTGTAGAGTAAATAAGCAATGAACAAATGAACAAACATACACATACACTGTACACTAAATTTTTACGTGGAAACCCAAATCAGGAGAAAACCACAGAATGTTATTTCTTATATGTCTTGAAGAATTACATTCATTGGAAGGACCAACTTCCTTTGTTTTCCAGCTGCAACCGGAAGGAGGCTCCAACCCCCTAGTTTCTCAGGCTACAACCTGAGGGAAGCTCCAACTCCCCAATTCTCTATCTACAACCAGAAGGAGGCTACAACCCCCTATGTTCTCCAGCTACAACCACCTCTCCTTACCCCATCCTGCCACCCTGAAGTAGAAGTAGAATGATGGAACCATTGTCAACCTGTCACTGTGAGATATACCGTTGTAAACTTGTACCAATAAATCTGAACCATGCATCAACCTGTACCTCAACCTATAATCAACTTGTACCATAAACAAGTGCATCAACCATGCACCAACCTGTACCAAATAAGTTGTAATCAACCTGTACCATAAGCAAGTGCATCCAACCATGTACCAAGTATGTACCAATCATATGTCAACTACTCATCAACTATGACTCATCAATATGTACCAACATCATCAACTATACATTTCATGTATGTGCCAACTCATCAACTACTTGTCTGAACCATGTACTCAACATGTACCTCAACCAAAAGCCCTCATCAATTTCATCATCCAAATCTGATTTGCATCTCTATAATAGACCTGTTGTATATGATCACATTCATGCAAACCTTCTTTAACTTCAACAACAAGAGACTAGCATTTTCATCAAACTTTTCTTTAGTCTCACATGCCTAGTTTTTTATTAGTCAACAACCCTAACTTGAAGTAATCATAACTTTGTACCTATAATGTATAAATATATGAAACTGATATACAATGTTCTTCAGTGTGTTTTATGAAATTCCTCTAGGTTTCACTACTTGGAACCTCTCGAAAAAGGATTTATAGCAAAAATGACATACCTTTATGAATTCTGGATTATTCTAGAGAGCGACATTGTAGAGCGTACCCCGCATGAAATATTTTTTGAATTGATTTGAAACTGTTAAAAAACATACTACAGACTATAACCTAACCAACACATTTGGTTTCAATACATTTAGATCTGTTATTAATAAGCTATGATGTTTTTACCCGAAACACTTGTTTTTAACTAGTTTCAGGACTAGCCACAAACCCTATTTTCCACGGAGTGTAACTCAAAAAATACAATGACCCACAAGATGAATTTTTTACCATAGATACTTGGATATGTTTTCACAATGGCATAGAAATTTCACGATCTGAATCATTATAAAAAAAAATTATAGCGAAAATGGTGAGATGACATGTAAATAACATACCTTAGAAAGCACCATCAAAAGAATTTATCATTTCTTGCATTTCGGCCTTATTTTCTTCACCTTCCCTCAAAATTTCGGCTTATATGTCCTTGGTTACCTCAGACACTTATAGATATTCAATATGCTCAAGTGTTTTTAAAATGAGAGAGCCTTGCCTCTTATTTATACTCTCCAAGTAGCTTCCTTAAAAACATCTTCTATGTCACTTGGCCCCACTTTCCTTATTTTAGGGTTAACCCACTTCTAATTTCTCCATTAAATTTATTATTGAAATAATTTAGGCTGTATTCACTTTGAATTATAATACAATCATTACTTCACTTTATTATTTACCTTTTAAAATCTCTTAAACCACTTTGACTACTTTGACCTTTTGGGGCTTCTAAATGACATATGAGGGTCTTCCAACTTTGTAAGGCCATAACTCTCAAACCGTGAGAAGTTATGTGACGTTCCACATACCACTAGAAATGGAATGACATGTACTATCTATATAGAATAGTATTATCTAAAAATACATCATAACTCATACTGTTATCCATCAAACAAACTTGGGTCCATTACCCAAACCTGGGGTCTCCAACTTCTCATGGCCATAACTCTCTAACCGTGAGGAGTTATGTGACGTTCCACATACCACTGGAAATGGAATGACAATTACTATCCATATAGGATAGTTTACCTAAAAAATTCATTGTCCTTCATCTCATTATTTCACAATTAAGCATGGGTTCTCTTACTCCACAAAACGTCTTCCCGTGAGGGCTTTCACCATGAGGGGACCACTTTGGAGTTCATCCATATTTACTTCTTATTAACCATGACAAGACAATAATGATTCATATTTACATCAAACAATATTAGGTCCATTATCCAAACCTTTGTGTTGCGGGGCTTTCTTTAAGGGTTGACGTCAATGAAAACCAACCTTAATCAACAATCTCTTCCTTTAGCATTGATGGCAACCCTCTGATGCAATAATGAAATCATATCACTCATGCTCCCCCCTAGAACTGTTCCTCTATCCTCTGTATCTAATAAATTTTCCTCTATCCTTTGCATCTGATAAATCTTCTCCCCCTGGAACCATGCCTCTGTCCTCTACATCTAGTAGATATCTCCCCCTTTGTCATCAATGGCAAAGGTATCTTTCCATCCGAGGCTGCTCCCCCTAACTGAACTGGTCTCTTATGGTGCTTCATAATGTACATCTAAGACATATAAGATAAACATTCAAAAAGCATTCATTTTGGAGTAGAAATCACTCCAATTCTTTGGCGAAGATATTCAAAGGCTTCCCGTGGAAGTGGTTTTGTAAAGATGTCTACCACTTGTTCTTTTGTGCCCACATACTCAAAGCTTATGTTCTTTTCTGCATCTTGTTCCCATAGAAAGTGATATTTGATTGGAATGTGCTTCGTCTTGGAGTGCATCACCGGGTTTTTTGAGATACTGATGGCACTTGTATTATCACAATATATTGGAATGGGCTCATCATACTCAATCTGTATATTTGTCAAAGTTTGTTTCATCCAAAGAACCTATGTACAACATGTTGTTGCTGCAATATACTCTGCCTCGGCTGTAGATAGAGATATTGATGATTGTCTCTTTCTTAGCCATGATACCAAACACTCACCTAGGTAGAATGCTACTCCATTGGTGCTTTGTCGGTCATAATTACAACCTGCCCAATCTACATCTGTGTAGGCAATAAGTGATAGATCTTTTCCTTTTGGATACCATAATCCAAACTCTTATGTTCCTTTGAGATATCTGAAAATCCTTTTTATTGTTGATACATGTGATTCCTTTGCTGCTGCTTGAAATCGTGCCACATGTCCAACTGCTTTCATTACATATGGTCTGGATGTTGTCACATATAGTAGGCTGCCAATCATTGACCTGTATCACCTTTGATCTATAGACTTCGAATCATCATCTTTTCTCAACTTACAACTGGTTTGCATGGGAGTGATAAATGGTTTACAATCTCCCATTCTAAACCTCTATAGCATTTCTCTGATATACTTGGTTTTAGAAATAAAAATTCATTGGTTGATTTGACATATCTGAAGTCCCAGAAAGAAGGATAGTTCTCCAAGTAACGACATTTCAAATTCATTATGCATGTCTTTTGCAAATTTCTGGCTTAACCTGTCATCATCACTACCTAAAATAATATCATCAACATAAAATTCAATTAATAAAATAATACCTTGACTTACCTTGATGTAAATATTGTTGTCTGCACTTCATTTTCTGAACCCTTCCTGCTTCAAATACTTATCTAGTCTAGAGTACCATGCTCTAGGAGCTTGTTTTAGACCACACAAGGCCTTCTTTAATTTACATACATAGTCTGTGTTCTCTGACAACTGAAATCCTTTTGGTTGTTCAATGTAGACTTCTTCTTCAAGTTCCCCATTCAAAAAAGTTGATTTTACATCCATCTGATATACTTTAACATTTTTGGAGCATGCATAAGCTAAAAGTAAACGGATTGCTTCCATTCTGGCAACTGGGTAAAATGTCTCTTCAAAGTCGATTCCTTCAATCTGTGCATATCCTTTGCATACCAATCTAGTTTTGTTCCTTGTAACCTATCCATCTTCATTCAATTTATTCTTGAAAACCCATTTTGTGTCGCTCACATTCTTATTATTTGGTCTTGGAACCAATTCCCAAGTGTCATATTTCTCTATTGATCCAATTCTTCATCCATGGCCTTATTCCAAAATTCATCATTGTTGGCTTCTTCAAAACAGTTTGGTTCAATTTTAGATAAGTGTGTTAGGTGTGTTTGTTCTGGTGAATGGATTTTTCTTCTAGTCTCAACTCCTGCATCTTTGCTTCCAGTAATCTGATCTGAATGATGATTCTTTTGTACTCGTTTTCTAGGTTTCTTTGGAGATACTTTATGAACTTGCTCTTCTACTTATGTCGGATTCTCTTCATCTTCATCTTCCTCTTCTATTTCGTTTTCATCTTCTTCTTCGAAAAGTCGTTCCATTGATTTGTTTTCTTCTTCCTTTGATTTTGGTCTGTCTATTTCATCAATTGTTACGTTGATGTTTTCCACAACTTTGTTCAATCTTAGATTGTAACACTTGTATGCTTTCCTTGTGCTTGAGTAACCAATAAGTATTCCTTTGTCCACACGAGAGTCAAACTTTCCCATTCTGCCATCTTCTCTTTTGATGTAGCATTTGCTTCCAAAAACTCCGAAGTGCTTCACATTTGTTGGTCTTCCTTTCCATAGCTTGTAGGGAGTTTTATCAGTGTTGTTTCTAAGCATTACTCTATTTTGAATGTGAACTGTTGTATGCACTTCCTGTGTCCAAAATATATCTGTCAATTTGGAATCCATTATCATTGTTCAAGCCATTTCTTGTACTGTCATGTTCTTTTTTTCAACAACTTCATTCTGTTGAGGTGTCCTAGCAATGGATAATTGCCTTTTTATTCCATGACTGCTATAGTAGTCCATCAATTCCTTTGAAGTGATATCTCCTCCATTATCAGATCTCAAACATTTGATTCTTGAATCCATCTCATTTGCAACCATTTCCTTGTAGATATTGAAGTTTTCAAAAGTTTCTGACTTGTTTTTGAGAAAACAAACTGCAGTCATTCTTGTATAATCATCAACTAATAACATAAAGTATTTTTCACCTTTTAATATCTTCGTTGTAGTTTGTCCAACTAGATCAATGTGTGCAATTTCCAGTGGTCTTGTTGTTGAATATTCCTTTGATTTGAACCTGGTCTTTGTTTTCTTTCCTTGTTGACAATGCTTGCATAAAGTGTTGGTTGGTTTCGTGATCTGGGGCAT
>JZKD02S1630494.1:205139-225652 GCA_000966675.3 Picea glauca
GATATAGTTGAATGGTTTAAGTATAAGTTGAAAAAGGTTTTAAATTGTACTTGATACTGATTCACCCCCACATAACCAACACATGGCTTTGAGCTCCTAGAATGCTGGAAATGTGGCGAGTGGGATTCAAAACCCATCGACACAAGACAATGATCATTTATGCATCAATATGGTTAAATATGAGGTTAATGTAGCCACTCGATCTCTCGATTACAATTCTCCATAGACTGTACCTAATCTAGAGTCTCCCCCTCCTCTAGAGATGCCCTTATAGATAGAAAATCCAGAGCCACCGCCTCATATTCCTAAAGGAGTACTCAAGCATTCTATCCACAATCCTAATGCTAGAGCCACCCATAATCACTCTATTGTTGAGGACCTGGGTCAAACCCCTTGTGCAATGTCAGCTCTGGAGGTACTTCGGACGTGTCCTTCACAGATGAATGCATTTCTATCTGCGTTAGGAGTTCTAGATACTTGTGGCTCGAAAGTTATCAAGTTTGACATCAAAGATGTGAAGCCTCGCTTGCCTTACCATGTGGCATTCCAAATCCACATGGGTTACCCAAAGTATACCATCAAGCATATTATTGTTGATGAAGGCACTGCAACATGTGTTATGTCCCTAGTCTGTTGGAAATCCCTTGGCTCTCCGACCCTTTCTCAATCTCTGACCATGTTGACTTCTTTTGACGGTCATTCCTTCCGCCCTCACGGTATTCTTCCTACCTTTCTGGTCCATTTAGGTGGGAAGACAGTAGAGGTGGATGTCGAGGTGGTTGATGCACCCCTATATTATAACTTGTTACTAAGACACAATTGGAATTACGTTATGACTGCAATCGTATCGTCCATCTTCCATACTCTTTGTTTTCCTCACGATGGGAAGATCATGATGATCGACCAATTGTCCTTTACGTACGCTAGCCCTAATGCATTTGTTGGACCGTCAATCCCCATGATAAAAAATTCTTAGCTGACAACTGAGAATATCGGTGTTGGAATGTATTCATTCCTTATGGGTACATTCGACTTCATGGCACCGGTTCACCATATTTACACCATGTCCAATAGGCCCGTTTCGTCAGAGAGGTTCTTTCCTTTCCACACTTCCTATTTTAATGATCCTTGGACCCTACCTTCCTCGATTATGTCTTATTAAGGTCAGTCGTATTCTAGAATGGCCATGCCATGATCAAAAATAGAGATTTTGTATCAAGTTGTTCTTGACTCTTCCGCCGATCCGGATTCTACTACCTCACAGACAGACGGGGAGGATCTTGTTCTAAATCCCATGTGGGCCACTTTGTCATCTTGTTCACATGACTTCCCTGATGAGACTTTTCCTTCAGATGAAGCTATCATCGAGGCCATGAATGGTTCTAACAAACCTTGGGATGATATGCATCATTGCTCTTATTTTCTCCCAGAGCTTTCTAGAATCGAATAAGATGACTTTAGATCTACTTTGAGAGAGATATTTGGGCACACTGTACTTCCACTTGATATGCACGAAATTTATTCTGAAGGAAAAATGGAGAGTATCTCCCCTATCGTCACGATTGATATCTCTCATATCCCTGGCAAGATTGAAAATATATACATCGGTGCAGATTGTTAGCCAAAAAAAAACTTGATCTACACCGAACTCTTCAAGGAATTTTGAGATGTATTCACCTGGTCATATGAAGAGATGCCAGGAATCAACCCTCGAATTGTCGAACATGAGATTAAAACTTACCCAGATGCTAACCCTGTTTGACAACATCTTAGAGTTGTTAATTCCCGGAAGGCCCCTGCTATTAAGGTAGAGGTGGAAAAACTGCTTAATGTTGGCTTTATGTACTTAGTTCCCTTGACTGAATGGGTATCCAATCCCATTCTTGTGAATAAAAAGAAAGGAACCATACGTGTATGCATGGATTTTCATGACTTGAACAAGGCCTGTCCTAAAGACAACTTCTCGACACCCTTCATCGATCAGATTCTCGACGAGTGTGCGAGAAGTGAAGTTTTTTCTTTCATGGACATATTTTTAGGGTATAACCAAGTTCAAATTAAATCTGAGAACTGACATAAGACGACATTTATTTTCCCTTGGGTTACTTTCACATATCGGAAGATGCCTTTCGGCCTTAAAAATGTTGGAGGAACCTTCCAACGTGCTATGACCTTTGCGTTTCACGATCTTAAGCATATAGTCGAAGCCTATCTTGACGATCTTGTTGCTCACTCCCGTAAGAGAGTGGATCACCCTAAACACCCTCGGATAGTATTTGAAATATGTCACCATTATCACATCCAGTTGAACCCTCATAAATGCATCTTTTGCATTAGGTCAGGTTGTCTTCTAGGATTTTTAATCTCTGAGACTAGGACCATGGTAGATCCATTAAAGGTTGAGGCAATACTTTGATTTCCTCCCCTGTGCACTATTCGCCAACTGCAAGGTTTACAAGGGAAAGCTAACTTTTTACGACGGTTTATAGTGAACTATGCCAATATTACTAAGGGATTCATGCATCTCTTGAGGAAGTACACTCCTTTTATCTAGGATGAGCGAGGCTAGGAATCCTTCGATGCTTTGAACAAATACTTGGTATCGATGCCTCTACTGAAGTCCCTAGACTGCGGTAGAGATTAATTACTTTAGTTCACCATGTCCAAAGAGACAATTGGTATGGTGTTGGTTCAGGAGGATGATGAGCTCCGTAAGCACATCATTTACTATCTTAGTCAAAATTTAGTCGGCCATGAACTCAAATATTCTCATGTTGAAAAGCTAGCTTTGGCTATTGTTCACGCAGTCCAACGGTTACGACATTATATATTTATTTTCAAAACTATTATGGTTGTTGATGTCAATCCATTTCAATATGTCCTTATCAGAAGTATCATAGGGGGAAAGTAGAATAAATGGATTTTCATCCTACAAGAGTTCGATCTCAATTTCACTTCTGCGAAATCCAAGAAATCACAAGCATTTGCATATTTAATATCTGACTTCCCATGATCAGAAAAGGATGTTATTCATGTTGATTCATTTCCATATGAACACATTTTCCTTGTCTTGTCGTCAGACCCCTAGTATGGAGACATTGTTCTCTATCTTCAAACTTTGAAGTTCCCTTAGCATCTCTTGCGAGATGATTGACAACATATACGATACCAAGCTAACAACTATCTTATCATAAACAACACTCTGTATTGTCGAGAAGTAGACAATGTCTTGCATCATTGTTTAACTCATGAAGAATCTGAGTATGTTCTAAATGACTGCCACAGTGGGGCTTGTGGTGGTCATCTATCTGGGATAGCGACGACCCAAAAAAAATTGTGAGTCAGTTATTTTTGGCCATCTATCTTTAAATATTATGTTGAAGTGATTAAGAAGTGTAACACCTGCCAAGTGTTCACTTAGAAAATGCACTCACATCCAACCCCTCTCCATCAAGTCATTACTATCGGTCCCTTCACCAAGTAGGGGGTGGAATTTTTGGACTGCAACCCTTCTTCGGCTAGGGGAAATGAGTACATCATCGTGGTCGTTGAATACTTTACTAAGTGGGTCGAGGCCATGCCTATAGTTAAATCCGATGGGAATATTTTTTCCTTCTTTGTATTCAATCAAATTATAGCCGGGTTCGAAATTGCGAGTGAGATTGTCACTAAACATGGAAGTCACTTTCAGAATGAAATGATTGAATAACTAACATCTAATCTGGGGTTTAAGCATGGTCATTCTTCCCCTTACTACCCCTAGGAAAATGGACAAGTAGAGGCCATGAACAAATCTAAAATCTCTCAAGACCATTTTGCAGAAAACCGTCAGCCAGAGCAAATATGACTGGCATATCATTCTATATCCCGCACTTCAGGCATACCGAAACTCGATCAAGACTGACACTAGTTTTTCTCCGTTCTAGTTAGTACATGGTGTGGATTTGATCTTACCTATTGAATGTCAAATCCCTTCTCTTAGATTGGAAGTTGCGCTTCTACCTGACACTTTCGATCTCAAACGATGCCTCGTACACCTAGAGAGTCTATATGAGTAGCGTCAAGATGCCTCTACGACTATCGAAGCGAATAAAATACATTTCAAGGTCTAGTACAATAATTTTGTCTATCCTTGGTTGTACGATGAGCGTGAATTGGTCATTCTATATGATCAAGCCAAAGAACCACTCGGGGCAGGCAATTTCAAACCCATATGGCACGATCCCTATATCGTGCAACATTGTGGACACAGGGGCAGACCCAAGGTTCAATGCTTAACAACGCACCAACAAAACCCTGACTATCGGCCCTTTCGGAAACACCTGCAAGAAAGCGAAGTCTCACCCGAGGTAGAAGCAAGGGGGTTACAATACGCAGGTGCATGTAACTAGGCTGGGACACAGATCTGTGATAATAACACTTCAAAGAGTATTCTTTTAATGCTTAGGAAGTGACATGCATTAGTTTATTAACCCTATTAACTCCACAAAAAATAAATATAGATCGGTGTAGTAATAACAAATGACAATATACATTGAGTATTTAGCACTTAGAATCTAGATCTAGCATTCATTTACCCTTAACACAAGTAAATCACTGAAGCAACAAAATATCTATCTATTATACATCATATCCAAAGCACTAAGAAGATTCATATCAGAAATAACATTGCACAAATCAAACCATAATACACCATCTATATGTGGTTCACCCTAGTGGGGGGCTACGTCCACCAACTACTTTGTCGCTTTATTATTCATCAATCTCTTACATTCAGCTACTCCTATGCACTAAGCCACGGAGTCGAGATTTGCACCAGACAGGAGATTTGTTCACTGAGTCCCAGATCCTCCTTCCAAAACTAGGTCAAGGCACAGAGCCAACTCTCTATCGAGCACAAATCCCTAACACACATACATTCACTTGCACAAAGCAGGTCGAACTACTTGCACTTATCTTTCTTGCTACTACTTTCACTTAGCTTTCTTTTCTACTTCTACAATACATTCTTCTTTATTTATACTTTTACAACCCTTACAATAAGGCCTAAACATGGGAAAATCCCATGGGCCGACATCCCGTAAACCCATTACAAAAACCCCAGAGAACCCCTTACTGGGTCCACATATCCCTAAAAAATGGATGAGATCTGTGATCTCCGCTTCGCTTGGCTGCTCCATCTTCGACCATCGTGTCAAAGTCCAAAAGTGGGCCAAATCTGACCAAAGTTTCCCCAAAACTTGTTCAAGGGCCAACAGGCCCCCAACACTCACATGTGACTCATCCTGAGTCACTTAGGTGCTGACAATGCTGCTTCGAAGGCCTCAATATTAAATCGAGCTGCCTCGACTTTCTGTTTTGCCTGAGCCTCCTGCTCAACGAGCTCCTAGATCATCTGCTCTGTAACAAGCCCTTCTAGTCATTATTCTACTACTGCAACCATTTGATCTAATTGTGAGCCATGTCCATCAATCTCCTCTAAGACCTTGCAGGATTCATCCTGCACAAATTGTAGCTTCTGCATGACTTCCATTACCTTAACCTGGAGGGCAATGATCTTTTCTTGTACTGCGCATTGCTCCTAGGATCTCTTCATTCTTTCCACCATGGTGAATAGCTTCATTTGTGCCTGCACTGAAAATGCATGTTATTGTGCCTCTTGTAACTGTGCTTCCAGCTTCCTCAGCTCTGGTTTCTCGGTGAGGCGTTCATATGTCTAGGCGCTCTTATCACTTAACTTCTTACATTATGAAGCAAGAGATATTGTGCTTGCAACTATGTTCTTAGCGGTCTCCTCCCTCTAGTCATGCACCTCATGTGGGGTGCTCGGTGTCATGCGTGTAATGATTCGATGGAAAACTTTAACTGTTGATAGTACCCATGAAACAATACATTGTACTGCCATTGCTTCGTCATGTCGTTGGTATACCATAGGGTTGAAAATCGAGCGGCCAATGGCTCCATAGGTTTGATATATGGGAAGGTGGATCCTTTAGGCATTTGTCAGGTGACAAATGTGATCAAAATGATTAGCCAACTGTAATGGAATTCATATCCCAAATCCTGGGCTTCGCAACAATCCTTATCTAGGTCATTGAAGAGGTAGTTCACCCAGTTCATCTGCATGCCCTCCACACATTTTCCTGTGAGGTCCACCATGAACCTGGTGACCTGTGTGGGGTGGTTCTTTCTTACCATCTTTCCAGCTAGGAGTTGGAAAGCAAGGCACACTGCGCCATCCTGTATAGAGGCTACCTTGTAACCTCACTTTCCTTTCTCGACTTCTCCGTAAGAATATTTGATGTGTTGCACCAGGGAACGGTCCGAGGCTTTCCATGGATAAAACTGATGAGGGTTAGGGCCCTTCACACTCAAGCCTATGATCCGGTGGATCAGCGTCGGATACACAATAATCCTTTTGTCGAGCCACAAGTATCCATCATGATAACGCAACAGGAGGAGTTTAACGCAAGCGTTAACCTCCTGGTGGTGGCCAAAATGTAGGATCTTCATCACATTCAGCACAGTGGACAACGCCAACCCCTTAATCCATGGTTGTGAGACGAGGTGAGGCTTCTTCCCAGTTTTCTTCGTGAGGTAGTGGCGTGGCACCAACATGGCATAGTTCTTTCGATCTCCCAAGTTGAAGTCGTTGTTCTTCAATAGCGAGATCTGTCCTAACTGGCTCTTGAATATGTGTATTCCTTTCGGAGTGTACGCAGTAAAAATGAAGTACCCAAATTCACGAGGGATGTTGTTGCGGTTAACAGTGCCAGCCAAAGGTCGAATATATTCGGGTAAGATCGACGAGATCTGCTTCGCATTAGCTAGATCACCACGGTGCTTACTTCATTGCTCAGTCACAGGGTTGACACAGCCAAAACATCGTCCGGTCGAAGGGGAAGCCTGCAGTCCCCTAGTCGATGACGTCTGGACAACTTCGGGCATCATTATGTCAACCATTAGCTTCTTAAGGACTTCCTCGACAAACGACTTCCTCGACAAACTTCTCCAATTCACTAGGTTCGCCCGACATTCTGGTTTTTAACAAACAGGCGGCGTAACCAAATGGAAAGGTGGGGTAGATAAACAGATAGGCGGGGTCTAGTTTCAAATAACATAGCTATACATTTGTACAATTATCTGTTTATCTTATTCAATCACAGCTAGAAAAAAGTGGTCCCATCACGATGAAGAACTAGTTAAATAAGCGTGGCATCATAACATATCTTCCAACGTCTAGGAAATGCTTCCATCATTGTGAATCTGTCCGTTATGGCGCGGTCTCAACATCTAAAAGTGGTCCACCAGCCCATAAATTTGTTCTCTAACCATTCCAGAGCGTCATTCCAATGACCGGGGCACCTCCAATGATCGTATAACTTTGCCAGGGCGACATCCAATTATGTGCAGTCCTGATGTTCCAGTGAGGTTCAAATCCTAGGAACCTGCCTCCTGCGAGGTTCCAGATTGTGAAGTCTTCCATCTGGTCTCTGTAGCTTCTTGTAGCTTTTCCATCTTAGTTTTCTTTTTATTAAGCTTCCTTGCCTTCTTTCCTGTTATCTGAGTCTCTTTAACTGTTTCGGGAATCCTCTTTCCATTTTTATTCTAATCTTCCCCTAGCATAGTGGCTTCGCTCTGTTGAGGTGCTTTCAAAGATTCTAAATCTAATATCCCTTTTCTTAACA
The DNA here is from genome assembly GCA_000966675.3 of Picea glauca. NCBI lineage: Eukaryota > Viridiplantae > Streptophyta > Pinopsida > Pinales > Pinaceae > Picea > Picea glauca. Next base: position 212,828 of record JZKD02S1630494.1, read on the forward strand.
TTTTCGGAGTGGGAATACTTCCTTATTGCATCGATAGGTTCTTCAAGCCTTATTGTATTCTTTCAACCTTGAAAACTAACTCTCTTGATTTCTGTCCCTCCTGTGTTATTTCTTTGTTCTGTTGCTTCGACTTATCCTCTCGTTCTTCTATTAGTCGGTCTATTTTCTTAGCTATGAAATCCCTTAATTATCATTTTTTCTTTTTTGTAGATTCATCTTCTTCTTTACTTCTGATCTGATCTTTCTCAATCCAAGTCTTTCCTAACAAAAGTGGGAAAGGGGTGTTGTCCCCTACAAACTTAATGACTTCAAATTCTTCTTCAGTCAATGTTCCATGAACAATAATAGGTACATTAGTAACTCTTCCACATAAGGTTATCATCTTTCCCTTAAACAAGCCTATCCTTCCCAATGAAGGTACCATAGTAGGATTTCCCAAAATTTCCCAAGTTTATTCTATCATAATATTCACTTGTGTTTCTTCATCCAAGTCACAGTGTATGTCAAAGTCTTCTATTCTTGTATTTATATGTTGTTTTACTTTCAGGATCTCTAGTAAACTGACATCCTTGTGAACATCCATCATTTCTTTCAACTGTAATAACATAGTCTGAACTTTATCTCACCTTTTCTCTTTATGACTTCATAACATGCCCTTAGTCTCTTGAATTTCTTCATAGTTTTCTTGTCTTATGTTCATACTTTCAACTTTAGCAATCATCCTTGGACAATCCTCAACCTCATGACCAACAATATTACAACAAAGAGAAATAGGACCTGCCCCAAGGCATTCCTTAGCAAGATGTCCTAGTCTTCTGCAGTTATAACACAAAGTTAATCCTCTTTTTCTTTTAAATGTTCCCCAACCTCTTATATACTGCGCACTTCCCCTAGGATCATAGTGTTGGACCGGCAATCTGCAAAAAACAATTCTAGGTTCCTACATCCACTTATTAGTCCAAAAATGATTTCTATGCATAGGAATAACATATCTTTCTTCATTTCCATTAAGTTTACTCAAATCAAATATTTCTTTCAACTGTGCCCTAGCCTTTAGACTAGGACAGAACCTATTAAAGATACTTGAGTTCATGCTTTCAAAACAAAACAAAAAATTCACTTATCTTTCTCTTACCAAAGAACAAAGCTTGCCTATTTTAGAATATTACCTATTTTCTTCAGAATGGCTTACTTTCTTGGCACAAATCCTCACAAATCAAGTAGAGTACTACACACTTCAGCAACATATCTACGCACAGAGCTTCTCTCTTTCTTTACTTCAGTTCCTAGCAATCACAGTTTCAGGTCCCGACATCATAACCATTTGTTGGCACAAGGGCGAAACCAGGGTTCAATGCTTAGCAACGCACCAATAAAACCCCGACTACCAATCCTTTCTGCAACACCTACAAGCAGGATAAGTCTCACCCAAGGTAGAATCAATGGGGGTTACAGGACGCAGGTGTCTGTAACTAGGCTAGGACACAGATATGTGATAATAACACTTTGCAGAGTATTATGTTGACGCTTAGAAAGTGACATGCATTAGTTTATTAACCCTATTAAATCCGCAGAACATAAAGATAGATCGACGCAGTAACAACAAATGACAATATACCCTAATTATTTAGCACTTAGAATCTATATCTAGCATTCATTTACCCTTAACACAAGTAAATCACTGAAGCAACACAAGATCTATCTATTATACATCATATTCAAAGCACTAAGCAAATTCATATTAGAAATAACATTGCACAAAGAAAACCATAAGACACAAGATATACGTGGTTCACCCTAGTGTGGTGCTACGTCCACCAACCGCTTTGCCTCTTTATTATTCATCAATCTCTTACATTCAGCTACTCTTGTGCACTAAGCCACAGAGTCGAGCTTCGCACCAGACAGGAGATCTGCGCACTGAGCCCCAGATCCTACTTCCAAAACTAGGTCAAGGCACAGAGCCAACTCTCTATCGAGCACAAATCCCTAACACACATACATTCGCTTGCACAAATCATCTCAAACTACTTGCACTTAGCTTTATTGCTACTACTTGCACTTAGCTTTCTTTTCTACTTCTACAATACATTATTCTTTATTTATACTTTTACAACCCTTATAATAAGGTCTAAACATGGAAAAATCCCATGGGCCAACATCCCATAAACCCATTACAAAAACCCTAGAGAACCCCTTACTGGGTCCACATATCCCTCAAAAATGGGTGAGATCCATGATCTGCAGTCTGCCTAGGTGCTCCATCTTCGACCATCGTGTCGAAGTCCAAAAGTGGGCCAAATTTGACCAAAGTTTCCCCAAAACTTGGTCGAGGGACAACATACGTGTCTTAGAAAAAGGATCCTATGAATTAGAATATTATGAAGGGAACATGATGGTTGAGCCCAGGAATGGGCTCTATTTGAAAATATATTATGCTTGAGCCCTAATTTTGGGCGTAACTCTTTGTATATTAATGTAATTTAGTGTGTATATCTTTTCCCTTTATTTTCATCTTCAACTTGCTTATTGAGTTTTCCCCTTGGTTGTCAGATGTCAATGGAGCCTTCAGTCTACTTAGGATTCGCAGACGGGGCTAGTCGTCATACACGAAACTTGGCTTCCACCACTTGGGATTTTTACTCACCTGAGGGTCTACTGGTGTCTTCAGGTGGCGTACGCCTAGGGCCATCCACGAATAATGTGGCCAAATATAGCGTTGTTATAAAAATTTTGTGCGATATCATTTCACATGGTATTCACTCTTTGGAGGTTCAAATAGACTCCCAGTTAGTAGTATATTAGTTGAACGACAGTTACCGTGTGCATGACCCTACTTTACTCCGATGATTCCTATGGGTACGAATTTTGGAACGACAGTTTGATTTTATTACTTATCATCACATACCTAGGAGTTCTAATTATGTATCTGATGCATATGCTATTTTTTTTTAGATTGGCATTTGTCACATAACTAAATCAAAGAGAACATTCTCATCAATGTACACATTGTAACATAAGTAAGGCTGAAGAACCATGTTTTTATATATATTTAAAAAAATATGATGTTTATGGTACAAAATTGGGGCCAATACCCTCAATATACACATACAACTGATCATACAATGGCCATGACATCTACGCATGTGGTGTCAGATGAGTGTCATGATAGAAAACTACGAGATTTGCGAGATGCCGAAAGAGTCGTACCCAAGAACGAGGCACACCTACTACCTGTCGTTACATAGCCTCTGGAAGATCCTCCACATGAACTATTAGAATCCTTTGTGTCAAACAAGACAGGTTTCCCTACATGTTTTGAAGGACTCTCTCTGTGTCCCCTCCCACTGCATCATCTCCCCGGTGCCTTCAACGATGTCCTAGAAGTCCCTCCGGTCGTCATGGACCTACGTCTACGTCATATACATGTCTAGTTAGTACTTAACATCATCCAAAAATATTTTTGTTTTCGTATACAAAAATACAAAAAAATGAAATATTTAAAAAACTGACATACTATGTCTCCGTAGGTGGTCCCTGGTGGTAATGGCATATCAGGATCCCCTCTAAATTCGATCCCTTCATAAGGGTAGTCATTCAGAGCTATGACATGTTGTCTCCACCAAAATAAGAATTCATCGTTCTAGAGTGTTGTCACCCTACCTCCCCCTTGCCACTTCATCACCTCGGTCCACCATTCCATGGTTGGATCATGAGGTCCATGCAGAATGATCTCAACTCTAGGTCCCAAGCCTAGAACCCGCTTGAATAAAAAGCTACACAAGATAGAAGTGAACCCGAAGTTCCTTTTACTACCTTGTTTTCATTCTGTCAGCTATCACTTCATGTTGGACAATAGTGAGGTGCACCAGTCGTACACCGTGGGTCTCAACCACTCCACTGAGTAGAACATAAGCGTCCTCGATGCCTGGTGCAAAGAGGTCGATCCTGTGATCTGTGTCAAAACGAGGACAACAATATTGAGGCTAAGATTGTTTATCGCTCTAATGGGGAGTTGACTCCTGACCTTTTTAGTCCCTGTAATGAAATGAGTGTCTATGTATTCCTCGATTTTCATACCGCTCCCAGCTCCTCGAGATTTGAGCTTGACCACCTCACCCCAGCGTGACAATCCCGTCAAGAAATAAATGTCCTCAAATTCAATCCTTAATATTTTTCCATCAAAGTTGAAACTCTCACTATCTGGATCTCAGTAATCCATGAGAAATTGTATCAATCTCGCTTGGGCTCTCTTTCCTTTGAGATCCCAAAACTTATATAACCTACATCTTTTCAAGGCCATTTGGGCCCTTGGATCTCTCTCCACTACAACATCTACCTCCTCACGTTCTCTTTCCCTCCACTCTAGCACCATCCTGCAAGAGAAAAACCCTTTTTTGATTTAGCAACCACTAAAAAACATTTTTTACGAACATATACACGGGTTGTAGTGTTCACAATCACGTATAGGTGTAACATCCCCAACATCAAACTGGGCTATGCCACGTAAAAAATTTCAAACTGTATGCAAATTAAAACATATACACATAGAAACTCTCACGGAACTTTATATATAAAACTTAAAACAGAAAAATACATTTTGTAAATGCACAGAGTCATACATAAATAAAAGTTAACATATACATGCAACATAGACAGGAAATAACCATAAATATAAAGACATGTATAAACCACACACAGGAAAAACACATAAAAATAAACACATAAATAATAATGCAACATATGAATTAACACACAATTGACACTTATCTTGGTAAGAATATGACCAACTATGTGCAGACCTTCCACAAACCTCCCAGCCTTAGACCACGCTGCTCATCACTCTAAGCAGTGCTGGGACCAATATCCACCCGGGTAAATGGATTCCTATCCAGGATGATGTATCTCAGACAACAAGAAATACTCCATCACAGGTGCCCACTCAAACTAACATCCTACAGTCCCTCATTCCCCACATGCCTGTCCCACCCCAGGAAGTGTGCCCCTTCTCTGCTCAACAGTCCCTCGGTTGCCCCACTTCCTTTTTGGGCTTCAACATCAAGTCGGACAAGAAGTCTCATATCCCTGTAGTTGCAGATTAGCACCTTCGGGAATCAATTCTCCAACAATTCTCTCACCTAGAGAGATTTCCCACAGGCCTCACAACCCGCCTCTTCAATATCCCACGGGCCTCACAACCGACTTCTTCAGTCCAACTCCTTAGATAACCATGTACAGATACAGGTATGGTATGGATACAGGTACAATGATAGTAATAGAAAGGTACGAAGGACGGTTGAATGAGTGATTGAATGATCATGGACTGAATGAATGGATGGGAAAATGAAGTAATTCCAAACTATAAGTATGCATGTTCCCAACTTGAAACTTGTCATTTTGAGAGCTACTTTGGCCCACTTGTCCCCATATTTAAAACTTAGGATAAAATAATTATCCATACTTTATAATTTAAGGAATATTAATATAATATTCCTTTTTGGCTTAAGCTCACTAGCTTAGCCCTTTTACTTAACTTTTAGGCCCCCCTTTCCCTAACTAGTGGAGTTTAGTCCCCCATACTCTTTTATCGTGGTCGGTCTACACGTAGCGATGTATTGTATTAATGATATTAGTATTTACATATACAAAAATAGGCTCACTAGCCTTTAGCATCTAGGGTCTCTATCATAATTCAACACATAAGTCTCCTAACTTATAATAACTAGCTCACCAACCTATAAAACACAACATATACACAAAGGCTCCCTAGCCCCAAAATGGACGATGCAGGGGTAAAAAAAATATTTGAAAAGGAAACCTGCAGGATGGTTCCAGGAGTAATGGTGTTGCTAAAGGGAGTTCAGTTTGGAACTTTGTATATGCTGCAAGGAAGCACTATTAGTGATGGGTGTAATAGTTCCATTGTTCCTGATATTGGACTTGAATAAGAAAGAACTCCTATATTATCTGGAGAAAAGGTTATGTTGTGGCATCAAAGACTGGGGCATGTCGGAGAAAAGGGTCTTCGAATACTACATGGTAAAGGTATGGTTGAAGGTATGTCTAACTGATCTCTTGATTTTGATTTCTGTGAACATTTTCTATATGGGAAACAGAATCGGGTAAGATTCCTCTCTGGTGCAACGAGGGCAAAAGGAATTTTACATCTAGTTCACAATGATGTTTTTGGACCTATGTCAGTCCCATCATTGGGAAAATTTGTGTACTATGTCTCATTTATAGATGAATTCTCCATTAATACTTGGATATATTTACTCAAGAAGAAATTCAAAGTCTTTGAAAGGTTTAAAGAGTTTAAGGCTCTTGTTGAAAATCAAACAGAGAAAATAATTAAGGTGATGAGGACAGATAATCGCAGAGAGTTCTGTGGTAATGAATTTGAAGAATTATGTAATAAGTGTGGTATAGAAAGGAAGAAGAATAGTCCATATTCGCCTCAATAGAATGGAGTTTCAAAAAGGATGAATAGGATGTTGATGTAAAAATCAAGGTGCATGCTCAGTGGTGTCGGGTTAGGGAAAGAATTCTGGGCAGAGGCAATGGGTATTGCATGTTATATGGTCAATAGATCACCCTCATCAACACTGGATGACAAGACTCCACAACAGGTATGGACTGGTAAGAAACCTTCTCTCACACATCTCAAGGTATTTGGTTGTGATGCATATGTTCATATTCCAAAGGAAAATAGGAGTAATCTAGATAAGAAGGTTGAAAAGTTTATCTTTATTGGATATAAATATGGTCTCAAAGGTTATAAGATTTGGAACCCATAAACTAAGAAGGTAGTGTATAGCTGAAATGTGGTATTTAGAGAAATGAAGGATGCTATTAAACAGGAAGTCCTACCAAGTAAGGAAGAACTAGAGAAAATAGAGTTTGAATTAAAGGATGATGAATCAGACTCTACAGAAGAACATAAATTAGAAGAAGAAGATCCTCATACTCTAGTATTGAGGAGATCGGTTCGATAAAAAATGCTACCGAAAAGGTATACTCCATCTAATTTCCATTCAAATTTTTCTTTTTCTATTACTGATGATGATCCTAGAACTGTCAGGGGGGCAGTGGATTCAGAGAATGGAAATCTATGGAAAAGGGCCATGGATGAAGAAATGACATCTTTGGATAGGAATAAGGCTTGGGATCTAGTGGAGTTGTCAACTGGAAGAAATCCCATTGGCAGAAAATGGGTATTTAAAAAGAAGCTGAATGCGGAAGGAAAAGTGGAGAAATACAAATCTCGGTTAGTAGCAAAGGGTTATTCCCAAGTTGAGGGAATTTATTTTGGTGAGATTTTTTCTCCTGTTGCCAAGTTAACCTCTATAAGATTTTTGTTATATGTTGTTGTTGCATTTGATTTTGAAGTAGAATAGATGGATGTGAAGACATCATTCCTACATGGAGATCTGGAAGAATAAATCTATATGAAGCAACCAGAAGGTTATGCTATGAAGGGAAAGAAGGAGTTGGTATGCAAGCTGAAAAAGTCCATGTATGGTTTAAAACAATCACCGAGGATGTGGTATAAAAAAATTGATACTTATATGTTGGGACTTGGCTTCACAAGAAAGAAAGAGGATATTTGTGTGTATTTTAAATTAATTGGTGATCATTTGATTTATTTGATCTTGTATGTGGATGACATATTGCTGATAGGAAACAACAAGGAGATTATCCAGTATGTGAAAACTCAGTTGTCCTCTAAATTTGACATGAAAGATCTAGGTGCTTCAAATTTCATTTTGGGCATGGAAATTAAAAGAGATCGAAAAAAGAGGAAACTCTGGTTAAATCATAGAAAATATGTCAAGACAATATTGCAGAGGTTTAATATGCAAGAATGTAAACCGATCAAGGTTCCTATTCATGTTGGTGTAAACTTATCTACAGATTAGTGTCCTGAGACACAGGAAGAGGAGGAGGACATGTCTCTTGTTCCATATGCGAGTGCAGTTGGAAATTTGATGTATGCAATGGTTTGTACTAGACCAGACATTTCACATGCAGTGGGAGTTTTGAGAAGGTATATGTCAAAACCAGGGAAGGAGCATTGGACAATAGTAAAAAGGGTTTTCAGGTATTTGCATGGCACTTCTAGCTATGGATTTTGCTACCAAGGAAGACCGATATTAGACAGAGTGGTGGATATGCATGGCTTTGTGGATGCATACTGGGCTGGATATATGGATCGTAGGAAATCTACAAGTGGGTATGTGTTTAACCTGTTGGGAGGAGCAATAAGTTGGATGAGCAAAAGACAGGCTGTAGTGGCACTTTCAACTACAAAAGTTGAATACATGGTAGCCACTCATGCAAGTAAGGAAGCAGTATGGTTACAAAGATTGTGTTCAGGTATTGGGTTGCTACAACAAGATGTAAGGATAAATTGTGACAGTCAGAGTGCAATTTTTCCTCCGAAGAACCTGACTTATCATTCAAAGACAAAGCATATTGATATTGAATATCACTTTGTGAGACACATGATTTAAGAAAAGAAAGTATTTTTGATGAAGGTGGACACTTTGAAGAATGTTGCAGATTCATTAACAAAATCTATGATCACTGAGAAGTTCTCTTGGTGTAGAGGATCCATGGGCATTGCTTCCCTGGATTGTTGATTATGTAACCTTGTAACCCCCTATATGCAAAGAAAACAACAAGTGAGAGAATGTTGGGTATGTGTTATATACCTTGCATGAGTAGTAGTGTATGCGTTGCGTCGGGCACCCAGGGGGGTTTGAGGGGGGTGCAGGGGAAGAAATCCCCCCATGCATGGGTTCAGGGGCAACGCCCCCGAGAAAACAAATTCATCCTCGATAAATGTGTCACATATTTAGGTGGTTTTTCGACACATGGTTTCTTTGTCGATGGTTTTCTATTTCCGGTTAAGGAATTATGTTTTTTGACTAATCCAGGTCATTGGGTTATGGTTTTGGATGCCACTGGCTCCTATATGTATATTGTATTGTAAACAATGTATCACTATGAATGAATATAGAATATGCTGGTTTTCCCAGTTTGGGTTTCCAAGGAAAAAATCTTTGTGTAATGTTTGTATTTTCCATTGCATCTTTTTTGTTCTTTTACTGAAAAACTATTTGTATTAAATATTGTACAAGGTTAAAATCTACATGATATCCACTAGATTTGTATTTGTTCCTTTCTCCACAACTTGGGTTTTAACACCTAAAGATTTTGATGCTTCCTTCTTGATAAATTGTTCTAACTTATTCTCCAGTGACTTCTTTTCATTTTTAAGGTTCTTGATTTGCATAAGTAGGTTTTTCTTATGATTCTTTAAGCGTGCAAGCTCTTCATTTTATGATTTGTCAACTTCTTCAATGTTTGGATTTTCAAGTTTCTGCTCTTTCAACATTCTGATTTGTTTCAACAACCTTTGATTTAGATTCTTTAAGCAAGAATTATCTTCATCTATTTCTAATAATTTCTTTCTGAGATATTGATTTCCTTGTTCCAACTTTTGAACTCATTGTTTTGAATTCTTTGAATTCTTGGTCTGATTACGTAGTTTTTTACTATGTTCTTTTAAATGAGAATTTTTTTCGTTTTTATCTACAACAACTCCGTCATATTATTTTTGTACCTTTGATGTTGACCATTGATTTTCCTTAAGGATCACCTTTGAGATGTCTTTAAAGTATTTTGATGAAGGTACCTAGTTTTTTAAACCAGGGTAAACTAAGAATTATGTCAATCTATTTTTCAAACACAGTTGTAACATTGAATTGAGATATATATTCATATTCATCCATTATTAATTGCAAGTCCTTAATTTCATATTATTTCTTGGGAAGAATATCTTCCTTTTCAATTATATTTTACTTTGAAATTAATAATTGATTTGCTAAATCGAAATTAATGTTATTTTCATCACGGTTCATGTTGAGAATGATGTTAACCTCTCTTCCTTGAATACTCCCATTTATTGTAATTAACATGTAACATCAAATGTAACAACCTTCATAAGAAAACATTCCTTTTGTCCTTTTAGAATTTTCCATTTTTTAACTTTGAAATGGCCTTATGATTATTTTTAGAATACCCCTTTCGATAATTAAAATGGATGTCTTAGGTGTGAAGGTCCAACCTTTTTTACAATGAATTATGCACTTCTTTGAAAAAAATACTTCGTTTATAACCCTTTTCTCTTTTTAAATACATCCACTTTTCTTTGCATGTGTACACACACACACACATATTCCTCTTCGCTTATTAAGAATTTTTAAATACCTTAGGAGCCTTTAAATACCTTTTTTATTATTATGTATTTTGGATTTTGACTTAACCTCTCTTTATACTTTTAATTAGAATTGAGAACCGTGAATACAATATTTGTATTTTTCTTTTACAATTTCTCTTTGAAACCTTGAAATTCTTCAGTCGCTCTTTTTTTTCTTCTTTAAATATAATCTAGAATTACTATTTAATTAATTGATGGTAGATAGAAATTCATTTTTTGGATGTCGTACGGACATGACCGTATGGTTTGTATGGACATGATGTAAATTTTCGATGCTTATTTTCTATAAATTCTATATGGTTCTGTAATTTTGCTGAGAAATCATACGACAATTTCATCAATTTGATTAATGACTATACCCTTATAAAATATGTTGAATCGTACGGATAGTAGATTTAATTAATTCAATTTGTAAGGACACAACAATACAGTCGGTATATGTACAACGAAATCGATTAGCAGTGATCTTTATAGTAGTGATGTGTGTGAAGACAGATTGTACAGGAAAAAACAAAAATAGGTGGTTGTGTACGACTACAAGTGGTATGGAGGACATATTGTGTAATTAATGTGTACAAAACTACAGAAAAAGGTGGTTGCAATAGTGCCACATTTAATTAATTAATTCATACGACACTTTGTAATTATTGATTACAATTATATAGACGTTGAATATTCAATGTGACATTATTTGCAGTTGTATGGACAGCATTTGGCGAAGCTGTAATTAATACAATTTTTTTATCTTTTTGTTTTCTTGATTCCTAGTTTCTTCAAATTGAATGGACTAATTTTTATTCAACGTAATTTAGAATTTAAATGGACAAAGGCCAATGCTTGTCAAAGACCCACCCAATTTTAGTTTGACCAAAGACCAAAGGTTTTGATACCAAAGGCAATGAAATTTGACTAAAGTTTGGTGGCCAAAGGCCAAGATCAAAATTTTTCCAATACCAAATGTAGTGAACCAGTCTGGTTCAGATTACACACATCCAAAATATTCGGAACAATACAAAGAAATCCATGTGGATCATTAAATAAATAAATATAAGAATATGAATATGGGATACAGTATGAGATAGTATGATTGATTACAAATGAGGGCCTCCCATATATATCTAGATGGGAATGCCTTTTCATTAATTGTCATGCCCTTTCATTATTACTAATTATTAATTATTATTTAATAATAAATTTATATTTATATATATTTATATTTGTTACACTCACTTATGCTCTCTTCTATGGGAGTATGTTGGGTAGTGGGGTTATACCTTCTTCTAGGAGTATGAGAACCTAGTAATGGTCATGCTTAATTTTTTTTTATCTTGTGTGGACCCATGACCCACCCCCTGGAATTCACTAATGTCAAATTAGTTGAAATATTGACTTAAAACAAACTCAACCCATAATTTCCTAAGGAAATACAAATGAACATCTCTCTTATTGCATGGAGTTTTGTCAAATACCATGAACAATCTATCCATCCAATTTTCTACAAATAGTTGATAGGTGCTAGTCCATACAAATGTGTTTCTTTGTGACTAGAGGTTGTGTTCTGATTCTTGGGTTAATAAACAATGCCATCAAGTCTTTCTTTGAAATGCTGAGGTCTGCGACTTGGTTTTTATCTAGAGACATCCTTAAATAGTTAAACATTCTAGCCTTGTAAATAGAAGTGTGTGTTAACTGGCCTTGGGAATTTACAATAGAAGTAACAATAATATTTAAAGATGTGGCTAATGAAATTCGTGAGGCTTCTCTGGTATTTCTTAACTCTTCTATAAGGGTTCTTAGTGATCTCAACTCTGCATTAATTTCAATGTTTTCATTTTATGGTTCTAAGTTGGGTTTTGGTTTGTCTTCATGTGGTGATATTGGGTTTGGGTTTACTCCAAGTGAAAGCTCCATGTCAATTAAGTATGTTTCATTTTAATAAGGGATTTTTTTTTCTTTTTATAATTTATAAAAATTATGAAATACCAAAACAATAAAATTCAATGAAATACTTACTTATCGATAACCATGTGAGTAGAGTCTTGCAATGATTTGCAAAGATCTCCTCAAATCTAGCTCCTCAATTCGCTCAAGAAATCCTAAAATATGTAGTGTGGTTTGTTTGTAAAAATGGATTGGTCATGGCACTTTTCCCAAATTAACATTACAAGAATGCCTGGGCATTGCTAGAGCATGTGCATGTTCTTAAGAATGAGCACATGTTTTTAAGAGCAACTAGTTGGCGTTGAGTTGGCAACCTCTATGGTGATTTGGGGAACATTGAAACTGTAAACTCACGAATGCATGTGTATTTCTAAGAATGTGAGAATGTGCATGTGTGAGTGCATTCCTGCGCATCTCATTGCCACTTTTTCAACCATAATCTTCATTCTAGTGCCATTATACATTATAAAGTTGCTACACAGGGATACAAAATATTCACAAGAGTAATAATATGTATGATCAAATGTTCCTTTCTCCTTGTTTCTCTAGTCATGCACATACTTGATGTCTTATATCTTCGACATCATTCTCTAATATTT
>JZKD02S1630494.1:286841-300146 GCA_000966675.3 Picea glauca
AGGGTATCATCAAAAACCTGGAAAGGAAAATGAATAACCTCATTATCTTCTCCTTGTGTAGGAAGAATAGGATCTTGGATGGCTTCATCGGAGGGAGGATTGACATCTTCAGGCTTTTTTTCTTTGGTAGAATTATGAGTAAATTCTCTCTCTTCCTTATGGGATTGGTAACATTCATCAAGAACCCTGTTTTCAAGCTCTTGTTTGAATATTGGTTCCCACCTTTCATTAAATTCTTTTACGAAGATGTAAATGGAGGCTACATTTTATGGGATAGAATATCTGGGGTATCCTCAGGGTTATCAACCTTGACTTCTGGAATAGGGAGATATTCTTCTGTGGGTGAGGATATATTTGCCTCGATTTTTGTAGCTACATGATAGGATTCTTGGATCGTCCTTGGTTCCCTATCATTGAGGAGGAATCCTAATTCTCATGAGAACGCCCTAGTATAGAGGAATATATATCTCTCTAGGGTTAGATTCTTCAGGGATTCGTTGTAATAACCTCTCGAATCTGGTATGGAACTCATTAACAGTCTCATTTTAATTTTGTTTTATATTATTGAGTTCATTCAGCAATGAGTACACATACTATTTGATACTCCATCTTCTAAGAAAAATATCTTCTAGTTGATCCATGGATGTGATACTAGCATCAAGGAGACTATCATACCATCTTCTATCATTGCCATGAAGAGTGGCAGAGAAAAGTTTCATTTCTAGATCTTTAGCATCATCACTGATAGGATGGAGTTGAAAAAGGCCTAGAAGTTGCTCATGTGGTCTTCGGCTCTAACCTCATCGTCACCAGTGAATTTAGGGAGCCATTTTTCATACCTTGGAGGCATTTGTCAGGGGTACTCTGATATTTCACTCATATCCAAGGGTTTAAAATTACCTGGGTCCCATTGAGAAGTCATGTTTGGCTTAATCATCATTGGAGTCGCGAGATAATCCTTCTAGGGATTATCAAAAGGAAACGAGGGAATCACCCTCAATGGAGTCACTAGGTAAGATTGTAAAGTGAAGGCTTTGAGAACAGGCTTACTGAAAATGTGTCATTCGAGGAAAATTGACTCAATGTTCCCCGACAACGATGCCAAAATGTTTATCACACAATCTATACTTTCATAAATCCTAAAGGCAAGTAGGCCTAGATTGATGTAACACAGAGGTAGTCCTATCACTGTCACCCCAATAGGATAGCTATTTCTATTTAGGAGGAGAAGAAACTCACTCCAAGGGAGACATCCCAAGACCTAGTTGGTTGATGAAGGCAGATGGGACAAAGGTACAACCCATCCCTCTCTCTAGGTCACTCAAAAGGAAGAAGTCACTTGGTATTGTTTGGGGTTAAGGAGAAATTCAAGGTGAATGATACCTGCCCCTTACTAATGAAACAACAAACATTACAAATAACCAATGATATCAATGTTTCAAATTAATGCCTTCAAAATAGAATATATGCTACCAAAACACTCTTATGCATGAAAAGATAAATGTATAGCAGCAACAATATGTCCGGAAATTGCAAGTTATAATGACAAGAATGATATCAATACTTTTGCAATTTGGTGGCACTTTTTTCACTTACAATTCCAAGATTTAAAACAAGTTAACAAGTGACTTCAATGGGCTGTCAAAAATACTTGTAACAACAGTAAACCAAGTAATGATGACAACAACAAAACCACTTCAGAAAGCACTTAAATTAGGCAATCAAACAAACACTTTAGCATATAATGATAGTAGTTTTCCTAGTACAAGTGTTGGGTGGTTTTATGGAATGTTTAAGGGTTGTTAAGGGGCTATAATGATGCTTGTAACAACAGTTACAACAGCAAAAACAACCTCCAACAACCCTCAAAATTTTTCACTTGGAATGATAGCAAAGGGAAGATTAGTTCATTGGGTGATATCACATAGGCTAGCGCAAATTTCTGGGTAGTTTTTTACGTTAGTATGCTTGTTAGGGTTACAAAATAAAGGTTGTAGTAGCGATTATAGTAGCAGTGTAGTTGTTAGTGTTAGTAAGAGCTTCGAGAAGATAGTTTGAAAGTTTGTTTTGATCTCATTCACCCACAAGAGTATAGAAATCAGTGCCTTTAGGGTTTTCTGGAGTCAATAATAGTAACAATATCACTTGGGAAATAAAATAATGATAATACTTGTCTAAGGGAAGAGGTAGATGCAAGAGGTGTTGGCACTTCAAGGACTCAAGAAGCTAATTCTTTAAGGGAGGTATTGCTAGAGAGTAGGTACTTCTAGGCCCTAGCGTACCTTCCTTCCTTAGCTTTTTTGAAAGAAAAGTAATTGGTGATTAGAGTGAGATTACTAGAGAGATAGCACTTTAGAACTCTAATAATTACCCCCAAAAAATGTATAATTAGCAAGATCAAGCTAGCAGAAGAGTTGTAGGGAGAAAGAAGCATTTGTTGTTTCTTCCCTAGGGTTTAAACAAGAAATTTCATAACATGAAACAAGTAAATTTTACAACAAACATCCACTACATGAATAAAAATGAAGATTTTATACTTACTTCACCAAGAATAATCAAGTAAAACCCTAGTTGAAGACCATTCCACCATGAAAAATGCCAAAATACACCACCATAAAGCTCTCCCAAGAGATGTGCACTAGTTATTTCAGCCAGTGACCCTTAAATAGGGCGAAAATTTTAGTCCACCACTTGTGTGTGATGAGTTATGATCAAAATGAATGTCAGTTTTTGTTTATTTATACAAAAATGACCTTAATTAGGTTTTAGGTAAAAAAAGACAGGTCGACCTCACCAATTTCTTACAAAATTAAATTCTGGACAAAAATAAATAAATTTGCATGTAAATACCCTCCTAGGGGCAACGCCATTACCTTATAGGGTGGAATTGGACCTCTTTCATGGAACGTTGGTCTTAGGGAGTGAAATGTTGGGCTTCCAAAGGCCAAAACCCTGCCCACACATGCTAATAACCTCAAGATTACCCCCAAGGCGACAACCACTGCATATAGAAATGTACAGGGCTGCATGGGTGACGTCCAAGGCCTCCAAAGGCCAATGTTCATGTGGGAAAGGAAAATTCGCCTAGGTCTAGGTCCACCAAAGTGCCTCCAAAGGCAACATCCTTCTTCTTCTTGGCAAAACCCCTTCATCTTCATCTTTCCCCATGGATGGGGTCTCAATGTCCATAAAATGGGCTTTGATCCCTCATGAAGTTTCGAGTTAGTCATCTCTCCAGGTACTTGTTCACCGAGAAAGGTCCCGCAAAGACAACAAGTACGCCCTCTGAGGGTCCATAAGTCACAGGAATCATAATATGTAAATCACATCTAATAATTAAAATGCCCAAACATGTGCATTAAACCCCCCTAAACCCAAACAAATGCTCAAAACATTATGCAACTTGATAATTATAGGGTTTGGAATGGTCTCAGGATGTCCAATTGGGCCAGTCTCCCTTAAGTCAAGGTCATTTCCCCAGTGGAGCTTGATCCAAATCATGCAAGCATATGAAATGGTGAGGGGAAAACCATTGGGCATGGGGTGCATGTGATAGAAGGGAAATGTAACACTCACCTATGGGTTCCTTTGTTGAGGGTGAGTTACACCTTTTCATGGATGCAAATGTTTCCAAGCCCACTAATTGCCATTTATTATTTTTATCTTTGCTTTCTTCTTTTAGCTTTCTTTATTCATGCTGCAAGGAAAGAGTTGATGGCCACCGCCCTAGCTTGGTGACCAACTAGTGGCAATGTCACCCACAAATATTTCATAGAAATGAGAGGGTTGGATCATGATTAGACCCCCTTTCTCTTGGCCATGCAACCAAGAGCCACTACCCTGGCTTGGTGACCAGTTGGGTGGTAGTGTCATACCGCTACATGTTCATGGTCATGATAGGCTGACTCATGATGAGACCTCCTATCCACCAACAAATGCCTTGAGTATTTTATTCATATGTGGGTCCCATTTTCTTGTTGAGAAGTGTTTCAGTGCTTTCTCAGGGATCCTTGAGCAAAGCATCTCAAAGGTTTAAATTCATCTCTTAAATTTTTCCAGCTACATTTCCCCCTGGGTCTTTAGCCCCTTCTTCCCATGAGGTAAGGTATAACCCTTTCCAAGTGGAGCCTTCCCTAATGCCCAAAAAAGTGGATAGATGGAGGGGATAAAGATGGAAAATGCTAAGTATGGAGGGAATGGGTGATGACTCTTTAGAGATCGACTAGGTAACAACCTATCCTAAAGGGAAACGAACTTACTAGGGCACCATTTGACCCTCCCATGTTTGAACAAGGAAAATAGCATAAAGTCAAGAAAACATTATGAAATCTAGAAAGATTCAATGCAACATGTTTAAATGTTTTAAAAATCAGAGCGATACATAGCATGATACCCAGACTTATTACCTCATGGAGGAAGACTCATTTCCATTTCAGGACCAGGCTAATGTGATGGATACTGTTGTCGATGGTATGTGGACTTCTCTTGAAGAAAAGAGGGGCCCTCTAGGACTATGCTTAGGTCGTCTGACTCTTGGCACTCCATGTCTGGAACCTGTGGGCCTCGAGACTCTATCTCCTTAGTTATCCCTAGGCTAGGGGATAACATGAACTAACATGGGATCACGCCTAACATGCTATCAGTCCTGTGTGGACCCTCGACCCACCCCTTGAAAGTCATTAGTGTCAAAGTAGTTGGCATACTGACCCAAAATAAATTCAACCCACAATTTTTGAAAAAAAATAAAGGCACCCCCCTGTTATTGCAGGGAGGTTTATCAAATACCATGTACCACCTATCTATCCAGTTTTGACTAATTTGTGGGTGGATGCACCATTCAATGAAAATACATTCCTTGGTCATGGATGGTTGTTGTTGAGATCGAGGATCAATACAAATAGAGATCAGTTGTTGTTTTGATATAACCAAGTCTCCAACTTTCTTTCTATCCAATCCAGTGTTGTAATAATCATAACATTATTTCCCTATATTTAGAAATAGAAGTCAATTGCCCTTGGGAACTTGCAATATACCTCACAATGATGTCCAAAGAAGTGGTCAAGGACTCTCTACTTGGTTTTCTTGTGCCCCTTAATTAATTAACAAGTGTTCATAATGTGTCCAACCCTTCATTAATTTGGGTGTTTAAGTTGGGTGGTTGGGGTTTTCCTCACCTTGGTCTATTGGTTGGTGGTTTACATTGTCTCCAGGTTCCATTTTATAATATACGATGCATTTTAAAAAGGAAATTTAATAAGTGGACTTATGATAAAGGTACTACAAACAACAATTCCATGTTATCCCAACAAAATCATTAACATAATTTTGTCTAAAACAAAGAAAAAATATGCGTTATCTTTACAATGAACTTGAAAAAAACTATACAAGATTAGTGAATTGTTGAGAGATTACATTCAATTATTAATTATGTGTAGTGAACCTAGCTAATAAGTGTCCAATGTCATTGGGATTTAATTCCATAACCCATGACTAATTGTTTTGTTTTTTTTGCAAAGCCAAGAGGAAATGACAAAAAATCAACCATACCTTTCTTGCAATGGAGATGGTGGAAAGATATCGGGTTTTGATCCTCCTCTATTAGTCCTGTTTGTTTTCTCCAATTGGGAAAATTGTGAGGCACAGTGTGCAAATGAGCACAAAATGCACCCGTGTTCCCTTAAAAATTGGGCAAAGCAAGAACGTGTGCACATTCCTACCGATGAACCTACATGGCATGTTGAATGGAGGTTCAAGCCTTGCCAAACCTATAGGATTAGGAATGTGTGCACATTCTTGAGAACGCACATGCGTTACTGTTGACCCCCTTGCCACTTTTTCGTCCACCTACTTTGTGCACACAACCCAACACCTATAAATTCTCTCTACAACTACAACAAACTTACCACCAACAAATATGTACCCGTGACATTCTCAAAATCAAACAAAACATCATTCTCTATCTAGGTATCACACCTTTCCTACTCGGGACAATTGAAAGGCTCAAAAACGGAGTAGAAGGTGGGGGAATACTTGTCCCTAATCTCACCTCATCCATCCTTGGATATAACTCATCATAGGTATTTGCGAGAGTAGTTAGCAATTAATGGTTTCAAACTAAAATTCATCTTGCTGCATTAGTTCAACTTCCTCCATCCATATTCTATCTATCTGAAAACCTACTATGGATCGTGTTAAATGCCAGCCTCCATCCTATCCTCATTACTAGACTAAAGTTTGTTTCCATGTTGTGGAGATCTCTGATTTGTGCATGCTTCATGGTGTGCACTTTGATTCTGACTTGAATGATTTTAAGGATGGAAATTTATTTTAAAATGTAGAAACCTTGACGAATCTTACTAATCCTTCATATGTCAACTATAAATGTTTGGCGATATTTTTGTAAAAATATTCAAATTTCTAAATATTTTATATAGTTTTTATAAAGTTTTGGCTATTTTAAAGTTAAAATAATTTTATCCTATAGAATTTGGGCGAATCATTTTTAAAAAAGAGAATCTCATTTTTGGAAAAACCATGGAAAATTAGCCCATTAGCGAAATTTAGCCCCTAAAATCATCCCCTTAGTCTTTGAATCAATCTTTGGAATATAAGCCTCATCACTCGCCTCAATAACTAGGGGAAAATCCTGAGAACTTGAAGACTTCACATATTCATCAAACTTCACATCCCTTATTACCATGATATTGCATTGTGTGAGAATATAGATCATGTAATCCTTGTATGTCTCACTATATCCAACAAAAATATTCTTGATAATCAAGGGCTCCAACTTTACCCTCTTCTCCTCATGCACATGAATGTAAATTGGAAAACTAAAGACACGAAGATGTGATACATCTAGTTTTATACTAGTAAATGACTCCTCAAGTGTCATGTACTTTAATATCCTATGAGGATTCCTATTAAAAATATGCATAGTTGTATTACAAGCCTTAGCCCAAAAACACATGGGAAAACCCATGTCATGAAACAAGGAATTAGAAATCTCAACAATAGGTCGTTTCATCCTCTTTGCAACCCCATTCTATTATGGGTTTAAGGCACTATCAAATCCCTCTTGATCCTTGCTTTTGTTTGCAAGTAATAAAACCTCATGGAGTTATACTTGCCTCCATTATTTGAGAGAAGTGCTTTGATCTTCCTTCCTATCTCATTTTCAGCTAAGCCCCTAAACTCTATGAACTTATTAAACACGTCATCCTTAGTCTTGAAAAAATATATGCATGTCTTACGATAGAAATCATAAATAAAAGTGACATAATAATAGTTACCTTTTAAGGAAGTGGAAGTCATAAGTCCACACAAATATGAATGGATCAAATCAAGACCCCCTCTTGATATACAATAACTAGTGAAAAAATCAACCTTGATTTTCTTACCAACATAACATCCCTTGTAGACACCTTCCTTCTCTATCTTGAAATCTAGAAATTCCTCCAGCAAGTTCTTCGAGAGAGGAAGTTCTCCATGATTGAAACCACCAAGATTCCTATGCCATAACTCACACAACTTGGTACTACCATGCACCAAAGAACCATCCTTCACTCGATCAACTTATAAAAACCTCCAACTTGAACCTCTTTTTTCACAACATGGATTTGATTTCTAAAGATGACCTTTTCACCATCAAACTCAACAATACAATGAAGATCTAGTATAAAAAAACTAAAAGAAGATTCATCTTCAAACCAAGAAGAAATATAATATCACTCAACTCAAGAACATCACTCGAAGGCTTCTATAAGGAAATGGACCCAACTCCTCCCACACGATAAGTAACATCATCACCAAGATCCACACTCATGCCTCCCTCTTGTTGCTTAAACCTACTAAAAAATGACCTATCATATGTCATATGTCTCTATCCTTCGCTATCCACATACCATCCAATACAAGACACACTATTGGAGGACAAGCAAGATACCATAGCCATATATATCCTAAAAAATCAATAATGTGAAGAAGAAATAATTATTTCAAGGTTCCAAGTGCTTCCCTCAAACAACTTATGGTTTCACACCCAACAACATCAACAAGGTCAAGCACCTTTTTCAGGTACACCATAGTTGAAAGACCAACTCCCTTTTACAACTAAAGTGATCTCAAACACAAAATATTTCCTTACATGGAGGAAATGAGTCACTCTCTTTAAATGGAGAAAAACGAGCCACCCTCCTTAGACAAGTGGGAACAAGTAAGGAGGGGAGAAAATGAATTTTGGGGTTCCCACTTTACTTCAAATGAGTGGCATTGGAAAAAAGAGCCACCATCCTTCCACATACCAAAATGTTCACAGGGAACAAAGTGAGCTACTATCCTTCCTTACACAAGGGAGAGCTTGGTAAAATGACACCAACATTGTCAAATAAGGAAAGGTCTTTGTCACCACTTAACACTTTTTAGATGACTTGGAAGCCCGAATTGAAAAACCCAACCATGAAAAAGGAAAAAGTGAGAAGAACAAATGAATTTGTTGTTTCCCACTATCCTTGACACGAGTGGCATGGAGAAAACAAGCCACCATAATTCCACATACCAAAGAGTTGGGACTACTAAGATAAGTTGCAAGGCATGAATACAAAGGCTCAAACAAAACCTAAGGTGAAGACCAAGTGGAATGAAAAGGGGAAGACCAAAGAAAACAATTGGGTAGAGACAATGACAACACAAGGGAGCACATGGTAAAAAGACTAAAAATTGTCAACTAAGGAGAGGTCTTGGTCACCACTTAACCTTTTAGAGATTTATTGGAAGCCCAAATTGGAAAGCCCACTTGTGCACAAGGAATAAGTGACGAGACGAGTGGCATGGACAAAATGAGCCACCCTCCTTACATGAGTGGGAGAAAATAAGAAGTGAGGAAACAAATGAATTTGGGGTTTCCCACTTTACTTACCAAAAAATATGGGGTTTCTAAAACAAGCAACAAAACAAGAAGACCAAACACTATTGTAACACAAGGAAAACACCATGTGGGAAGAGAAAAGGAAGACAAAGGAAAAGAACAAGGTAGAGGAAATAAAACCACAAGGGAGTGCTTCGTAAAAAGGAAACAAAATTATCAAATGAGGAGAGGACATGGTCACCACTTAATTTTTTGACATGACTTGCAAGAACAAAATGGCAATCCCACCCATGAAATAGGAATAAGTGAGAATCCCAAACAAATTTGGGGTTTATCACTTCATTGAGATGAGTCACATGGAATAAATGAGCTCTCATCCTTACACTTATGAAAATGATGGGGTTCCCAAGAAAATCCACAAGGAAAGAATAACAAACACGAAACAAAACACAAGGCAAACAACATGTTGAATGATAAGGGGAAGATGAAGGTGAAAAATAAGGTGGATGAAACAAAACCACAAGAGACTTCTTGGTAAAAAGATAAAAAAAAATTCAAAAGAGGAGAGGTCTTGATGACCACTTAACTTTTTCAAGATGACTTGCAAGCCCAAATTGTCAAGCCCACCCATGCATAAGGAAGAAGTGAGAAGGCAGAATGAATTTTGGTTTACCCACTTCCTTGAGATGAGTAGCATGGAATAAACAAGCTTCCATCCACACACCTACCAAAAAGACAAGGTCGCCAAGACAAGGCACCAAGAAAAAAGACAAAATACTAAAATAAACATAAGGCAAACACCATGTGAAAAGAGAAGAGGATGATGAAGGTGAACAACAAGGAGAATGCAACAAAACCACAAAGGAGTTCTTGGTAAAAAGATAAAAAAATTCAAATAATGAGAGTTCTTGGTCANGGTAAAAAGACTAAAAATTGTCAACTAAGGAGAGGTCTTGGTCACCACTTAACCTTTTAGAGATTTATTGGAAGCCCAAATTGGAAAGCCCACTTGTGCACAAGGAATAAGTGACAAGACGAGTGGCATGGACAAAATGAGCCACCCTCCTTACATGAGTGGGAGAAAATAAGAAGTGAGGAAACAAATGAATTTGGGGTTTCCCACTTTACTTACCAAAAAATATGGGGTTTCTAAAACAAGCAACAAAACAAGAAGACCAAACACTATTGTAACACAAGGAAAACATTATGTGGGAAGAGAAAAGGAAGACAAAGGAAAAGAACAAGGTAGAGGAAATAAAACCACAAGGGAGCGCTTCGTAAAAAGGAAACAAAATTATCAAATGAGGAGAGGTCATGGTCACCACTTAATTTTTTGACATGACTTGCAAGAACAAAATGGCAATCCCGCCCATAAAACAAGAATAAGTGAGAAGCCCAAACAAATTTGGGGTTTATCACTTCATTGAGATGAGTCACATGGAATAAATGAGCTCTCATCCTTACACTTATGAAAATGATGGGGTTCCCAAGAAAATCCACAAGGAAAGAATAACAAACACTAAACAAAACACAAGGCAAACAACATGTTGAATAATAAGGGGAAGATGAAGGTGAAAAATAAGGTGGATGAAACAAAACCAAAAGGGAGTTCTTGGTAAAAAGATAAAAAAAATTCAAAAGAGGAGAGGTCTTGATTACCACTTAACTTTTTCAAGATGACTTGCAAGCCCAAATTGTCAAGCCCACCCATGCATAAGGAAGAAGTGAGAATGAAGAATGAATTTTGGTTTACCCACTTCCTTGAGATGAGTAGCATGGAATAAACAAGCTTCCATCCACACACCTACGAAAAAGACAAGGTCGCCAAGACAAGACACCAAGAAAGAAGACAAAATACTAAAATAAATATAAGGCAAACACCATGTGAAAAGAGAAGAGGATGATGAAGGTGAACAACAAGGAGAATGTAGCAAAACCACAAAGGAGTTCTTGGTAAAAAGATAAAAAAATTCAAATAATGAGAGTTCTTGGTCACCACTTAACTATTTTGAGATGTCTTGCAAGCCAAAATTGGCAAGCCTAGGCATGCACAAGGAAGAAGTGAGGAGACCAAACAAATTTGGGTATTTCCACTTCCTTGGGATGAATAACACAGAATAAATGAGTCACAATCCTTATACCTATCAAGATAGGGTTTCCAAGACAAGCCACAAGGAAAGAAGACCAAACACTAAATGAAACAAAAGGAAAACACCATATAGAATGAGAAGAGGAAGACACATGATAAAACAAGGTGGAGGAAACTAAACCACAAGGGAGTGCTTAGTAAAAGTACAACAATTTTTTCAAATATGGAAAGGTCTTGATCACCAATTAACTTTTTTGAGACGACTTGTGTTGTAACTTTAGATTATTCTCGGTTGATTAGGAACAATGTTAAAACATCTTGAAAACCTACTTTAGGCCACAAGCTAGCTCTTGGTTGATTAGGAACAATGTTAAAACATCTTGAAAACCTACTTTAGGCCACAAGCTAGCTCTTGGACGAGAGGGAGCTCCCACATCATATTTAAGACAACTCACTGCTCACTTTCACTGAGCAACAACTAAGATCATTAAGCTCATGAATGCCACATTTGAATGATAAGCAATATAAGATAGGGTAGAGAAGGTTTATGGATTAAATGGTAGCTCACTGGAATAGAGGTTGTAAATTTCTATGATTAGAATCCTAATCCATTGGGCATGGAGTCTCATCCAATAAAGCACAAAATTTGGTAATGATAGGTGGTAGAAATGAGGACATAAGTTCTCAAGCTTAGTAGTGAGTGAGGAAGTCACAATAAGTCTAAGATGAAGAATAATAGTTTGTTGGTCATAAAATAATGAATCCAAAGAAATGAATGAGTGCAAGAGAGTTGGTCATAGAGAGTGAATTCAATAATAAAACACTTGCAAAGTAACCTGCAAACAATCTCTCATTAACAATAATGATGGTTGTAGCAAATTAATGCTTTTTGAAGTTGACATATAATCGATAGAGTTAGAGAATAAAAATGGTCAATTAGATAGATATCCATCCAATTCAAATTGTTTTTTAATATTTGATGATCTCTAAGAAAAACACACACATATATATATAATTGTTAATTCACTAATATAATAGAAAATAAAAAACCAACTCCTTTTTTTCCATTATGTATTTTTTCTTTCCGCATTATATATTTGATTTTGGTTTTGAAAAATGTGATGATCTCTATCAAACCCCTCTCTCTCTATATATATAACCTACTCTTTTCACATTCTATTTATTTGTTGTGTATTTAATTTCTATTTTAAAGAGAAGAGTATACCGGGAATAAATCTTCCCTCGTGCTGGACACACACAGATCCTTTTAATGCTCTACGGGTAACACATTAATTATAATTTACTCGCCTAAACATTTAAGATAAAAAAATTTCCTTAAGTAAAGGAAATACCATTCACTCGAAAATATGTGTTCAGCGGTATGAATTTATTTTATTTTTATTAAAATAAAAATAATGTGCCCCTTTATAAAATTTATGTTGCCTTCGTACGAATTTAATAAAATAAAGCGATTTCTTTGTCAGGTGGAATATTATTATACTGCCTCGGCAGTATATAGCTTTAGCTCCTGCGTTAACTGTATATTAGTTTAGTTTTGACTTTAAAAATCCCGTATAATATGTAATGTTTAACTCTGCATTATTTAAAATTAATTTTTAATATAATAATAAATTATTTTTTTTAATATTTAATTGGACAATAAGTTTATAGCGTTATTTGGGGTTTCATGTTTTTCTAGATTTAATCTTGATAATCCGTGATGCTAGTAATATCTTCATGTGTAATTAGTCCAGAATTAATAAACCACAGAGTATAATATACCAAGAATGCATAAGTATAATATACCAAGAATGCATAAGTGTGTATATGTTTAAGAATGCATAAGTTTTGTTAGTTTGTTGTGAAGATTTTATTAAGTCTAAAGACATACACCTATTGACAATGAGCACAATTAATCATCTTTTAATCTAAAATTATAATCTAATGGCTAACAATTGAAGATGCTGGCATATTCTTAGTCGTCAATGAATGTGATTTCCTCTTCATAAGTTCCTTCTATTTTTTAATGCATCAGTTAACTTGTTTACCTTTTAATATTTACCTAATTACTTAGCACTATATGATTACCACTTTTAAATGATTAAACTTTAGATTTAGCAAGCTAGTTGTAGACGTTCATTTTCTAATTGTGCTTTTCATTTTCTAGCTATGCGTTTCATTTTCTGTCCACACCTTTGGGTGTTGATCAGCCACAGTTTTGAGTGGCAGTGCTAATTTATTTAATAAAAGAAAGCTAATTTCTTTTGTTCTTTAAAGGTTAAAACAAAGTTTTCTTGAAATGTCAGGATTCCTTGGAATAAATCCATTCTCGTACACCCACGACTAATGT
>JZKD02S1630494.1:300156-312974 GCA_000966675.3 Picea glauca
TTGTCCCGGTTTCCTATGTAGGCGGGACAACTGGCATCCCAAGCAGCTTTCCATTTTGTACATTTTTGCTACAGTAATATAACAGGTCCTGCTTTTTTATTTACAAAAAAAAAAACAGGTTAATAGATGCATTAAAAAATAGAAGTTATGAAAAGGAAATCACATTCATTGACGATTAAGAATATGCCAACATCTTTAATTGTTAGCCATCAGATTATAATTTTAAATTAAAAGATGATTAATTGTGCTCATTGTCAATAGGTGTACACCTTTCCACTTAATAAAATCTTCACAACAAGCTAACAAAACTTATGCATTCTTAAACATATACACACGTATGCATTCTTGGTATATTTATACTCTGTGGTTTATTAATTCTGGACTAATTACACATGAAGATATTACCAGCCTTACGGATTATCAAGGTTAAATCTAGAAAAACGTGAAACCCCAAATAACGCTATAAACTTATTATCCAATTAAATATTAAAAAAAATAATTTATTATTATATTAAAAATTAATTTTAAATAATGCTAAAGTTAAACATTACATATTATACAGATTTTTAAAGTCAAAACTAAATTGATATACAGTTAACGCAGGAGCTAAAGCTATATACTGCCGAGGCAGTATAATAATATTCCACCTGACAAAGAAATTGCTTTATTTTATTAAAGCAGTATAATAATATTCCACCTGACAAAGAAATTGCTTTATTTTATTAAATGCGTACGAAGGCAACATAAATTTTATAAAGTGGGCACATTATTTTTATTTTAATAAAAATAAAATAAATTCACTCCGCTGAACACATATTTTCGAGTGAATGGTATTTCCGTTACTTAAAGAAAAAAAATTATCTTAAATGTTTAGGCGAGTAAATTATAATTAATGTGTTAGAGCATTAAAAGGATCTGTGTGTGTCCAGCACGAGGGAAGATTTATTCCCGGTATACTCTGCTCTTTAAAATAGAAATTAAATACACAACAAATAAATAGAATGTGAAAAGAGTAGGTTATATATAGAGAGGAGGTTTGATAGAGATCATCACATTTTTCAAAACCAAAATCAAATATATAATGGGGAAAGAAAAAATACATAATGGGAAAGAAAGAGTTGGTTTTCTATTTTCTATTATATTAGTGAATTAGCAATTATATATGTGTGTGTGTGTCTGTTTTTTTTTAGAGATTATCAAATATTAAAAAACAATTTGAATTGGATGGATATCTATCTAATTGACCATTTTTATTCTCTAACTCATCAATTATATGTCAAATTCAAAAAACATTAATTTGCTACAACCATCAGTATTGTTAATGAGAGATTGTTTGCAGGTTACTTTGCAAGTGTTTTATTGTTGAATTCACTCTCTATGACCAACTCTCTTGCACTCATTCATTTCTTTGGATTCATTATTTTATGACCAACAAACTATTATTCTTCATCTTAGACTAATTGTGACTTCCTCACTCACTACTAAGCTTGAGAACTTATGTCCTCATTTCTACCACCTATCATTACCAACTTTTGTGCTCTATTGGATGAGACTCTATGCCCAATGGATTAGGATTCTGATCACAGAAATTTACAACCTCTATTCCTGTCAGCTACCATTTAATCCTTAAACCATGTCTACCCTATCTTATATTGCTTATCATTCAAATGTGCCATTCATGAGCTTAATGATCCCAGTTGCTGCTTAGTGAAAGTGAGCAGTGAGTTGTCTTAAATATGATGTGGGATCTCCCTCTTGTCCAAGAGCTAGCTTGTGGCCTAAAGTAGGTTTTCAAGATGTTTTAGCATTGTTCCTAAGCAGCCGAGAATAATCTCAAGTTACAACACAAGTCGTCTCAAAAAAGTTAATTGGTGACCGAGACCTTTCCATATTTGAAAAAAATGTTGTACTTTTACTGAGCACTCCCTTGTGGTTTAGTTTTCTCCACCTTGTTTTATCATGTGCCTTCCTCTTCTCATTCTATATGCTGTTTTCCTTGTGTTTCATTTAGTGTTTGGTCTTCTTTCCTTGTGGCTTGTCTTGGAAACCCTATCTTGATAGGTATAAAGTTGTGACTCATTTATTCTGTGTTACTCATCCCAAGGAAGTGGAAATACCCAAATTTGTTTGGTCTCCTCACTTCTTCCTTGTGCATGCATAGGCTTGCCAATTTTGGCTTGCAAGACATCTCAAAATAGTTAAGTGGTGACCAAGAACTCTCATTATTTGAATTTTTTTATCTTTTTACCAAGAACTCCTTTGTGGTTTTGTTGCATTCTCCTTGTTGTTCACCTTCATCATCCTCTTCTCTTTTCACATGGCGTTTGCCTTAAGTTTATTTTAGTATTTTGTCTTCTTTCTTGGTGCCTTGTCTTAGCGACCTTGTCTTTTTGGTAGGTGTGTGGATGGAAGCTTGTTTATTCCATGCTACTCATCTCAAGGACGTGGGTAAACCCAAATTCATTATGCCTTCTCACTTCTTTCTTATGCATGGGTAGGCTTGACAATTTGGGCTTGCAAGTCATCTTGAAAAAGTTAAGTGGTCACCAATACCTCTCCTCATTTGAGTTTTTTTTATCTTTTTACAAGAACTCCCTTGTGGTTTTGTTTCATCCACTTTATTTTTCACCGTCATCTTCCCCTTATCATTCAACATGTTGTTTTCCTTGTGTTTTGTTTAGTGTTTGTTATTCTTTCCTTGTGGATTTTCTTGGGAACCCCATCATTTTCAAAAGTGTAAGGATGAGAGCTCATTTATTCCATGTGACTCATCTCAATGAAGTGATAAACCCCAAATTTGTTTGGGCTTCTCACTTATTCTTGTTTCATGGGTGGGATTGTCATTTTGTTCTTGCAAGTCATGTCAAAAAGTTAAGTGGTGACCATGACCTCTCCTCATTTGATCATTTTGTTTCCTTTTTACGAAGTGCTCCCTTGTGGTTTTATTTCCTCTGCCTTGTTCTTTTCCTTTGTCTTCCTTTTCTCTTCCCACATGGTGTTTTCCTTTTGTTACAATAGTGTTTGGTCTTCTTGTTTTGTTGCTTGTTTTAGAAACCCCATATTTTTTGGTAAGTAAAGTGGGAAACCCCAAATTCATTTGTTTCCTCACTTCTTATTTTCTCCCACTCATGTAAGGAGGGTGGCTCATTTTGTCCATGCCACTCGTCTCATCACATATTCCTTGTGCACAAGTGGGCTTTCCAATTTAGGCTTCCAATAAATCTCTAAAAGGTTAAGTGGTGACCAAGACCTCTCCTTAGTTGACAATTTTTAGCCTTTTTACCATGTGCTCCCTTGTGTTGTCATTGTCTCTACCCATTTGTTTTCTTTGGTCTTCCCCTTGTCATTCGACTTGGTCTTCACCTTATGTTTTGTTTGAGGCTTTGTATTCATGCCTTGTAACTTATCTTAGTAGTACCAACTCTTTGGTATGTGGAAGCATGGTGGCTTGTTTTCTCCATGCCACTCGTGTCAAGGATAGTGGAAAACAACAAATTCATTTGTTCTTCTCACTTTTTCCTTTTGCATGGTTGGGTTTTTCAATTCGAGCTTCCAAGTCATCTAAAAAGTGTTAAGTGGTGACAAAGACCTTTCCTTATTTGACAATGTTGGTGTCATTTTACCAAGCTCTCCCTTGTATAAGGAAGGATAGTAGCTCGCTTTATTCCCTATGAACATTTTGGTATGTGGAAGGATGGTGGCTCTTTTTTCCAATGCCACTCATCTGAAGTAAAGTGGGAACCCCCAAATTCATTTTCTCCCCTCCTTACTTGTTCCCACTTGTCTAAGGAGGGTGGCTCATTTTTCTCCATTTAAAGAGAGTGACTCATTTCCTCCATGTAAAGAAATATTTTGTGTTTGAGATCACTTTAGTTGTAAAAGGGAGTTAGTCTTTCAGCTATGGTGTACTTGAAAAAGGTGCTTGACCTTGTTGATGTTGTTGGGTGTGAAACCGTAAGTTGATTGAGGGAAGCACTTGGAACCTTGAAATAATTATTTCTTCTTCACATTATTGATTTTTTAGGATATATATGGCTATGGTATCTTGCTTGTCCTCCAATATTGTGTCTTGTATTGGATGGTATGTGGATAGCGAAGGATAGAGACATATTACATATGATAGGTCATTTTTTAGTTGGTTTAAGAAACAAGAGGGAGGCATGAGTGTGGATCTTGGTGATGATGTTACTTATCGTGTGGGAGGACTTGGGTCCATTTCCTTATAGAAGCCTTCGAGTGATGTTCTTGAGTTGAGTGATATTATATTTCTTCTTGGTTTGAAGATGAATCTTCTTTTAGTTTTTTATATACTAGATCTTCATTGTATTGTTGAGTTTGATGCTGAAAAGGTCATCTTTAGAAATCAAATCCATGTTGTGAAAAAACAGGTTCATGTTGGAGGTTTTTATAAGTTGATCGAGTGAAGGATGGTTCTTTGGTGAATGGTAGTACCAAGTTGTGTGAGTTATGGCATAGGAATCTTGGTGGTTTCAATCATGGAGAACTTCCTCTCTTGAAGAACTTGCTGGAGGGATTTCTAGATTTCAAGATAGAGAAGGAGGGTGTCTACAAGGGATGTTATGTTGGTAAGAAAATCAAGAATGATTTTTCCACTAGTTACTGTATATCAAGAGGGGGTCTTGGTTTGATCCATTCATATTTGTGTGGACTTATGACTTCCACTTCCTTAAAAGGTAACTATTATTATGTCACTTTTATTTATGATTTATGTTGTAAGACATGCATATATTTTTTCAAGACTAAGGATGAGGTGTTTAATAAGTTCATAGAGTTTAGTGTCTTGGCTGAAAATCAGATAAGAAGGAAGATCAAAGCACTTCTCTCAAATAATGAAGGCAAGTATAACTCCATGAGGTTTTATTATTTACACAAAGTAGGTGGACAAAAAAGTGGCAAGGGGGTCAGCAATAACTCATGTGCATTCTCAAGAATGTGCACACATTCCTAATCCTATAGGTTTGGCAAGGCTTGAACCTCCAGTCAACATGCCACGTAGGTTCATCGGTAGGAATGCGCACATGTTCTTGCTTTGCCCGATTTTTAAGGGAACACGGGTGCATTTTGTGCTCATTTGCACACTGTGCCTCACAATTTTCCCAATTGGAGCAAACAAACAGGCTAATAGAGGAGGATCAAAAACCGATATCTTTCCACCATGTCCATTGCAAGAAAGGTATGGTTGATTTTTTGTCATTTCCTCTTGGCTTTGCAAAAAAAACAAAACAATTAGTCATGGGTTATGGAAGTAAATTCCAATGACATTGGACACTTATTAGCTAGGTTCACTACACATAATTAATAATTGAATGTAATCTCTCAACAATTCACTAATCTTGTATAATTTTTTTCAAGTTCATTGTAAAGATAACGCATATTTTTTCTTTGTTTTACACAAAATTATGTTAATGATTTTGTTGGGATAACATGAAATTGTTGTTTGTAATACCTTTATCATAAGTCCACTTATTAAATTTCCTTTTTAAAATGCATCATATATTATAAAATGGAACCTGAAGACAATGTAAACCACCAACCAATAGACCAAGGCGGGGAAAACCCCAACCACCCAGCTTAAACACCCAAATTAATGAAGGGTTGGACACATTATGAACACTTGTTAATTAATTAAGGGGCACGAAAAAACCAAGTGGAGAGTCCTTGACCACTTTTTGGGACATCATTGTGAGGTACATTGCAAGTGCCCAAGGGAAATTGACTTCTATTTCTAAATATAGGAAAATAATGTTAGGATTATTACAACACTGGATTGGATAGAAGGCAAGTTGGAGACTTGGGTATATCAAAACAACAACTGATCTCTATTTTTATTGATCCTCGATCTCAACAACAACCATTCGTGACCAAGGAATGTATTTTCATTGAATGGTGCATCCACCCACAGGTTAGTCAAAACTGGATGGATAGGTGGTACATGGTATTTGATAAAGCTTCCTGCAATAACAGGGTGATGCCTTTATTTTTTTTCAAAAATTGTGGGTTGAATTTATTTTGGGTCAGCATGCCAACTACTTTGACACCGATGACTTCCAAGGGGTGGTTCGAGGGTCTACACGGGACCAATAGCATGTTAGGTGTGATCCCATGTTAGTTCATGTTATCCCCTAGCCTAGGGATAACTAAGGAGATCGTGTCTCGAGGCCCACAGGTTCCAAACATGGAGTACCAAGAGTCAAACGACCTAAGCATAGTACGAGAGGGCCCCTCTTTTCTTCAAGATCAGTCCACATACCATCGACAACAGTATCCATCACATTGGCCTGGTCCTGAAATGGAAATGAGTCTTTCTCCATGAGGTAATAAGTCTGGGTATCATGGTATGTATCGCTCTGATTTTTAAAGCATTTAAACATGTTGCATTGAATTTTTCTAGATTTCATAACGTTTTCTTGAATTTATGCTATTTTCCTTGTTCAAACCTAGGAGGGTCAAATGGTGCCCTAGTAAGTTGGTTTCCCTTTAGGATAGGTTGTTACCTAGTGGATCTCTGAAGAGTCATTGCCCGTTCCCTCCATACTTAGCATTTTCCATTTTTATCCCCTCCATCTATCCACATTTTTGGGCATTAGGGAAGGCTCCACTTGGAAAGGGTTATACCTTACCTCATGGGAAGAAGGGGCTAAAGGCCCAGGGAGAAATGTAGCTGGAAAAATTTAAGAGCCGAATTTAAACCTTCGAGATGCTTTGTTCAGGGATCCCCGAGAAAGCACTAAAACACTTCTCAGCAAGAAAAGGGGACCCACATATGAAGAAAATACTCAAGGCATTTGTTGGTGGATAGGAGGTCTCATCATGAGTCAGCCTATCATGACCATGAACATGTAGCGGCATGACACTACCACCCAACTGGTCACCAAGCCAGGGTAGTGGCTCTTGGTTGCATGGCCAAGAGAAAGAGGGTCCAATCATGATCCAGCCTTCTCATTTCTGTGAAATGTTTGTGGGTGACACTGCCACTAGTTAGTCACCAAGCTAGGGCGATGGCCATCAACTCTTTCCTTGCATCATGAAGAAAGAAAGCTAAAAGAAGAAAGCAAAGATAAAAATAATAAATGGCAATCAGTGGGCTTGGAAACATTTGCATCCATGAAAAGGTGCAACTCACCCTCAACAAAGGAACCCATAGGTGAGTGTTACATTTCCCTTCTATCACATGCACCCCATGCCCAATGGTTTTCTCCTCACCACCTCATATGCTTGCATGATTTGGATTAAGCTCCACTGGGGAAATGACCTTGACTTAAGGGAGACTGGCCTAATTGGACACCCTGAGACCATTCCAAACCCTAGACTTGTTAAGTTGCATAATGTTTTGAGAATTTGTTTAGGTTTAGGGGGGTTTAATGCACATGTTTGGGCATTTTAATTATTAGATGTGATTTACATTTTTATGATTCCTGTGACTTATGGACCCTTGGAGGGTGTACTTGTTGTCTTTGCAGGGCCTTTCCCGGTGAACAAGTACATGGAATGATAACTAACTCAAAACTTCATGAGGGATCAAAGCCCATTTTATGGACGTTGAGACCCCATCCAGGGGGAAAGATGAAGATGAATGGGTTCTCCCAAGAAGAAGAAGGATGTTTCCTTTGGAGGCACTTTGGTGGACCCATACCCAGGTGACTTTTCCTTTCCCACATGAACGCTGGCCTTTGGAGGCCTTGGACGTCACCCATGCAGCCCTGTACATTTCTACATGTTGTGGTTGTCACCTTGGGGGTAATCCTAAGGTTATTAGCACGTGTGGGCAGGGTTTTGGCCTTTGGAAGCCCAACATTTCACTCCCTAAGACCAATGTTCCATGAAAGAGGTCCAATTTCATGCTGGAAGGTAATGATGTCACCCCTAGGAGGATATTTACATGCAAATATATTTTATTTTGTCCAGAATTTAATTTTGTAAGAAATTGGCGAGGTCGACCTATCTTTTTTTACCTAAAACCTAATTAAGGTCAATTTTTGTATAAATAAACAAAAACTAACATTCATTTTGATCATAACTCATCACACACAAGTGGTGGACTAAAATTTTCGCCCTATTTAAGGGTCACTGGCTGAAATAACTAGTGCGCATCTCTTAGGAGAGCTTTATGGTAGTGTATTTTGGCATTTTTCATGGTGGAATGGTATTCAACTAGGGTTTGACTTGATTATTCTTGGTGAAGTATAAAATCTTCATTTTTATTCATGTAATGGATGTTTGTTGTAAAATTTACTTGTTTCATGTCTAAGATTATGAAATTTCTTGTTTAAACCCTAGGGGAGAAACAACAAATGCTTCTTTCTCCCTACAACTCTTCTACTAGCTTGATCTTGTTAATTATACATTTTTGGGGGGTAATTATTAGAGCACTAAAGTGCTAGCTCTCTAGTAATCTCACTCTAATCACCAATTACTTTTCTTTCAAAAAAGCTAAGGAAGGAAGGTATGCTAGGGCCTAGAAGTACCTACTCTCTAGCAATACCTCCCTTAAAGAATTAGCTTCTTGAGTCCTTGAAGTGCCAACACCTCTTGCATCTACCTCTTCCCTTAGATAAGTATTATCATTATTTTATTTCCCAAGTGATATTGTTACTATTATTGACTCCATAAAACCCTAAAGGAACTGATTTCTATACTCTTGTGGGTGAATGAGATCAAAACAAACTTTCAAACTATCTTCTCGAAGCTCTTACTAACACTAAAAATAACACTGCTACTATAATCGCTACTACAACCTTTATTTTGCAACCCTAACAAGCATACTAACCTAAAAAACTACCCAAAAATTTGCGCTAGCCTATGTGCTATCACCTAATGAACTAATCTTCCCTTTGATATCATTCCAAGTGAAAAATTTTGAAGGTTGTTGGAGGTTGTTGTTGCTGTTGTAACTGTTGTTACAAGCATCATTACAGCCCCATAACAACCCTTAAACATTCCATAAAACCACCCAACACTTGTACTAGGAAAACTACTATCATTATATGCTAAAGTGTTTGTTTAATTGCCTAATTTAAGTGCTTTTCTAAAGTGGTTTTGTTGTTGTCATCATTACTTGGTTTACTATTGTTACAAGTATTTTTGACAACCCATTAAAGTCACTTGTTAACTTGTTTTAAATCTTGGAATTGTATGTGAAAAAAGTGCCACCAAATCGCAAAATTATTTATATCATTCTTGTCATTATAACTTGCAATTTCCGGACATATTGTTGTTGCTATACATTTATCTTTTCATGGATAAGAGTGTTTTGGTAGCATATATTCTATTTTGAAGTCATTAATTTGAAACATTGATATCATTGGTTATTTCTAATGTTTGTTGTTTCATTAACCCCAAACACCTTGAATTTCTCCTTAACCCCAAACAATACCAAGTGACTTCTTCCTTTTGAGTGACCTAGAGAGAGGGGTGGGTTGTACCTTTGTCCCATCTGCCTTCATCAACCAACTAGGTCTTGGGACGTCTCCCTTGGAGTGAGTTTCTTCTCCTCCTAAATAGAAAGAGGTATCCTATTGGGGTGACAGTGATAAGACTACCTTTGTGTTACATCAATCTAGGCCTACTTGCCTTTAGGAATTATGAAAGTATAGATTGTGTGATAAAAATTTTGGTGTCGTTGTTGGGAAACATCGAGTGAATTTTCCTCGAATGAAATTTTTTTGGTAAGCCTATTCTCAAAGCCTTCACTTTACAAGCTTACCCGGTGACTCCACTGAGGGTGATTCCCTCGTTTCCTTTTGATAATCCCCAGAAGGATTATCTCGCGACTCCACTGATGATTAAGCCAAACATGTCTTCTCAATGGGACCTGGGTAATTTTAAATCCTTGGATATGAGTGAAATACTTGAGTACCCCCGACAAATGCCTCCAAGGTATGAAAAATGGCTCCCTAAATTCATTGGTGACGATGAGGTTAGAGTCGAAGACCACATGAGCAACTTCTGGGCCTTTTTCAACTCCATCCTATTAGTGATGATGCTAAAGATCTAGAAATGAAACTTTTCTCTGCCACTCTTCATGGCAATGCTAGAAGATGGTATGATAGTCTCCTTGATGCTAGTATCACATCCATGGATCAACTAGAAGATATTTTTCTTGGAAGATGGACTATCAGAGAGTATGTGTACTCATTGATAAATGAACTCAATAACATAAAACGAAATTAAAATGAGACTGTTAATGAGTTCCATACCAGATTCGAGAGGTTGTTACAACGAATCCCTGAAGAATCTAACCCTGGAGAGAGATATCTCATATTCCTCTATACTAGGGAATTCTCAGGAGAATTAGGATTCCTCCTCAATGATAGGGAACCAAAGACGATCCAAGAATCCTATCATATAGCTACAGAAATTGAGGCAAATATATCCTCACCCACAAAAGAATATCTCCCTACTCCAGAAGTCAAGGTTGATAACCCTGAGGATACCCCAGATATTCTATCCTAGAAAATTTATCTTCCATTTACATCTTCGTAAAAGAATTTAATGAAAGGTGGGAAACAATCTTCAAACAAGAGCTTGAAAACATGGTTCTTGATGAATGTTACCAATCCCACAAGGAAGAGCAAGAATTTACTCATAATTCTACCAAAGAAAAAGAGCCTGAAGATGTCAATCCTCCCTCCGATGAAGCCATCCAAGATCCTATTCTTCCTACACAAGGAGAAGATAATGAGGTTATTCATTTTCCTTTCCAGGTTTTTGATGATACCCTATTCCATGATTCAAAATATGAAGAAGTAAGGGAATCCTTGGACAAGCTAGGCCATCCATATTGTGATAAAGGCAAAGACGTAATTGAAGAGGTGAGTCATGAGGATGAGGTATTGGTACATGCTCTTCCATTTGATGAAGTCATCCAATACTTCAGTGCTCCTACACAGGAAGAAGTGAATATGGTAAATTATCTCCCTTTCCAAGATATTGATGATGCTTTGTTTTGTGATTTGGAAAGTGAAGAAGTGTTAGGGGAATCTATGGATTTACCAGTTCCTTCATGTTATGATAAAGATAATGACATGGTTCATAATATCGATGAGTTCATACATATTTGGAGATGTAAACAGGATGTGATTGGGTATGATGGGGATATCATTTATGACATTGAGGGTCATTTCCAAATGTTTCCTTTACAACTATCATATGAGGTTACTACTAATTCTGACATTTGGAAACAAGGAGATGATGTAGTTACAGATGTTTTCCAATCACCCAAGGGTGACATATTTCTACGTTCTCATGATGATTTTTGGTCATACCTTGAGGATTTTGATGAGTATTCCTTTGAGAACTTGAATTTATTCTTTGAAGAAGATTAGCAACCACCATTGTGCTTAGATCTTGATAAAGGTGAAGACATTTCTTTTCTAAAGCAAGGTACTTGTGACAAGGTTTTCCAACTCCCTTTGACTACTTTACCTTGCTATGTCACTAAGGGTGTAGTTGGGAAACATGTCCCTTGTCTTGAGTTTTATTCGGGGCAAAGACTTCTTTTAGAATTCAAGGGTAGGTTGAATACCTTAAGAATACGTTTATTATCTCAATCTTTCATCTTTCCCTTAAAAAATTACCAATCATACTCTAGGTTCTTGCTAGTCCCTTCCCAGACCTCAGGATGTGATGATATCCAAGCTAGCCAACCTTTAGACTCTTTGAGTCAGTATTTTGAGCCTTTGATTTTTCACGATCCCTTTCTGAGATGGATTGAGCACTTTCCTAAAAGTGTAACTTGGCATAATTTTGTCCCTCCCTCCCTCCTCCATGAGCTAGACTTTACGATTTCCTATGATATGATGCATGCTCTAACTCATGTTATTTTTGTGCTTTACTTGTCATTGTTTTGGTTTATGATGAAGCACATAGGCAAGTATTATGAGGTATTGCTAGGATGGTTTCACTGGTTATTTCACTACACCTAGCATTCAACCAACTAGTAAGTAGAGGTAGGTAGTCATTTGCATCCATTGTACATACCATTGTATATCATGTTAGCATAGTTGTAGTTGCATTTTTCATATTGACTTGTTTCATTATGTATATATGTATCTCATGGCTAAATTTGTTTTATTTCAATTTTTATATATCATGTATGAACAAGGGGTGATATCACCACCCTAGATGTTACTAATATCTTTTGTTGAGATTTAGCATGCACATCTCAAACCAGATATGTTGAGGTTCTCATGTGCTCTACGGTGAGCACAAGTCCTCGAGTTGGAGCCATATTTTATCCCATATCTTAGGGATAACTAAGGAGATCGTGTATAGAGGCCCACAGGTTCCAGACATGGAGTGTCTAGAGCCAGACGACGTAAGCATAGTCCCGGAGGGCCCCTCTTTTCTTCAAGAAAATTCCACATACCATCGACAATAGTATCCATCACACTGGCCTAGTCCTGAAATGGAAATGAGTCTTTCTCCATGAGGTAATAAGTCTGGGTATCATCGTATGTATCACTTCGATTTTTAAAACATTTAAACATGTTGCATTGAATCTTTATAGATTTCATAATGTTTGTTTGACTTTATGCTCTTTGCCTTTTTCAAAGCTAGGAGGGGCAAATGGCGCCCTAGTAAGTTGGTTTCCCTTTAGGATAGGTTATTACCTAGTGGATCTCTAAAGACTCATTGCTCATTTCCTCCATACTTACCATTTTCCATCTTTATCCCCTCCATTTATCCACATTTTTGGGCATTGGGGAAGGCTCCACTTGGAAAGGGTTGTACCTTATCTCATGGGAAGAAGGGGCTAAAGGACCAAGGGTAAATGTAGTTGGAAAAAGTTAAGAGCT
>JZKD02S1630494.1:339615-353455 GCA_000966675.3 Picea glauca
TCTAAAATTTTGCAGCTAAAAGACTCAACAATGAATTGAGGAAACCATCAATAGCTATGCTATCCACCGTAAAACCCAACCAAAATGATGGTGCTATTTTGGGAGTTAACAGGTGGAAAGGAGACAACATATTTATTTTTGGATTAGACTCATTTTCAACCAATTTTCTAACCTCCATTTATTTTCTCATGGTTTTCTCCGACATGTCCATGTCATTAAACCCAACCTGATCACAAAGTTTTTGAAGATTTGATTCCTTTCCAAAACCATCTTCTTCTTCAATATTCATCACCAAAGTATCTTCTTTAATACACTATTGGGAATCCAATTGTTGGCACAGGGGAAGACCCAGGGTTCAACGCTTCAGCAACGCACCAACAAAACCCTAGCTACCAACCCTTTTGGCAACACCTGCGAAGTAGATGAAGTCTCACCCGAGGTAGAGGTAGGGGTGGTTGTAGGAATCATATGTCTGCAGCCTATCTGGGACACATATCTGTGCTTATAATACCTTAGCAGAGCACTTAGAGGTTAACATTCATTAGCAATTATCCCTTATTCATATCGTAGATTCAAGCCCTAATTACAGAACAATGCAATATTCAACCAGATCTAGCACTTCCAAGCACTTAGCACATAAAAAAAGATCAGATCTAGCATTTATTCACATTACTAAGCACTAAGATATTATCTTAGATGCATCTAACATATATCATTGTACTAAGCATACATCACATCAACAACATAACAACTATAATGCACACAACAACCAAAACAAAGGATATACATGGTTTACCCCAGCATGGGGTTATGTTCACCAACTCTTCTATTCTTTATTATCTTCTCTCAATCTTCTACAAGAACAGAGCCATAGGAACCCACTCCGCATAGGACACGAGATCTGTGCACACCTCGCCGGATCCTCCTTCCCCGAGCTAGGTTTAAACACAAATCCTTCTCACAATCACTTGCACTTAGCTCTTCAAGTTCTTAACACATAGTAAGCACAAATCCTTTTCAATCACATAGATCAAAATCTAGTACTTAGCATCTTGGCCTCGTTACCCTTAGCACCGACTACTTACATCTCCTAAATTACTATTTATACATTACAAAATGAGCCTAAACATGGGTAAACCCATGTGCCGACATCCCATACCCGTTACATAAACCCTAAACCCAAAAATACCCTAATAAGGGGCCAAGATCCCGCTATATCTACTTAGCCTTGCACTCTGCCTTCAACCAGCCTATCAAAGTACCAAAATTGGTCAAACGTGACCCAAGTTCACCAAAACTTGGTCAAGGGCCAACAGGCCCCCAACACTCACCCATGACTCGTCCCGAGTCACTCTGATCTAGTTAACTCTGCCTCAAATGCCTCGAGCTTGGCTCGAGTTGCTTCCACTTTTTTCTTTTCCATAGCCTCCTGCTCAAAGAACTCCTGAATGACCTTATTGGTGACAGGTCCTTCCAATCATTGTTCAAATGAGGTGACTACTTGTTCTAGTTGTGCACCTTGTCCTTCAATTTCCTCAAAGAGTGTGCAAGCTGCATCTTGCACTGGCTAGAGTCATTGGGTTACTTCCATG
The DNA here is from genome assembly GCA_000966675.3 of Picea glauca. Classification (NCBI taxonomy): domain Eukaryota; kingdom Viridiplantae; phylum Streptophyta; class Pinopsida; order Pinales; family Pinaceae; genus Picea; species Picea glauca. The sequence continues at coordinate 341,208 of JZKD02S1630494.1, forward strand.
ACCTTACTCCGAATGGCATGGGCCTGCTATTCAACCATGCACTATTCTTGGGCTCTTTTCATCCTCTCAACCGGTGATAGTAGCTTCAACTACGCTTGCACTGTTCCTGCTTTCTATTTTGCCTCATGGAGCTATGACTCCAGTGTCTTGAGCTCAAGGTCCTCTGCAAGGCGTTCATAGGTCTGCACACTTTGACTGCTAAGTTGTTTGCATTCCATGGCTAATTCCTTGATTCTCTCAACTGCACTCCTCACAATTTCTTCTCTTATATTTCGCACTTCCTACGGAGTGCTTGGCACTGATTGTAACTCCAGTTTGACTATCCTCTGTTGGAGCTACTGAATGGATTCAACAAGCTTCCCTACATATCTTTCTACTAGGTCTTATTTTATCTATTCTAATCCTGTCACAGAGCGAAGTGCTCTAATGACTACTTCTTTAACTCCAATCTGATCTGCGAGCAACTGTTCCTTCTCCTTATGGATCTATGCTCTATCCTCTGAAAACTTGTCTTGGATGTTGTCTCTTTCCTGTTGCACAACCCGACATTGTTCTCTGGCTTCCTCTTTTTCTTTCTTTAAGGCCTCTCTGGCTTGCTCTTTTTCCTCCTAGAAATGATGAAGGGAAGCTTCGGTCGCATCTGCTATTTGATGGAGCTAGTTAGGTTCGTCTCCCAACTCTGTTCCTTTGGATGATGGGGGTGCAGTAGACACTGCGCAACTGGAGTGGAGGGCTTGTTGTACCCCTTTCATCTCTTCTTCAATTATTTCATACATGGTCTCTTGTTTGGCTTCATTACACTGTAATATATCTTCTGAGGTATCTGAGACAACAACGATGATGAAATCTATGTCATCCATCGTGAGCACAGTCTGCTTCTATGGTTTAGTAGCTTTAGACTTCTTCCGCAATGTAGGTTTTGTGGGGGAAACCTTTCTTTTATTAGAGGTCTCAGCTTCATCAATAGGGTCCCTAGGTAGTGTTACTTTGCCTTGTTTCTTCTCGTCTTCCTCTCCTTTGTCTTATTCTTTTTCTACTTCGTCATCACCTCCCTCTCTGGGTGAGTCTGAAGCAGTCTCTTCTGATGCGCTATTCAACTTCTGTACCTCTTCCTTTTTCTTCCTTCTACTACTGTTGGGTGCATCATAGTCTTCGCGAGTGACCGGAGGAATTCTAATTAGGTCGGGATCAGACAGTTCTTCCTGGTTGACTGGTACAAGGAGCTCTACGGGCCACTCCTTAGTTATTTCTTCCATGTCCTCCTCAGTGAGCTTGTAGTAAGATTGGAGCTCTTATTTATGTTCATCTCCTCGCACAATGATATAAATAAAATGTCTATCTGCGTGAAACTTCACAAATGGTTTGAACCTGTGTAGGGTATTCCATGTCATGTGAGGGGAAGACTCAATAGCCCTCTTCAACTGTAGGTAATAGGTGTGGAACACCACGTTTGAATTCCATTATTTATCCATGTCACTTGAATACCAGAGCGTGGAGAACTTCACAGCTAAGGGTTACGATGGCTCAATCTCAGGGAAGGTCGCACTTTCCGACATCTCCCAAGTAATGAAGGCGATGAGGATCAACAACCAACTAAAATGGAACTCATAGCCCTGATCCCGAGCTTCATGAAAGTATTTATCTAACTAGTTGAAGAGGAAGCTCGCCCAGTTCATTTGTATCCCTTCCACACATTTTCCTACAAGGTTGACAACAAAACCCGTGACCTGCGTGGGTCTATTCTTCCTTAATATCTTACCAGAAATCAACTGGCAGGCTAGGTGCGCTGCTCCATTCTAGATGGAGGATACCTTGTAGCCCCGCTTCCCCTATTCTACATCACCATAGGTATCTTTGATTCTCTGTGCCAAGGTGCAATCTTCAACCTTTCTTGGATAAAATTCTTGTGGGTCTAGTCCTTGCATGCTTAGTTCGGTGATCCTATGGATCAACGCTGGATTGATGGTGATACACCTGTCCAACCATAGATAACCACCATGGAAGCACGAAAGCAGAAGCTTAACGCACGCATTAACCTCCTGATATCTTTTGAAGTGTGGTATCTTCATCACGTTCAAGATAGTGGACCTCGTGATGTCCATAGTCCATGACTGGGGGATGATCTTTGACTTCTTCCCCTTTATCTTGGTCAAGTACTTGTATGGTGCGAGCATGCCATAGATATTGTTGTATCCTAGGTTATAGTCACTGATCTTCAAAGTCATAATCCTCTCCAATTGCGGTTTGACTACGCGTATCCCCTTCAAGAGGTACGCAGTGATGACTGTGTAGTCGAAGTCTCTCGGGACACTGTCACGACTCACCGCGCCAGCTAGAGGTGGGATGTATATGGGAATGATAGATGGGATGAGCTTCAAATTCGCTAAGTCACCATGATGCTTCATTTATTTCTTGGTCGTAGCTTGGGATGGTCCAGATCCACGAGCATTTGACGAGGATGCTTGCACTCCTCTCGTTGATGAGGCTTGGATGCCTGTGGACATTACTTTCTCATCCATGAGGTCTATCAGAATCTCTTCAACGAATTTTTCTACTGCACTAATTTCATCTGACATGCACACTCGAGATCTGATATCTCAGGTCTGTGAACAACACTCAATGTAACATAATGGATGGCGAGGTCTCAATTATCACTGTGCGAAAGCAACTAGTTCTCCGTGGGCTCGGATAATCACAATTGGCAAAAGTGTTCTCGGTGCAACGCTCGATGGGATAAATAGACAATGTCGTAATGAACTCTATCAATGGGAAGGAACGTCCCAATCAACGCTATTTCATCTATTATGGCATGGTCCCAATGGTCCAGTGGCGAACGTTCCAGAAATAACTGCATTTGTAGCCATTCTAGAGCATTGTTCTAATGGTCGAGACGCCTCCAATGGTCATATTGCTTCGTTGTGGCGAAGTGCCAATATTCGTTGTTATGATATCCCGATGAAATTCCAATTCTGCAAACCTTCTTTCTACAGAGTCCTCTATGGAACATCCAGTAACGTTTATAACTTTGCTTTCTTCTTGTTGAGCTTTCTGGCTTTCTTTCTTGAAATCTGAGTCATTGGTTTCCTCTTTCCATTATCATTCTTATCTCTTCTTGTCATGGTAACTTTGCGCTGTGGAGGGCCTTTTATAGGGTTCAAGGGTGATACTTCTTCTCTTTCTGGGGTAGTTTTTGTACTCTCTTGTACAGATAGTTGTTTCCAGTCTTCCTATGTCCTTTCAACTTCGACATCCAGATCTATGGTCCTTAGTAGCTTCAACTGGTTCTCTTGTTCTTCCAGTAAGTGTGCTATTCTCTTGGCCATGAAATCTCTTAGTTATTTCCTTTTCTATTCTATATCCTCCTCTTCTTGTTTCCTTTGTATCTGATCTTTCTCAATCCAGGTTTTTCCTAGTAAAATAGCAAATGGGGCGATGTTCTCAATAAATTTAATGATCTCAAATTCTTTTTCTGTTGAAGTGCCATGAGCACTCATAGATGTTTGGGTAAGTCTTCCACATAGGGTTATCAAATTTCCTCTAAATAATCCTATTCCTCCTAATGAAGGAACCATAACAGGCTTTCCCAAAATTTCTCAAGTTCTTTCTGTCATGATATTCACCCGTGTTTCCTCATCTAGGAAATAGTCTATGTCAAAGTCTCCTATTCTTGTTTCTATGCACTCCTTCTCTTTTAAGATCTCTGATAAGTTCATATCTCTGTGATCGTTCAGGGTTTCTTTCATCTATAATAATACAGTCTCTAATTCTTTCTGGGGTTCTATCATAACCTTGGTTTCTTGGCCTGTCTCATAGTTTTCTTGTCTCATATTCATATTTTCAATTTTTGCAATCATTCTAGGGCAATCCAAAACTTCATGTCCAGTAGCCTTACAACAAAGGCAAATAGGACCTCTACCAAGGCATTCCTTAGCAAGATGTCCCAATATTCTGCAACTATAACAATGAGTTAATCCTCTCTTTCTCTTGAACGATCCCCAAACTTTCCTGTACTGCGCACTGGGATCACAGTGGTGGGTCTGCAAAAAGTTCTTTCTAGGATATTGCATCTATTTGTTATTCCAAACATTCTTTCTATGCAAAGGAATAACATATCTTTCATTATTTCTTCAGATCTATTCATATCAAATCTTTTTTCTTTTAGTTGTACAAAGGGAACTTGTAGGAAGAATTCTACCACCAATCCATAGATCTGGCATCGATCAATGGTGGGAAAGAAACTATGACGCCTTCATATGGAAAGAAGAGGAACTAAGAAGAAAATCAATGGGAACTACTAGGGAAGCAATCTTTTACTCAAAAAGATCAAGCGACTAGTATGAGATTTTCTGGGTTAAATTCCTGAAAGAATTTTTTCATTGGATCAAGAGACTCCAAGAATCTCTAGAGTTCCAGGGACGGGTCAAGAAGATATGCATGTGGGATGCCGACAAGATAGCAGCACTCCATAGGCTAGATTTCCTAGTCACACGAGCTGTGGATTTCTGGGTTAGCACCACGATAGAAGGATACATAATCGAATTTGCAGCTAAGAACCACCAGTCTTTCTCGTGGGTAGAGGAAATTTTCAAGAAAGACACAAGGGGAAGACTGTTAAGAGAGATTCCCCTATGGATTAAGGCTTTCTTGGTGGAGGAGGGTGTTGAAACAAAGCTTAAATTTTTCATCCCTAAGGCTTAGAATTTTTGTTTTTAAGGTTTCGGCTTTCCTCAAACAAAAATTTCATCATTTCTGAAATTCGCGATGCCTTTTATCATTTACTTTTGGACAACGAACGGAAAAAATTTACAAAAATATAAATTTTCCAGCGCCCTTTGAAAAAATTATTTAAAATGGGTTGTAATTTTAAAATTTGCGATTTCTTAATTTAAACGTTAAAGAAATTGGGATTCGGGGTTTTCTGCAAACAAATATTTGATGCAAATTGAATCACGAAACCTTGATCCCCGATTTCCTGATGCATTTAATTCTTAAGTAAAAACACAAATTAATCTAATCTCTTCTAATAATGATTAAGAGTTAAGATAATTATGTCGCGATTTCGGGAGTCACGGTTTTGTAAGAACACGTCTTTTGTCATCATTTTTCCCGAAATCCCGATTTCTAAAATCCCTATTCATAATTCACGTTAAAACTAAACTAATTCTGTTTTGACCTTAATCTTGATTACTTAGTTAATTAAGATAAGTTAAGTCATGTTTAAAAGAAACAGGCCATTGCGATTTCGCGATTTCAGAATTCGTGATTCCGTGAGGACACGTCTCATGTCATCAGGTTTCTCAAAATCCCGATTTCCAGAATTCCGATTAACGAAATTTCGAAAGGGTCAAATCTCGATTAATCAACATGCTAAAAGACGTTTAAATTTTAATTAAAACATCGTGATTTCGCTATTTCGGTGATCGGGTTTCTTCAACGACATACCTTTCGACATCAAGACTTCCGAAACCTCGAAAAGTGATGTTTTCAGATTTAATTCATAATTAACACTAATAAATCCTCTTTCCAAAACAGGTTTAAAGTTAATCTTTCTTTGAGTGTTCATTAATGCATCGTTGTCCGATTAAGTAAGTTTCTCTTTTTATTTGAAAATGCTGAGAACGCCTAAGTACGAACATTAAATGCATATCTCCGAAAATATTTTTTGCATTAAGAGCTTTAAATTCATGACAGATGTACAAATCTCATTATTTTTATGATATATTCAAAGTAAACGTTCGAAATGTCTATATTTTCATTTTAAAGCTGAGCTTATTCATCCACTTTCTGTGACAGGTTCTCAAGTCAAACGCAGAGCTATGGAACCTAAAAAAGCACCGAAGAAAAATGAAGAACCACAGGAAGGTGATATTATCTCTGATACTACTCCACACACCATACACTCCATCAAATCATGGACTCAAATTACCGAATTGCTGGAGGACGAGCTAAAGTATGCTGACCCTGATTCCAAAAATCATCTCCGGGACATTGCTGAGTCTGAGCTTCATAAGGTTGTTGCGCGTCCGAGGCTAGTGGCATATACTGATATGATCAGTTGGGCTCTGGATAAGGTAGATATCCCAACAAGGAGCATTTAGAATGAGCAAGGAGCTATCATTAGCTCATTCAGGCCTGAGCACATTCAAGTAATGTATAAACTCTCGCCGAATTATAAACACACCTTTAATGCTGAATTTTTAGCCGAGTTTCAAACAAAGGAATGTATTGAGGTAGACCAGACATATCCCGACATGATTAAAGGTTGGGTGAGGTCTGAAGCAAACTTTAGGGCTGATACTCATGGGATTTATGCTACAGCCTCCTTAAACGAATATATGGTTTATATAGCCATGATGTTATGCAGACTTTTCGGGAGAAAAGATCCCTGTCACTTTCATGCAGACTAGGTACCCTTCTTAGAGGAAGTTTCAGAAGGAAATGGTTTTAACTGGCATAAAATTTTATCAGATAACCTAACGTAAGAAATTTTAAATTACAAGGTAGCCAAGTCAAAGGGCCAACCAGTGTCTTTTTATATGTCTGCATATGTTATGGATGCGATTTGTTTTATGACTCCCTTTCCATTAATGAATTGGAGTTGGAGTGTTTCCTGCCCAGAGCCTGTTCATAAATACCACTCAACCCTCTGGGAAGAAAATGCTAAAGATGTTTTTTATGATGTTTGTCATTTTGTCATTATTCCTATGCACAAATTATTTTTTGGATGCAAACCCCCTCGCATTTTCGATGCAATCATAGAAAGTCTTAAATTAGTCACCGACTGGTTTATTGACAAAATTTTTTCCTATATTACAGTTTATGGTTGTTCCATTCCCCCCCACGCACTCCCAAAATTCTTACCAGACAGACTGGTATGCAGAGAAGTAGCTCATCAGATAGCCAAGGGTGGTATTGGGTTGGAATTGAAAGCACTTCAGAAAAAAGCATGGCCATCTTTCCCTGTTCATGTCRGGAAATTTCCTTTATCAAAKTTAGGCCATTCTAAGGTAGAGGCCRAGTCATTGGAAGAAGTGAAGCTAGTAAATATTGARCAYAGAAAATATGACCCCTACCAAATAATAAGTAGGCATTACATACATTGTAATTTAAAGGCATAYRAACATGAAGTWTYTGTTTATGATGATATTTTTAAAGATGTTAAGTCTTATGMARAAGTGHTGAACAGAGTCCAGGCCTTGCCACCTGACTSACAKGMTGGKTTTGCATCTTTTCAAAGCCATAGGCGAAGCTGCCTGCCTAAGATTTTACAGGGTGAAATTTCGACCCCATTGCCAGAACAGGAAGAAACCCCTCCAGGGTTTGAAACTAATACTCAGGGTAAATCAAATGACAAAGATAAATTGAAGAATACTGAGATACCTTCCCAAGACGTGGAAGGTTCTCAAACAAAAGAATCGGGAATGGATAAGGGAAAAGAACCAGAAACAATTCCAGAAAAGATAGGAGGAATAGATTCAAAAGAACTTGGCAGTCCTATCACCTCTTTAACTCCATTACAGTCGACTTTCGGAACTCCCCATGAAGGAGTTTTATATGTCAGTGATCTAGAGACGATTTCAAGAGATGAAATCCCCTCATCAGATTACTTTTTCAGCAAAAAACGAAGAGCCGTCTTGAAACAGGAAATTCATCCTAGAGGAGAAGGAATGATTAAAAAGCATAGAGTTATCATATATGGAAAGAAACTCAAGGATGGAGAGTTCGCTATAGAATTAGAAGGTACAATGGGTGCTATAGCATTAGCTAATATGTATTTTGTGGGAAATTTAACAACTATGCTTGAACAAAAGGATCAAACAATAATCCAGTTGCAAGACAAACTAAAGGAAAATGAAATAAATGTTAGTTGGGGAATACAGAAGGGTCTAGAACAAGCTAGACTTAAAGATATGCAAGAAATCCAAAAATTAAATAAAGACTTGGATGAGGAAAAACGCTTAATACAAATCACACAGGAATAGGTTCAAAAGCTGGGAGAAGAAAACAAACAGTTGCAAGATAAGATTATTTCTATTGCTAACCAGGTAGTTGAACTTGAAAATTTCAGGACACAGGGATCAGAGATATATGTAAGAATAGAGGAGGAACAACTGAAAGTGTTCTCGAATCTGGAAGTAATCTAGAATTATTTTCAGGAATCAAATAATTCTTTGGAGAATGTGTTCCAGAAATAAAGAGAGGTGAAAGAAGCTACGACAACTTTTCAGAAAGCAGTAGCTTTCTCATCAAAGGAAGAAATTGAAAAGACTCAGAAATTGTCTATTTCTGAATAGGTTAAAGGGGATATAATGATTAAAGTATGGGAAACAAAGCTGGATGAATATAAACGAATCACAAGAGAAGTTAATAAAGATTGCCAAGGAATATTCGATCTCTTTGAAAGAGATTCATTGAATATCAGAACAAATGGTTGTTCTAGATTGTTAGGTGAAGTCAATATTGCCAAGCACCAACTGAAGTTTAAAGAGGAGTTGGAGGAAAAGAAAGTAGAGATTTCAAACATCAAATTGGTCAACATTACAGAGATCAACAAGTGGATGGTGACCTCAAGTTTAAGGTTGAAAACTGTTAAATTCACAGAAGGAATGATAGAAAGTCGGTTGCTCGAATTACATAGAAGATTTTTCTCATTTGAAGCAAATGAGATACTCGAGGCTCCCAGGATCTTAGTAAATTTTTTGGAAAAATGTGTTCAGTGCGTTGAAGCAGAGAAAGGAAGTTCATCAACGCAAGCTTAAAACCTTTTTAAATGTTTTTATTATTAGAAATTTAAGAGAAATTGTAAACGGTTGACATTATTTTATGTAACCGTAATATTAGGGAGTTGGTTAGTCACCAACGAGAAACTTTGATGAAAATGTATAAATATAGTTTCGAAAGGTGGAGAAAGGGCTTCAGAAATTTTGGAGAGAGCCATTTTTGTAATATCAGTTTTGAAATACATCAGAATATAAATTGCAAACGAGATTCTGGATCCTGCAACTTTGTAACTATGTGTCTTCCCCTGTTTATTATACTTTGTTAAAATTTTCCCTTTAAATGTTTTTCTAACAAGTAATCAATTTTAAGTTATATACATCATTGATTTATATTTTTAGGTTGGTTTGGATGTTAAATGGTTTACAGTTTTTCCTCTGAAATTGCTTTAGCAATTTTAAGACCTATAAAGCTTTTGTTCCTTAATTCTTAACTCTTGTTAGAAATCTCCTTTTTCTTTCATCAGTGTCTATTGAAATATAAAATTCTTTCTTGATTAAAGCATTATATTTCTCTGTATTGTTTATTTGTTGTTTACAATTCTCGAAATTGTTACAAAACCAGGAAACGACCTTGAATGTGTTTACATTACTATTTTAGATTTTAAAATTGTTTTCCTTGATCTCATCTTTGAAAATCTGAAGTAACAAATTGATCTAAATCCATTTACAAGCAAATAAAGTTTTATCATCCATGGCTGTCCCTAGTAGCAGACAACCCAACGTTGAACCAAGCCTTCAGGACCAAACCAACATTGCCTTAAATTTATTTAATACCATTTTACAAACAACAACTAACCGAATTGAGTTAGAACGATCATGCGCTGCTATTGAGCGAGACATTAGAATCAAACAACAACATGAAGAAAGACAAAGACAATTGATAAACTGAATCTTCTCTGATCTTTCTTTGATTCCTTATTCCCAAATCATTTCTTTAAATCATTTACGGATGCCTTGACGGTATGTTTTATAGCCTTAAAACATAAACTCAGGAATAACAGAGGGGATGTTGATTATGTCCCCGACCGATATGGTAGCATAAACACCCTCGCTTGGGGTAGGGCGAGACAAGGTGAGAGTCATGGCATGAGAAAGGGGAAGGATTATTTGACAAATGGGGGGGAAACAACAAGAAATGGGTTCGAGAGATGAGCGAGCCTTGAAGAGAGCCACCATAGTTGAGAAATGGTGGCATGCCAAGATCAAGCAAGCCACAAGATAGTCTGAAAATTTGAGGAAAGAAAGAGGATCAGGAGAAATCGATGAAAGACAGATGGAAGAACTGCAGAAGATGAGAATACAGGAATGACTGGCCAGTCAAAGATTAAACGAAAGAGAAGCAAAGAGAGAAAGAAGTCCCTAGGAGGTAGGACGAGAAGGATAAATCCCAGATGTAAGAGAGGAGGAAGCCGACACGAATCTTGGAGGAGAAAGAGAAGATTCAACCCCGATAACAGGAGAGATCGGGGATCCAGATGAAGAGATCATCCCAGTGGAAGCTAATGAGACCCCCCATATCAAAGAAAACCACCCCGAAGCTAGTGGCTCCAGCCTCGAATCACCCATACCCCAAGTGCCTTCTATACAAGCAATAAGTTTGACACTACCTTCTCATGCAAGTTCCATTCTAGTACAATTAGCTAACCAGTCACAACCAGAAAGTGTGAGTATAGGGAGGATATTGGGATCCCTTAGAAGAGAGAAAGAAAGAGCATTAGGGTTCATATTGATACAAACAACAAGATCAACAATGACCAGCCATGCGGGTGGATCGATCGCCCGATACCCAGAATTTTGGGGTAAGGGAGATGAAGATGTTGAACAACACTGGTTCTTGTGCAAAGCAATTTGGAGATCCAGAGGGACTCCAGATGAAAATAAGATGGTCGAGTTCCGGACTACCTTGAGAGGTCACGCTCTCAAGTGGTACATGAAGATCATTGAACCAGGAGTGCCAGGGACACAAGGTTAAGCGTTCACACTTGACCAGGTACGGACGAGGTTCATAGCAGAGTTCAAACTGCCTCAGTTAGAACAATAGGCTCTGTCTGAGTTGCACGAGATCCAGTAGAGGGAAGGAAAATCAGCCTGGGAATACATCCATAAGTTCAAAGATGCCATAGGGAGGTTTGCGCATCCAATCCATGAAGAACATCAAAGGGAGTGGTACATTCAGGGACTGCTACCCCTGACTCGGATTCTGCTAATGCAACAATGAATACCCACGTTAACAGATGCCTTGGAACAATCTATGAAGATTGAAGCCATGGCGGGATACCCTGGGAGTTTGAGAGTAACTTGACCCCCAGTAGATGTGAATCTAGTGCAACTACAAGGGTAGATATCAACACTTACATAAAATATTAAAGAGCTGATGATACCCAGACCAGGATGACCACAGGTTTGGTGCACTGGATGCTATACGAAAGGTCATTTGGTGAACAAATTTCCATGAGTAAGGGGGCTGGGACCTACTCAGAATCTAATGGTAACCCCACTAGGATCAGTGAGAGGAGTTGCACAAGTATGGACGTACCCACCATTCCATCATCCCACTCGATATCATGCTTTCCTAGGAGGCCAAGTAGCACCAACAACATAATATTGTGAGATCTACCGAATCCATGGGCATGGACCAAGATAGTGCCCCATCATGCATAAATATTCAATAGTACCAAACACATTACACTATAAGTTCTGCGCATCCACCATGCATACTACCAATCAATGTAGAGCGTTGGACACTCTTGCGGATAGGCTAGACTGAACAAAATTCAGGGTAAATGAAAACCCTCAGGGACTAGGATGAGGTCGAGTAGGTGGAGCTGGAGGAGATTCCAGAGGAGGAAGAGGACTGAGTAGATGTTACAACTGTGATGAACAGGGTCACTTGGCTAGAGATTTCCCTCATCCAAGGAAACCATGGTGCTCTCACTATAGAACCAACGAACACACAACCAAAGACTGCCCAGAGCTAATTGCAAAGTGGGAATACAGAGTACGACAAAGAGGAACTAACCTTATCAATTCAGAGATCAAGAGGATTTCTAAGGGACAATTTCCAAACCTTAACATTGTCACTCGAGGAGGAGAAAAGATAGGAGTTGATGATGATACTCTACCTCAGATTCAGAAAGCAGCACCTAAAGAAGACATGTATGACCCCCTAAAGCAAAAAATGTTCTTTAAATATTCCATAGAAGTATTCCAGAATATTCATAATCATGAAATGACAGAGAACCCCTCTCAGCCAGTTGTATACCCTAAGGTGGCACAAGTCCCTTCTTCACCCCTTGCACCCAGAAACCCTGTAGGCATACCAAGACAACCTGAGGACCATCAAAATACAGTTAAAATCTGGTTTCAATTATTCTCTGACATTCTGGGGAATGGTCAACTAATAGAGAAGTTGCGCAATGTGTTGTACTTAGTCTTAGGGAATGAAGAAACTTCAGAAGCAAGGATTCA
>JZKD02S1630494.1:353505-368912 GCA_000966675.3 Picea glauca
TAATCATGAAATGAAAGAGAACCCCTCTCAGCCAGTTGTATACCCTAAGGTGGCACAAGTCCCTTCTTCACCCCTTGCACCCAGAAACCCTGTAGGCATACCAAGACAACCTGAGGAACCTCAAAATGCAGTTGAAATCTGGTTTCAATTATTCTCTGACATTCTGGGGAATGGTCAACTAATAGAGAAGTTGCGCAATGTGTTGTACTTAGTCTTAGGGAATGAAGAAACTTCAGAAGCAAGGATTCAGGCTAACCTTCCTGAGAAGAGTACTCAAAGAGTCCAATGAAAAAAAAGTAAGAACCAGAAAAGAACTCTGACTGGTAGCGTAGTTAGATGAATTTGAAATTAAGGACGTCATGTTGGACCAAGGGTCAGATGTGAACATTCTGCCCAAGAAGACCTGGGAAGTGTTAGGCAAAATGAGACTGACATATTCACCAATTCAGTTAAGAATGGAAAACAAATACTGTATCTTTCCCATAGGAGAACTGGAGAACATGGAAATCGATGTAGCAAGAGTAAAAATAGTGTCTCACTTTGAAGTCATTGAGATCATGGTAGACAAGGACCCCTACCCTCCGCTACTTGGCATTGATTGGGCCTGTGAAAATTATGCAGTAATTGACTTAAAGAAATATACCATGACTTTTGAAGCTGAGGTAATCAAGGTAGTTCAACCTTTGGATCCATATGTAGGACCCAAGTACACAGAACCAACAGACAATAATATCGAAGGAGAAGACCTAGACCAGTTGTACACTATAACAACTGGGACAAGAAACAATTATATAAACCCTGTTGTGATGCTTATAAGTTTAGTATAATGAAATCATTAATTATCAATATGGGATTCGTAATCAACAGAGTTACAAGACACCAGTAAGAAAGGTAATTCTAATGTCATGAGTATAGAACTATTCTAGATTATGTATGCTGGAAACAAAACAAACTAGAAAACTGAAATACTCTTTGGTTGTCTTTCACATAGAGGCTATCTACTCCATTATGGCACATGCAAGTATGATATGGAGTTCTTTTGACAGATCAACTCTGCTATCTGACCCATAGAACTAACTATGCAACCACACTTCTGAAAGGGAAATCACACATCAATCATCAAGACATAGCATGGGTAGTTCAATAGTCAATATACTGAGTATGTTGTGGTTCACAATGTGCTATTGTGAACTTCACTAGTTCTCCTTCAAATATGTCTGACTACTGCTGCCAACATTCATGTCTATGAAACAAAATCAAATTCATAAAAATAGAGCATATGCAAAACAGAGTGAGTAAAGATCTCTAAGTAATCATATAATTGAAATCCTAGTCTAAACTGTATTACTATCATCTGAAAGAATTAAAGATTCAACTAATCTAACATTTACACTATTGAAATCAAATTCTAATACTAATCTACGAAGGTGTTGACCTTTGTTGGGTGGTGGGCCCTTGCGGCTTCAACAGGTCAGCGATTCGAGTTTACAGTAAGCTTGCTTTCAACCCACACATTACTCTTACTCAAACTTCAAAACATAGAATCAAACTATGCTAACCACTCAACTCACATTCAATCATAGACGATCAAGACATGGAGATAAATGACGTCCTTCTATTAATCTTTACCCAGAATATGTTCTGCAATATATAACGTTGCTTCACATGCTATATTATGCTAACTCTCTACTACCTCCACCATCCTTGCCATGACTATTTAAATAGTCTTCATCGTGAAACAAAAGGAGGTGAAATCGTTTGCAAATCAGTCAATTGTTAAATTTAATTATTCGGTTACATATTTTAAGCTTCATCCTCATGATACGAAGTGCATGAGGATGAAGCAACAACAAACTATCCTAAAATAGCCTTGCTAAAACATTTATGATTCAATAAACATCCAACAATTGTCCTGGGCACGATCTGGAGCTAAAATTGGTACATTTGGCTTCCTGTATTGGTATAGGATTCTGACAGGTAGATGGTATTGGATCCGAACAGTGCACAAATGGTGGTATTGGATCACGACAGTCTATGGTCGTTGGTACCAGATTGCGATAGGTGATATTCAGTATCGGATCTGAATAGAAGGTGCGCTTGGTACCAGATTCGGACAATGGTAATCTGGTGCACAAGTACTAGATAGCTGAGTTGGTACAGGAAGGCTGGACTTATCTAGAGGTCAAAAACTATACATGGAAAATTGAAGCATTAGTACATGAAACATTTAATCTTCTAGCTCAATAAACCACAAAAATGCATGAATTAATTATACTTTACCTTATGACCTTATAAATGGCTAATGGTAGTGTTCTTTGTCATTTAACCAAGCTTAGGTAATCTAAAAAGGTATAGATGAGGAGTATAATAGGGTAGTGGGGATGTCAATTTAGAGTCTCAACATTCCCCCATGCCAAAACTATTGCATGTCCTCATGCAATTGAAAACAAACCCAAAATTTTCAAAACTTGAGACTGCATTCTTTACTTCTGTGGATCACTGATGTTGATGGCCGAGGCCTCTTCTTTCAGCTCCCTTTTTATGACCCTAATGTATTGTAGGAGTCGTAGTACCTTCTTGATATTATTAGAATTCTCTTCATGGTCATCTTGAAGTTGTTGGCTAGTTGCTTTCAATTGCTCATTTTCCTTTTTGATATACCTGTCCAATAGTTGGTATTCCTTCACTTCTTGTTTGAGTTCCTGATTTTGTTTTTGCAGTTCCCCAATATTTTTATTCATCTGTTCTTTTTTTAAGGTCCTTTTTGACTCCATCATTACTGGCTGGATGCATTCTCTTTCCTCAACTTCCTCCCTCATCCCACATAAAGTAATAGTGGCTTGTTCCTCGGTCAAACTAGGGATGTCATCCTGGGCTGATAAGTCTTCAGAAGGGGAGGTAAGATCGATTGGATCTTCCTGTGTTTGAGGACTGGCAACTGCTTTTCCTCTCTTTTCCATGCTCCTTGTGGTTCTTTTACAAGGAGGTACTGGATCAGGGGTGCTCACAGGCTTCCTTTTCTTCTTTTCTATTTATGGAATGGTTACAGGGGATTGTTCTATAGACTGTTCACTTTTATTTTATGAGATGTTCTTCCCTTTCCTTACAGTTTTTGTCTTATGGCCCTTCTCCTCAAGTGCCACTGTTGAAGTCTCCTTTACTAATTTGGTTTTACCTTTTGATTCTTCACTTTTAAAAGTCTTATTGACTGTGGAGGAGGGCCCTGCTTGTTTACTAGCTTTTTCGTGTTGGCTCACTATCCTGGATGATGATGGAGTTGCCTTATCCTTCTTGCCCTTTTTCTTTTGAGGTTCCTTATTTTTCTTTGGAGCACGTTGGGCTTCCTCCACAGGTTTGTTTTCTGTGGGAAGGTGTTGGGTGATAAGGATTTTCCAACTAATCCTTTGCTTCCTAATTTCATATAAAACTAACATCTTAATAAGACCTTGATGGTAAATGCTAGTCTTCTCAGTTTTGGATAGGGATTTGACACCTCTTACCGTTTTGTTCAAACCCATCCATAGAAAATATGGGAAATCAATTTCAAGGCCTCCTTCAAAGTGTAATAGAAGCCTAATATGATATATGAAGGTCACAACATACCTTCCATCACAAGTGAGGAATCATTGAAGACTAGCAATCATTGGATGATAATCTTCCTTGATATAGTTCCTAGGGATCCCCTTTTTCCAATCAGGGTGCTGATGGTCTTCTTTCAAAAATCATTGGCACATTTCCTTGTTGATTCCTACACCTTTGAAGTATTTGGCTCCTCTGTTAGTTAATCTCGTGACCTCCCTTAAGGTTTCTTCATTGATTGTTAGTTGCAGATTGCCTATATGCGCAATCTCTCCATCGTAACCCTGAATAAATTCGTGAGATATCTTCTTGTGATAGCCTGTGAATTTCTCCAAAAATGGCATCCATCCCGATCTAGCATACTTCTCTTGACATAGTTGAAACTCCTCGGTCTTTCTATAAATTTGGAAGACCGGTTCATGTCTACTTACGACCATCGTTATAAGTTGTGAGAAAAGAATCGGGCTGTAGCGCAAGAATTTAGTCAATTGATGAGGGTATGGGTTTGGTTCCGAAGATTGTAGAGAGGAGTAGGCTCGGAATTGGGTAAAGGTAATGACAAGGGAAATATGGTGATGGCGTTGATAATGCAAATGGTAAGTTTAAGTAAGGATGCCACAAGGAAAATTTAAGACCAGATAAGCCATTTCATTTCTACCCGTTAATGTAATGATGAGGACAAGACGTTGGGTGTCAAAGCATCATTTTGAGATAGATGATTGGACTTCCAAGTGGTGAATTTGATGTTGGATCATGGTTCATGACACAAGATAAGTTCGTGATTTGCTTAAGGATGAAGTACATTCATGGCCTATCATTACTAGACATGCTTCATATTCATGCTTTGATGTGATTTTTCCCTCAACCATTTTCGAGCACTTATGAGAGGATTGATTAAGTTTAGGCATATGGGTATGAGGGATAGGTGCATGGTTTTAATACTAAGGTCATAAGATTTAGTATATATTTTCATACCTATTGCAGTTTTATGAGCAGAGAAAAATAAATACCATGTTACCTTTGCTTTTAACTTTGTATGATCAATACCCATAGCATATGCAACTGCTTGTAGATTGTCAGAATTCATCTTTTTAGGATAGAGTTTTCTAAAATCTTGGTACTGGAATTTCTTGTACTTCTTTATTTTGTGCTTATCTTCTTTTGTATTTGGTTCCGTAGGGTTTTAGGGTGATCATGCTGGTTTCTAAAGGTGAGATGTGAGTCTGAAAAAGAGTTCTAAAGGAGCTCTTTGACCTTCCCCCATGCCAAGGATGTTACATATCTTTATGAAAGAAGATTCAACATTATGTATCATAATGGAGAAAAGATGATAAGAGAAAAGAAACCAAATCGAATTCCAGAAGTACATTTATCACCTAGCATATGATCACATGTCTAAAAATTGAAATTGCCTTTCTTTTGATGACTTATTGACAAAGGTAGCATTCAATAGTGAAAACAGGGCAGTTTTTATATGTTTGCCAGAAGACCAGATCCATCCTAACTTGCTTTAGAGATTTACTATCGTTAGATGTTATAGATAAATTTCACAGTATAAGTAAATTAGACTCTCTAGTTAGGGCTCCACTCTTAAGAAGTTTCCTTCTTAGGTAATGTAGGCTTTAGATGCCAGAACGGTAAGTTGACTTAGGGTAATTCTCAAATGGAGATTTTCTTGTAGTAATTATGTTTCTTGTTAATATGGAGTTTGTATCTCATAAATGCCAATAGTGACCTTTGCTTTTTTAGATGACAAAAGTGAATTTTTCAATCAGAAAAGTAGAGATGAGAAATTTCTCAACCAGAACCCACTGCCAACAAGCCTGTTCAGTACTCCAGTGGGGTATTTGTGATAGTTAGTGAGAGATCCCTTCCCCAGGTAGAATGCCCCATTTCCAACAGGCCTGTTCAGTACCCTGATGGGTTTTCCTAGTCATACCATAGACCGGTACATGCTTCCAATAGACCTGTTCAGTATCCCGACGGGTTAGTCTCTTAAACCCTTTTTCCATCAAAGGCTTCTTGTCCATAGTCACCTATTTTGGTTTTTATTAAAGAGTTCTTTGCACGGTGACAGGGGAGGCTCATCTAAAAACCTTTTTACAGGCTGGGATGGTATTGGGTTGGAAGGTATATGCTCTTCTTTGAATGTCTTTTAAATATTTGTCTGAAGGAAAAATAAACTTTTTATGCACATTATTTCTTTAGAGTGATCCGGATGTATAATTTTGTCTGAGTTTGTTCATAAGAGAATGACCTAAAGTTTCCTTAGGGTACTGATACATCCTCTTCCATAAAACTTTTCCTAGTGTGCCCATGATAGAGAGTGTTCATATACTCATATGTTACTCTTTAGTAATATAATCCAATGAATACTATTGAAGTCTATTTAGGGTGAGATAGTTACTTGTACGCTAATATATTTTTGTCCCTTTAATCATGCTGAAATACTGGATAAAGGAAACTTCTAGTCTTTGAAGTGGATTATGGTTTTCTTAACAATCATAGGTAAAGATCGTGTCCCTTTTTTTTTTTTTAAAGCAATAGAACCAAAAGAAATTAAAATACTTCATTTTAGCTAGCGAAAAAACTAAAAGAAATTAAAATACT
This sequence comes from Picea glauca, assembly GCA_000966675.3. Taxonomy (NCBI): domain Eukaryota; kingdom Viridiplantae; phylum Streptophyta; class Pinopsida; order Pinales; family Pinaceae; genus Picea; species Picea glauca. Next base: position 359,695 of record JZKD02S1630494.1, read on the forward strand.
TTCTTTTAGCTAGCAACAGAACCAAAAGAAATTAAAGATACTTCCCTTTAGTTGTCAACAAAACCAAAAGAAATTATTGCTTCACAAGGGATACCATTTGATGCTGCATTCGGCTCCTTGGTTCCAACTTAAGTGGTTGTTGCATGGCTTCATACTTCAGGTTAATTAACATAATATTTTGAAATATGCGTAGCATTCCTTGTCAATTAGGTAATGTGTCATGATAGTACCGTATAAGGACAAACTTCTGGTACCGGACCAACACAGGACTACTGGTATCGAACCAGAACCGGATTTCTAGTGCCGAAGTAGTATTGATGGTACCGGATCAGAACATAATATTGTTGATGCCTACAAACTGATGATGTTTAGTAAGTTTGTGAAGGATCAAATAAATTATAGAAATTTACTTACAAAAAATTGCGAAAGTAAAACAAAAGGAGGAAAGAATCTCTTGTTACCTTCAACTTATTAACAAAACTCGATCCACACCTATGTACAAAAGTTTCTAATAAAACAATCAATCAATGTGGATCAGTAGGAGGGTCTCCTTCCTTACTGATCACCTACATATCTAAATTCTGTAGTATACGAGTCATAAATTCCTCTTTTGAAAGGGGTTTGCTATAAATTCTCAATTGGTGACCATTCACAAGTAGTGGTGTCTGTTGTTCATCAATTGTCTTTATCCTGATTGAACTATTATCATAGACAATGTCAATTTCGTAAGGTCTCATCCAACGAGTAGTTAACTTACCTTTGAAGTTCTTGAATCTGCTGTCATACAACAAGGCCCAATCTCCTTGTTGAAAATTTTTCTTTTTGAGATACTTGTCATGCCATTTTGTTCTCTACTCTTGAATGAGGGTGGTTCTTTGAAGTGCTTCATGCCTAATTTCTTCCAACTCATTAAGCTGCAAGATTTATTGTTGCTGGGCTTCATCCAAGTTCATGACAACTTGTAATGCAGTCCTGAAGGTTTTGATCTAGAATTCTATGGGAAGAAGAACCTGCTTCCCATACACCAACTCGTAGGGTGTATGTCCTGTTGTATTCCTCCAGGTGATTCTATAAGCCCATAAGGCTTCTAATAATCTGTCAGCCCAATCCTTGTGGTGTAGCTATACTGTTTTGGTAATAATGGACTCAATAACTTTGTTGGTAGATTCTACTTGTCCATTTTCCTGTGGATGGTAGGGTGTAGATTTCCTGTGTTTGATTTGGCACTGTTCTGTAATAGCTTTGACTAGATGAGAGGTAAATTGAGTTCCCTGATCAGTCACAATTTCTGGAGGTACACCAAATCTAGTAAAGATTTCATTAAAAAGGAAGTCTACCACTGATTGTTCACTTGCAGTTGGTAAATCTTTTGCTTCAACCCACTTAGTCATATAGTCAGTGCATACAAGTATATACTTTTTCTTTTTATATGCAGGGTTAATGGGCCCTACAAAATCTAATACCCATTTCTCGAAAGGCTCAATAACTACTTGGGCTTGAAGTGGCATTTGGTCTCGTGCAGTAGGATTACCCATTTGTTGGCATTCATCACAATTGGATGCATAGGTTTTAGCATCTCTGAAAATATGAGGCTAGGAGTAACCAGATTGCAAAACTTTATAAGTGGTCCTCTTGTCTGTGAAATGTCCTCCACAAGGACCATCATGGTAGGATTGCAGAATATCATGAATTTCATCTTCCCTTACACATCTCCTGATTACCAAATCTGGTCCTATTTTGTAGAGGGAATCATCATGCCACATGTAGTTTGCACTTAGCTGAATTACTTTCTATTTTTCTCTAGGAGACAATTTCTGAGGCATCTTCTCTGTCACAAGATAGTTAGCTACATTTGCATACCAAGGAGTGAATGTAGAAATAGCAAACAAATTTTCATTAGGAAAGTTATCTTCTATTGGTGCATTATCTCCCAGATGAATCATCCTAGATAAAAAATCAGCCACAAGATTATCCTTACTAGGTCTATCAATAATGTTGATATTAAACTCTTGTAATAATAAGAGCCATCTTGTAACTCTAGGATTTGCTACAGGTTTGTTCATTAAGAATTTGGTGGCTGAATGATCAGTGTGTAGAAAAGCTTGATATCCTGTAATATAGTGTCTAAACTTATTGATAGCATGGACTACAACCAACAATTCTTTTCCCGTGACTGTATAATTAACTTAAGCTGGAGACAACTTTCTATTGACAAAGTAAATAGCATAGGGCATTTGATTTTTTCTTTGTCCAAGAACTGCCCGTCTGAGGCATCAATACAGATATGAAAAGGAAGGGACCAATTTGGTCCTCTTAATATAGGGGTAGTTGACAATTTATGTTTTAGAATTTCAAAAGATATTTGGCTTTCATCATCCCACTTAAATTTGGCTTCTTTAGATACTAACTTGAATAAAGGGGTAGCTAGGATTGTAAAATTCAGAATGAATCTTCTATAGTAGCCAACATGTCCTAAAAAGCTGCGAACTTCCTTTTGTGAGAAAGGTATTCTGATTTGTCTGATAATATAAATCTTTGCCAGATCAACTCTCATTCCAGAACCAGAAATGTGATGTCCCAAAACAATACCTTCAGTGAGCATCATTTTTGACTTTTCATTACTTAAGGAAAGATTAGTTTCCTTACACCTAATCAAGACTTTTTCTAGATTGTTCAAAGCTTCCTGGAAGTCTTGTCCATGGACTGTAAAGTCATCCATGTAGACTTCCACGCAATCATTGGTCAAGTCAGAGAAAATGGCTAGGACAACCCTTTGAAAAGTGGCTGGGGCATTGCAAAGTCCAAAAGGGAGCACTCTATAAGCATAGGTACCCCATGAGCAGGTGAAAGTGGTCTTCTCATGGTCTTCGAGTGCTATTTGTATTTGGTTATAACCACTAAACCCATCCAGGAACGAAAAATACTTCTTTCCGGACAAGGTATCCAACACCTGATCAATAAATGGCAAGGGAAAATAATCCCTATGGGTGGCTTTGTTCAATTCCGGTAAGTCTACACATATTCTCCACTTACCATTTTTCTTGGGAACTATGACAAGTGGAGATACCCATTAACTATCTGAAATGGGGTATATGAGATTGGATTGAAGGAGTTTTTGCAATTCCTCTTTTACAATATCTTTAAGGGATGGATTCATCCTTCGTTGAGGCTGTCTAACTGGCCTGATTTGGTCATTAGTGTAAATATGATGTGTGCATGTGTCAGGGTGAATGCCTTTCATGTCTACATAATCCCATGCAAAGGCATAAAATTGTCTTTGGAGCATTTCAATTACTTGAGTCTTTTGTTGTGGTTCCAAACTAGAGTTGATATACAAAGGTTTGCCTGGGCTAATCTCAACAAGTTCAGTAGTTTCTTCCTTCTCTGAGGAAGCTGGTGATAAAGTATATAATTGAGTGATATTAGGGTGCCAAGTTTGTTGAAATTCGGAACTAAAAATATGTGACAATTCTGCAAAAGACCTCAGGTATTCAATGCAATTCATGTCAGCTAAAAATAAACTTAAGACTTGTTCATCCGATTGTTCTTGAATTCCTCTTACTTGTTCAAGTGTTAACACGGGTCTGATGCAATCTTCCTCTCCATAAGGGTTTTCTAACCAAATAGGTATTTCCTGTGCCGGTTGGGCAGGAGGAAAGAGAACAATTTTTTGGCTATGTGTGCCATTGGATATAGTCATGTCACCAGACCGACAGTTGATAAAGGCATCTGCTGTGGCCAGCCAAGGGCGACCAAGAACCACAGGGTGTCCTGGTTTGGAGGATGATTTAGAATAGATGACTAAAATGTCTACTGGATATTCCCAAGAAGCTAGAGTGACTATGACATCATCTAGACTTCCTGCATGGCTAATGACTGACTTATCTGCCAACTCTATCATGGTTTGGGTTGGTCTTAACTGGTTTATTTGGAGATTTTGCATAGTGTCAAAAGGAATTACATTAATTGTTGCACCCAAATCAATGAGTATGTTTGGTAGAGAAATACCATTAATTTCAACATTGACTACTAGGTTTCTAGGGTCATTATATTTGTATGGCATTTCAGAAATAAATTCAGATAATTGTCCCACAACCTGAACAAGGGGAGGTTCCTTCTTCTTCCTTCCTGGTTTTTTAATGAAAATATCCCTTATGATTTTGGCATATATGGGGATATCCTTAATGGCTTGCAGCAGAGGTATTTTTATACATACATTTCGTAATTCATCTTCTATATCTCTGTGCAAGGGTGGGTCAGGTTTCTTCACTAATAATCTTTCGGGGTAGGGTGGGAGATTAACTTGTTGGGGTACTCGTACAGACTGAGAAGTGATTGCAATAGGAGGGGAGGTCTCTTCTTCTTTAGGGGTAGTTTGAGTGTTTTCTTCCTCAGAATGATTATCATTTTCTTCCTGAATTATTACTATAGGATTTGATTGGTTTACAACTTTCCCTGATCGTAGTTAAATTTCATAGGTGGGAAAGGTTTGAACTTCTGTATTTTGCACCAGGTGGGTGGTTCGATTATTGGGGTTAGGGATTGGCTGGGCAGGGATTGTTGTTGGTTTCAGAGGGTTGTGGGTAGCTTGGTTTTGCTGTTGATTGACATTTATAGCTGGTTGTTGCTGCTGGTTAGGGTTCAAGGGGGTTGTAAATTGCTGATGTATAGGAGGTGGGAGTAAAGCTTGCATCTGTGGTGGGTTGAATCTAGGTAGTAATTGGAAAATGTTTGCAGGGTACTGTGGATATGTAGGGTAAGAGGGATTTCCATACATAGGTCCCCTCCATCCTTGTTGCCAAGGTTGAGTTTGAGCTTGCTGAGGTGTCCATTGGGGGTAGGTCATTGGGGAAGGACCCCATTGTTATTGTTGATATTGTGCATTAGGGTCATAAAATGTATTAGGGTTTTGGGCTCTCCAAGGTCTTCTGGAAGGGTATGGTTGTTCTTGTGAGACTCCTCCTCCCCTATACATGGCTTGTAGATCAAGCAAAGTCAGACACTTAGATGTGGGGTGTTTTAGTGTACATAGGCCACAGATTTCTATGACAGTTAATGGGCATTCCTTCTCATTGTGCTTCTTTCTACATCTATGACAAAATATTGCTAAAGAAGCCTCTTCTTCTTGTTTCTTTTTTAGTTTTAGAGTATCTAATTGGTTACATATTGTGCTCAAGATGTCTGTTTTAAAGTTCTCCAATAAGTTTCCTAACTCAGTTCTGGTGACGATCCCTGAGCTTTGTTTTTTATTTCTACTAAAAGGATCTCTTGGTCCTTTGCTTGTTTTAGCTTGTCCTCTTGAGTATCTTCTACAATAATCTGCAATCTTTGAAAAATGCTTTTGGTGTACATCTCCTGAACTCAACAAGTTTAAAACTTCTATGTAGTCATCTCTAAGACCTTTCAAGAATACAATTCTTACCACATCTGGGTCTGTGGTGAATAGTTTTGATTTCTGATAGTTGTATAAGAACCTTTCTAAGTAGTTTTCAAGGCTTTCATATTCTGTTTGCTGCATTTTAAAATTGTCATTTTTAGCATTATCCTTACAATAGTCTTGGTATTTCCGTAAAAATGTGTCTGTCGTCTGATCCCAAGAGAGGATTGTATTTTCTCCTAAGCTCATGAACCATCTTAAGGCTGAATCTTTCATTGTAGCAGGAAAGAGCTTATGTTTTTGGGCATCTTTTGAGTAGTTATAGCTTCTATATAACATGTCAAACTCGAATAAAAATAAATCTAGATCTTCAGTTGACATACCTATGAAAGTGGGTAACGATGATAGTGGGATATTTTTCATGCTGATGTTTCTGGAAATATCCAAGATTGGAAAGCCAAAAGTCTCAGTCTCTGTGGCTGCATTTCCTTCTTCTTCTGCCATTCCACTGATAGATGGTTCAGAAACTGAATTTTCTATGTCTCCTAAATGTTCAACAGATTCACGTTCTACCCGCCCCAATGCTGATTCTTCCATTTTAGGTTCTCCTTCTGGAGCCTCGCTAGCTCCCCTTGAATTTTCTCCTGGTGGAATTTTTCCTGCACCAGTGTCAGTTGGATTAGTGTGTGGGGGGGTTGTTTTTGAATCTTTAGAGCTTACAAATCTACCCTTTTTATCTCTATATCTATGCATAAAATGGAAATTTGATTCTTAACTGAATTGAAATCCTAATTCTATCTAGAAGGTAAGAAGGCAACCTGGCTTCAGAGAACCCCACTCTAGTGGACACGTGGCTCTTCACTCACATCTTAAATGTTTTATCATCCTCCCTCAAGCAGCCTTTAAAAGCATTCAAAATTTATGCAAACAATCTAAGCTACAAATCACTTCCTACTGTTTGCAACTCCCCGACAACGACGCCAAAATGTTGTGCTGCTTATATGTTTAGTATAATGCACTCATTAATTATCAATCCAGGATTCATAATCAACATAGTTACAAGACACCAGTAAGAAAGGTAATTCTAATGTCATGAGTATAGAACTATTCTAGATTATGTATGCTGGAAACAAAAAAACTAGCAAACTGAAATGCACTTTGGTTGTCTTTCACAGAGAAGGTATCTACTCCATTATGGCACATGCAAGTATGAGATGGAGTTATTTTGACAGATCAACTCTGTTATCCAACTGAGAGAACTAACTATGCAACCACACTTCTGAAAGGGAAATCACACATCAATCATCAAGACATAGCATGGGTAGTTCAACAGTCAATATACTGAGTATGTTGTGGTTCACAATGTGTTGTTGTGAACTTCACTAGTTCTCCTTCAAATATGTCTGACTACTGCTGCCAACATTCATGTCTATGAAACAAAATCAAATTCATAAAAATAGAGCATATGCAAAACAGAGTGAGTAAAGATCTCTAAGCAATCATATAATTGAAATCCTACTATAAACTGTACTCCTATCATCTGAAAGAATTAAAGCTTCAGCTAATCTAACATTTACACTATTGAAAGAAAATGATAATACTAATCTATGAAGGTGCTGACCTTTGTTGGGCGGTGGGCCCTTGCTGCTTCAACAGGTTAGTGACTGGAGTTTACAGTAAGCTTTCTTTCAACCCACACATTACTCTTACTCAAAATTCAAAACATAGAATCAAACTATGCTAACCACTTAAATCACATTCAATCATAGACGATCAAGACATGGAGATAAATGAAGTCCTTCTATTAATATTTACCCATAATATGTTCTGCAATATATAATGCTGCTTCACATGCTGTATTATGCTAACTCTCTACTACCTCCACCATCCTTGCCATGACTATTTAAATAGTCTTAGTCGTGAAACACAAGGAGGTGAAATCGTTTGCAAATTAGTCAATTGTTAAATTTAATTATTCGGTTACATATTTTAAGCCTCATCCTCATGACACGAAGTGCATGAGGATGAAGCAACAACAAACTATCCTAACATAGCCTTGCTAAAACATTTATGATTCAATAAACATCCAACAATTGTCTTGGGCACAATCTAGAGCTAAACTTGGTACATTCGGCTTCCTGTATTGGTACCAGATCGTGACAGGTAGATGGTACTGGATCCAAATAGTGCACAAATGGTGGTACTGGATCACGACAGTCTATGACCGTCGGTACCGAATCACGATAGGTGAGATTCAGTATCGGATCTGAATAGAAGGTGAGCTTGGTACCAGATTTAGACAGTGGCAATCTGGTGCACAAGTATCGGATAACTGAGTTGGTACAGGAAGGTTGGACTTATCTAGAGGTCAAAGATTATACATGGAAAATTGAAGCATTAGTACATGAAACATTTAATCTCCTAGCTCAATAAACCACAAAAATGCATGAATTAATTATACTTTACCTTATGACCTTATCAATGGCTAATTGTAGGGACCGAATAGATTTTTACGTCTAAAAATTACATGAATTGTAACAATATAAATTTCAGAAATTTCACTTATTTATTTTAATTGAGAAAAACAGTAAAAATTCATATATTGATTATTTTGAGCACATACGCATGTAATTTAACAACGAATACTAAAATCTTATAGCAATTAAAACAAGTACACAATTTAAATTACCCGGGTCTGATGCTAATTCGCCTTGCTGCCTTGTGCTTGCCTTCTTGACCGCTGCTGCACTATGTAGACACTGCCCAAAACCTAGTTCCACCTTGCCAACTAGGTAACTTCCTAGCTCCAGGATATCATATGGATATCCTGGCCCCCGTGCCCAAAACCTCCAGCAACCCGGTGCCTGACTGATACAATCCCCCTCCAAAACTCCACTCCTCTCTACAAAATCCAAGAGCCCCTCAAAATCCATCCCCCATCTCCCATAGAATTCCCTCCTCGTAAACCTCCTTCCCCTCCATATCCCTCCTTCACTAACTTCACCCCTCATTTAATTCCCTACCTAACCCATTTATTATCTTATCTTCTCATGATTAATATCCTATCCCTTTGAATTAATTCTTATCCCTTCATGTGTACGTAACTTTCCTTTCCTTTTTTTTTTTAAACAATATAACTTATTATCCCTTTTTTAAATTTAATTCCCAATTTATTGAATATAATAGGTAGTTAATTAATTAATTAATTAATTAATCAAACTTATAACCTTTAATTAATTAATAAATATTTAATTATTATCTTTATACCAATCTTGTTTAATTAATACCATGTTAAGACAATTAATTCCCTAATTAATTTTTACCTAATAAACCTTAAACATTTGTTCACTAGGGTTGTTACATACACCCACCCTTCAGGAAACTTCGTCCCGAAGTTAAGGTATCTTATGGTACAAGAAAAAGAAACACGGTTCACACATTCATAACAAGTAACCGACATTGTCAGTAAGTAAATCAAGAAAACTCATACATACTAGTGTATATGTACAGGAAATGCATGTGTAGCTAGTACATACAAGTCTCATGCATGTACTAATAATCAAAACTCTCATCCTTTAGTAATTTATGTATGCATCCAATCTAGTCAGCAAGACTAGTCTTTTTATAAAAGACAACAACCAATCAATTGTTTGAGAAATTCTTTAATTACAATTATCCAGTTTAACAATTTTATTTTAAACAACTGTGGTTTAGTTATGCAATAATGAATATTCATATATACAAATTTCTTTTTTTTTTGAAGGAAAAACATTAACTTCCACCACAAGACAGATCTCCATACTTTCTCAACTATTACTACTCATCCTTCCTCCCTAACCTA
>JZKD02S1630494.1:371456-403695 GCA_000966675.3 Picea glauca
AATTCAGATCTCTTTGAGTGAAGAGATGTTTTAAACTTTGATGGTCCATTTTGAGCTCAAAGTTTCACCCAACAAGATAGTGCCTCCAAAGTTTCAGAGCTAGCATTACAACTGCTAACTCTAAATCATGAGTCACGTATAGCTCCTCATGTTTCTTCAACTTCCTTGACACATAAGCTATCGCTCCTTCATCCTGCATTAGCACGGCCCCCAACCCTTGCTTCGAGGCATCTGTGCATACCGTGAAGTCATTTTCCATATCTAGCACTCGTAGAATTGGCGCACTAGTTAGTAACCTCTTAAGTTCAATGAATGCACTATCACATTCTTCTGTCCATTCATACCTGACCCCCTTGCATTGCAAAGTGGTGATGGGTTTTGCTATTTTTGAGAATCCTTCTACAAATCTCCAGTAATAACCTGCTAGCCCCATGAATCTTCTCACCTCATGGGCATTTTTCGGCACTTGCCACTCCATAATGGCCTTTAACTTTTCTGGGTCCACAGAGATTCCTTCGCCGGAAATGATATGACCTAAATAGTGGATCTCTTTCTGGAAGAAGTAACACTTCGACAGCTTCCCATACAATTTGTTTTGTCTAAGGCAGGATGACACTATTCACAAGTGTTTCTCATGTTCTCTTTCATTCTTGGAATAGATGAGGATGTCATCTAAAAAAACTTGTACAAATCGATCTAAGTACTTCCGGAATACGTCGTTCATGAGGCTCATGAATACTGCTGGCGCATTGGTTAATCCGAAAGGTACTACAACGAACTCGTAATGTCCAAACCGAGTTCGAAAGGCAGTTTTTGGGATATCATCTTCCTTAATCCTTAATTGATGATACCCTGATCGCAAATCGATCTTTGAGAATACCGCTGCTCCTTTCATTTGATCGAAGAGGTCATCTATTCGCGACATCGGGTACCTATTTTTCACTATAGCATGGTTCAAGTCCCTGTAGTCTATACATAGTCGTAAGGATCCATCCTTATTCTTTACAAAAATTACCGGTGCGCCCCAAGGTGAGACACTGGGCCTTATTAGCCCTAAGTCCAGTAACTCTTTCAACTGCATTTTCAACTCACAAAGTTCTGGCACTGTCATCCGATATGGAGTTTTGGAAATTGGTTCTGCACCAGGTTTTAGCTGAATGGTAAAATCAAGCTCCCTCTTAGGAGGTAACCCTGGTAACTCGTTCAGAAAAATATCTTGAAATTCTGACAGTACCGGGTACTGATCCAATGAGGGTCCCTTCCTTTCCTTCACTGATTCCACTACATAAAGTCGACACCCTTGCCTCAAGCATCGATTAACCTTCATAGTTGATATAAAGCGTAACGACACTTTTCTCTGTACACCCTGTATCTCTACTGGTATTCCTTCATCATCGACACAAAGCACAATCTTTGCGAAACAATCTACCAAAGCTTGATGAGCTGCTAACCAATCCATTCCAATGATTAGGTCATATGCCCCGAGGGCAGTGACGTATACCTTCAACCTGGTAGTACACACTCCCAGGTCTACTATACAATTATCAACACTAGGTCCTACCGCTTGTTTTTCCCCCGAATCCATCTCGACTTGTTTAAAGTCATCGTGCTCGTAGGCTGCCAACCCACTCTTTTCTAAATCAGATGGTGAAATGAAACTATTTTTCACACCAGAATCAAACAAAATCTTAACATTGATATGATTTAACGTACCTGATGACTCCACCACCGTCGATTGATGTTTGGCCTGGCGATTATTAACCACTGCGTAAATCTAGTGGCTGCTACTTGCTCTCCCCATCTGTGCTTTTCCTTCTCTATGCACGAACCCTGATTGTAACTCTAGGCAGTCGCGTTGGTAATGGGGTCCCCCACACTCCCAACAGGTAACACGAGATTGAACCTATGCATTGTTATGTGAATTCCTCTGAAATGAGTTCCTTCCCCTGGAACCCCTGCCCCTACTTGCTGTTCTCTGAGATGGTCGTGGACCTGTCTGCACCGTCGGTGATGAACGAGATGTTGCACTCTCTTCCATTGAAATCCCTGTAGCTACTGTCCTTGGCACAACTCTGTTACCATATGGTGGTGGCCTTGAGCCCCCTCCCCTAGGAAAAGTCCTTGGGTCTTCCCTACGAATCCTAGGCGATGCGGAAATGTCGGTCTTGTACCTCCGGTCAAGTTCATATGTTCTTCTGCATAACGTGCATTTTCCACCGCCTCTGCTACTGAAGAAGGCTTCCACATCGGCACCATAGCCCTTATCTTAGGGTTCAATCCATAGACAAAGTGCTCTACCTGTCGTTGGTCATTGTCCATATATGAAACATATTTGACCAGTTCCATAAACCTAATCTCATATTCTTCTACAGTTTTGTTTCCCTGTACTAAGGCATGAAATGCCCCTACCTGTTGTTCCTCGTAGTATGCTGGTAGATATTTCCTTCGGAACCTCTCTTCGAAAAGTTTCCAAGATACTATGTCTGGGGTAAGGTGCAGTTGTCTTTCCAAGTTGCCCCACCAGTTCAAGGCACTGTCTCTTAACTGAAAAATGGTGATCTTTGCCTCTGAGTTGGACGCATATTCCCTTAAGGCAAAACACCTTGTCATGCCTTCCAACCATGCTTCCGCGCGTTCACTGGCATGACCCCCGACAAAATCTGGAAGTTTGATCTTTTGCAATTCTCACGTGATGTCTTCAGGTGGAAGTCCTCCCCCTAAATCCCTTGACACTTCTGGATTACCCATTCCAGACGGTGGGGGTTCCACTTCAGTCCCTGCCGGTTGTCGCCCCTTTAAAGTCTCGTTAATGGCTTCCAATGAGCACAGAATGAGGGCTAGTTCAAGCGATGGTGGTGGTGGCACTGGCGGTGTTGGTGGTGCTTGCGACGACACTCCCCTGCCTCGATTCCCTCGAGTCTTGACCATCCTGTATGCTTTGACCTGCATCAACCAAAGTTGTCAGGGTGAGTTTGAGGATGTTTCAAATTAGTGCTACTCAAACTAGAAACAGGGTTAGGCGTAAGTTTTCTTTACTTGTATGTAAATAAACATTACTCCTTTAGGGGATTGGCTAGGTTAGGGTTAGGATTAAGCGTCTAAGCTTGATTTCTTCTCCCCTATGAAAAGAACTATTGGTTCCCTTTCCCTGTAGCTACGCTAGCCTTGCTCCATACTCGCCACTTCCTATGCTTACTCTCCAAGTGCATATGCCACCTCCTTCCTGCTTATCCTAGTCTAAGCCCTTTTAAATTTTCGCATACAACTTGGTTAAAGTGACTTCCGACCTTATGTTTATTAATTTATGCCGATATGCGTACACTTATTGACAATTGGCACAATTAATGATCTTTTAATCTTATTTAACCTTAAACCCTTATCTGATGGCTATGCATTGAAGATGCTGGCATATTCTTAGCCATCCTCCAAAATCAATGGGTTAGATTTATTGTTCATAACTTTCTTGCATTTATCAAGGCATCCGTTAACATGTTTACTCTTTTTTTTTTTTAACATTTACCTAATCACAAAAAAAAATGATGTAAGGTTATATAATTACCACGTTTAATGATTAAATAGGATTAAACTGTGGCATCTAAATAATTATCCACAACTGCCAGCCACGTTTTGGTGTTCACCAGCACTATGTACCTTTCGACGTTAGTGTTCTTCTTAATACACTTCGTTTGGTGGGTGGTCTTGGGTATGACAATTAAAGTATTTATATGTGAAATTATTTGTAAAAGTCACATCGTGTGGTGCGTTGGCAGGATGGATTTTGTAAAGACCTTGCATCGTGGTGGAGGTTTAGGGTTCAAATCCCACGGACTCCATTTAAATTTTTTTTTTTTATATTAAGCTTAGCATATATTATTAAATTTAAATAATTTAAATAATTATGAGTTTTAATTTATTTTAATATAAGGTAATTAATTTAATTTAATTAACTTAAACTTTCACAATTGTATTAATAATTTAAATATAATTTTAAAATCAAACATTTAAAAAAAAAAATTACATTGAATTTAAATTGAAACCTTAATAATTTAACCTAAATAAAAAAAAACAAAAAAATAAAAAAAAATAAAACTAAATACAATAAATAAAAAAAAAAAACAAATTTAACGTGGGCGGCGGGTCCTCGCATGAGGCCCACGTGCCCAGCCTCCGGCTCTCAGTAACAAACACCTAAGCTCTTCCTTAACTCTAATGCTGCCTCTTGCCTCTTTCCTCTGTGCCTGGTGTTGGTCTGGTTGTTAGCGGTCAAGTCGATCAGCTCTTGATTTTTCTACTCGTGCTGCCACTGCAAGGCGCATTTTTTTTTTTCAGTTGCCCTGGTTGTCCCAGAAAAATATCCGTGTGAAGCTGATTATGAGGTTGTTCTGCGACTGATGAGTTTGTCTGATTTATATTTGACACACTCCTTTTAGGTTCAAATTCATTGTTCACCTTCTGAACCTGTTTATATTTCTGAACCTGTTTCAATGATTTATATTTCTGCGCTATGATTTATATTTCTGAACCTGTTTCAACGATTTATATTTCTGTGCTATGATTTATATTTCTACGCTATGATTTATATTTCTAAACCTGTTTCAACGATATTTGTTTTGTAGATTACTTCTGGTTTGGATTAAATTTTGCATTACTACTTATATGATTTCTTTCTCATAGTGCATGAGTCATGTAATAAATACTTGACTGTTATAATTTTCGTTCACAAAACAAACAAGCAATGGACGACCAAGAGCCAATCCACCATTCATATTTCCTTTAGCGAGGCATATAACCATGAACTAAGGCGCTTCAAGGGTTTCCACTTTCTGTAGACAGTTCTTTCAGGGTTGACGCAGGAGCCCTATCCAGATCAAGCTGTGTGTTCCAGTTTCCTTCAGTCATGAAAGATATTTGTTGCCTGTGATTGGAAAATGGCTGCTCAAGTTGTGGATAAATTGCCACAGAATGCACAAGTGGTGGTCATTTGAGGTCTGAACTGTCAGACCAGCGGGCTCTACAAGAACTTTGGTTAATATGAGGGAAGAATTAGCTCGACGCACCAAAGAACGCAAAATAATGGTGAGGAAGCTGCATTGGTGTAGAGCAATTGTTACTATTAGCTCGACCGTTCTTTTATCTACATTTTGAGCCTTTCTACGATCAATTTCACCATCTCCTACGATCAATCAGCTGAGTAGGACGGTTTTAAGGGAGATTGGGGAAGCAGCAATGGCGGCCGCATCACTTTCTGCAGACATGGCGATCCGTGGCACTATTTTGCTAAGAACCCCTGAGTGAGGGTTGAGCGGCAGTATCAGCAGAAGCAGGCATGGGAGTAGCAGAGCATCATCCAAAATGGCAGCGGAGACGAAGCTGAACAACCCCATGAGGGAAATTAAGGTGCAGAAGTTGATGCTCAACATATCAGTTGGTGAGAGTGGTGATCGACTCACTCGAGCTTCAAAGGTTCTCTTTCATCTTCTTCTCTTCTTAATATCTGCTTTTTAAACTCCTCTATGTACACTTTCTTCCAGGTTTTTCCCATAGCATTATTTAGGGCCTTTTTAGTAAATCCACAACCCAACTTGGCAACTAGTGTGTTAGTATGTTGTCAGTACGATTCATGTTCTTATCCTGATTGTAATCATAAAGATGGACAATGTTGAAAATAGAAGACATATCCAACTCTTTTGGCAAATCCAAAGGATAAACATTCTTGCCCAATTTTTTTTTCAGAATTTTACTAGGGCCAAATTTATTCATTTTTAAATTGTCATATTGGCCTTTGGGAAATCAATCTTTTTGTAAAAACACCATCACCATATCGTTGATTCGATATTGTTTTTCTTGTTTCTTCTACTTGCACTTTTAGATTTCACTACGCTATTCAATATTTTTCTTAGTTTTAGCTTGCTAAGTCCGTCATCCCAGCTACGAATGTATTGGTATCAAGATGAACATAATTATTAATGTCAGAATTATAATTTTTTTTTTCTTTCCTCTGCGAGGCTGTAGACTGTATATATGCTCGTCTTGATAGGTGAATCTAGTCGATAGGATTGATACAATTATTAAATAAAAATCTAAGCTTGAGATAGCATCAAACCCCATTTTTTTTTGGTGAGTCCGCTACCTAGACAACAATATAAATTCTCGAGTTTGATTAACTACTGAAATCTGTCTGTTAATTTGAGGATGATAGTCATAACTAATTGAAGTTGTGTCCCTAATGCATTCCATATTTTTCAAAATAAAAAAGATGGCTTCTTCTGTACCCCTTATCAGAACACAATCAATGTTGTTGATCAACTTCTTTGAAGAAAAGGCTAACAATATTTGGTGCATCTACATGTTTATCACAAGATTTACAATGAATCATTTTAGAACATGCGATCAATAACATCAGATATAGTATAATCAATATAATCACCCCTCTGTGTTAGAACCCTAGTTGCTTGTTTTGCTTTGTTAATTTTTTTTTTTTTTTTAACATTTTCAATATTTATTTTTATTTTGTATTAAAATTTCTGTGTTTGGTTCGCAGGTTAGGCGTAGCTGGAGTTGGAGCTAGGAATTTGGGAACTTGGCCCATAGGCCCAGATTTCGAACTAAGACGCTCTGATACCATGTGTAGGGACCGAATAGATTTTTACGTCTAAAATTTACATGAATTGTAACAATATAAATTTCAGAAATTTCACTTATTTCTTTTAATTGAGAAAAACAGTAAAAATTCATATATTCCTTATTTTGAGCACATACGCATGTAATTTAACAACGAATATTAAAATCTTATAGAAATTAAAACAAGTACACAATTTAAATTACCTGGGTCTGATGCTAATTCGCCTTGCTGCCTTGCGCTTGTGTAGACACTGCCCAAAACCTAGTTCCACCCTACCAACTAGGTAACTTCCTAGCTCCAGGATATCATATGGATATCCTGGCCCCCGTGCCCAAAACCTCCAGCAACCCCGATGCCTGACTGATACAATCCCCCTCCAAAACTCCACTCCTCTCTGCAAAATCCAAGAGCCCCTCAAAATCCATCCCCCATCTCCTGTAGAATGCCCTCCTCGTAAACCTTCTTCCCTTTCATATCCCTCCTTCACCGACTTCACCCCTCATTTACTTCCCTACCTAACCCATTTATTATCTTATCTTCTCATGATTAGTAGCTTATCCCTTTGAATTAATTCTTATCCCTTTTTTTTTTAAATAAAAAGAGGGCAGTACCTTTTATATTACCATATCCAAAATAGCCAAAATACAAAACTGTATATGATGCCAGCTGTCCTGCCTGTGCAGGAAACTAGGACAGCTGGGCATCCATGTCCATTTGTCACATAGTAGACAGAGTATTCAGACTTTTCAGAGTTAACAGTTGCATACTTGAAACTTAAACTACTAGCTAGCATCGAGACAACCTGGTGTCTATCTATCCTAAAACATGAAATGAAACAGTAACACCAAAGCATTGAGTGATCTCTGTGCCGAGCCGCCTGCTCTATACTTCGGAGTGTCTCCACCTCGCCGGGAAGGAGTATGGTCTGGCGCAAGTTGGGCATTGTTTCTTTGCAGAAGCTCTGGAGTGGGCGACAAAGAACATGTCGAGCCGCTGGTCCATACACCCTAGACGGAAATCCAGGTCCTCCATATTTTCTCGGATCCCAAACACAAGGTCGAGGTAACCCCAGTTGACTGCAGGTGGCTGGTCTCGGCTGTCGGTATCCTCGCTGGCATTGGTCTCGGCTGTCGCTTTTTTGTTCTCCTGACGCGCTCGGCCAGTGGTCTCCCCGTCGATGGTAGGCTTAGGGGGAGCTTCCTCTTGAATGTAACAGGGGGAGTATGTCTCTGCTATGCTGTCTGCTGCAGGGTTGGACACATGACATGCTGGCTGCCGTGTGCTGTGGGAGTCAAAACTCGTACTCGGGTGCCAATTCTCCGGTGGAATGAATACATTTGCTGGCAGACTGGGCGAGCCTCCTTCTGGGACAACCTCCTCCACGTACGCCATGGGGGGCGTGCGTGGTCTCGAATTGTGCCTCGAACTGTGCCTTCGTCGTCTTGTCGCTATTGCCATAGCTGCCTCGAACTGTGCTTTCTGTTTGCGCCTCGACGCTGCAGCATACCATTCCGCTCCTCGACGCGGTCTCCCCCGAATGCGTGGCATGGCTAAGATGCAGTGAGGAGTCTCGATGCCTCTGGTGCCTGTCGTATTGTTTCTGAGAGGAGGCGAGGGTGCCGAGCGCTGTTTCTGTGATAGGGAGACAGGAGAGAAGCCGCCACAACACTGGTTTACTTGGGAGCCAGAAGCCTCCCGAAACAATTCATCACCAAGACGAATGAGAACTAAAACCATAAAAATTACCGTGATAAACTCCATTGATGGCTGCTCGTAAATGCACTGGTGAGGAGTACCCTCCACTCACGCGAGGGGCCTCATCCCTTCAATGGTTCTGCGCAGACTCATGCATGGTTAATGGCCGCGGTGTAATGGCCAATCGATGCATTAAGTCCGCGTCTTGGTGCATACCCACGTGGAATTATCGCTCCACGTGCCGCCCCATCCAGGGAGTGCAGATCACTATTAGCTAAGGCTTGACAACAAGTGAGGATTTCTGGAGCTGGTGATCCTGGGCCGTTCCAGCTTGAGTGTTCCTCGCCTTTTTCAATTGCCTCGTTAGCTAGTCTGTCAGCCACTTTATTTGCCTCTCGCTTTATGTGCGAGGTGGTAATGCTGAGATGAGGTTGCAGGTGATGCCCCAAGTCTGTGAGTAGGCCATGAAGTCTCCAGCTCGGTGTGATTTTGTCGGGATTGCATCCATGGAGGATTCTGGTGACTAATCTGATGATGATTTGTGAGTCCCCTTCCAGGATTATCCTTTGATGCCCTTTGGCAATTGCTGTCTGAAGTCCTCTCAGGAGTCCTGTTAGCTCGGCCACATTGTTTGTCGTGTCTCCAATGTATCCTGTATCTAGCGCTAGAATTTCCCCCTCTGAGTTCCTGAGAACTGCCCCGTATCCTGCTGGTCCTGGGTTGCCTTTGGAGGCTCCATCGAAGTTTACTTTGATGAAGTGCTCCGGGGGGGGTCCAGATAGTGGGACTGTTGATCTGAGCTTTATGCCTCCCTGTGGCCAGTTGATTACCGAGAATTGGTTGCCAGTTTTGCAAGATATTTTTCTCCGCTGGGGTGCATTGCCAATCCTCTTCCATCCAGTATTTGGTTCTGATTGTTTCTGCAATCTGGGCTCGGATTTTTCCCCAGGTGGCATCAGGAGGGGAGGATAGAGAATGAAAAATTCTCTTGTTTCGTTCCTTCCAGATCTGCCAAAGGACAAATCCTGGCAGCGAATTCCAAATGAGGTTTAGAATTGGGTTGCAATATATGATGTTGTCCCAGGTTTCAATTGTGCAGTTGATGCTGCCTCTGTTTCGGTTGGATTTGCGCATGATTTGAGTTCCATAGTCCCAAATTTGTTGACTGTAATGGCATCCATTGAAGAGATGCTCTTTGATTTCCTCCTACTGTAAGCAAAGGATGCAAATTGAGGGTCCGATGAAGCCTTTCTTCCGTAGGTTATCCCAGGTGAGTGCTCTGTTGTGGGCTACTAGCCACAGAAAGGTTGAGATTTTGGGCCAAAGAGCATGATTCCAAATGTTGGTCCAAATGTGTTCCGTTCGAGTGTCCAGATGGGTAGCGTACAACGAGTAGGCTTCTTTGATGGTGAAGGTACCAGCTGTGGTGTACCCCCACCTTAGAATGTCTGGTCCCCCTCTGTAGAGAATTTTCCGGCTGGCCGCTTGGGATTGCCAATGCTGCAGATCAAGAGTGTGAGGGATCCCAAGTTCCCGGTGGGAGGTCTTCCATTGGCGCCACCGTTGTTGTGTTGTGTGTGGCATCCAAAGATCTTCAACTTTGGGGTGGGCGGCCTGTTGCATGGCTCGCTTGAGCTCGGCTAGCTCTTCCATTGTGTCCAATGGTTTGAGTTGCTGCCAAGAGTCCTGCCAAAACCGAGCACTTCGTCCGTCTCTTAGCTCCCAGAAGGCGTGGTTTTGCACTAGAGTACGATTTTGCCAGGCGGTGTTCCAAATATTGGAGCCTTGTATGTGTTCATTGTGCCGGATTAGCTGATCTTCTGCCGAGAGTGGGGCATACTTCCTTCTCCATAATTGTGCCCAGGCTGCTGTCGGGTTCTTCAGCCATCGCCACCAGATTTTGGCTCCCATTACTTGATTGAGTTTTCCTGGGTCTCTGAGTCCCAGTCCTCCTTGAGTTTTTGGCATGCAAAGTTTGTCCCAGTTGACTAGTGCCCATTTCTTGTTTGGTTGATGGCCGCTCCAAAGAAAGTTCTACTGCAAGGCTTTAATAGCTCTGATGACTTTTTTAGGAGCCACCAGGGCTGTAAAGTGGTAGGTGGGTAGCGCTTGTAAAACTGACTTAAAGAGAACCAACCGAGAGGCTATGTTGAGAGGTCTGAAAGTCCAATTGCGTAGTCTGTTCGCAATGGAGAGGAGAAGGCTATCCCAGGAGATGGAGGAGGCCGCCGCTCCGCTGAGAGGAATCCCGAGGTAATTGGACGGAAGGGAGCTCCTGGGTATTCCCAGAAGTCTAGAGATATGACACTGGATAGGAGGCGGGGTGTTGAAAAAGTAGAGTTTGGATTTGTCCAAGTTGAGAGACATGCCTGAAGCTTCGGTGAAGTCTGAGAGGATGGAGTTTAGTTTGACTGCTTCCTGGATGGTGGGAGAGTTCAGGAGAAGGGTGTCATCTACAAACTGACTATGAGAGGGTGCAGGCTGAATGTTGTGCAGAGGCAGGCCTTTGAGGGAGCCTTCGGTTATTGTTGCTTTGATGTATCGTCCCAGGCCTTCCGCAATGAGGATGAACAAAAAGGGAGAAAGGGGATCCCCCTGACGAATGCCTCTTGAGGGCGAGAAAGGCTTTGAAGGTACGCCATTCACTAGGATGGAGAAGAAGGCGGAAGAGGTGAGTTGCAAGACCCAGCTTATCCAAGCGTTGTCAAAGCCAAAGGAGACTAGGACAACTCTGATATAGTGCCAGCTGACCCGATCAAAGGCTTTCGAGAGGTCAATATTGATAAGCATGCTTGGAGTTCTTGAAGTCTTGAGGGAGTGTATGATCTCATGAGCCAGGATGACGCTGTCCATAATTTGCCTTCCCTCTACATATCTTGACTGCTCCTTGGAGATGAGGAACGGTAGGATGGGCTTGAGTCTAGTAGCAATGACCTTAGTTATAATTTTATAAATGACGTTGCACAAGGCTATGGGTCTAAACTGTTTGGGGTTGGTGACACATTCTTCCTTCGGAATGAGGGTGAGGAAGGTGGCATTGAGGGCTGGTAGTACTAGGCCTGAGGCTCTGGATTCTTCAACTGCTTCCCACACGTCCGTCCTGACCAGGTCCCAACAATGGTGGAAAAAATCCACAGTGAACCCGTCTGGTCCTGGAGCTTTCCCTGTTGGCATAGTTTTTACTGCCTGGTTGACTTCTTCTTGATTAATGGGTCGGGTCAGGGCTGCATTCTGTTCTGGTGTGACGAGGGCTGGTATGTGGCTCGTTACTTTCCTGATTGCCTCCGTTCTGTCCTGCTGCGGTTCAGTTAGAAGGTCTTGGTAGTACCTGAGCAGTTCCTCCTCAATTTTGGAGTGTTCCCTGGTTAGGTTGCCTTGCCCGTCTTCTAGGTGCGTGATCCTATTGACATGTCGTCTGTGCATCATAGCTCTGTGAAAGAATTTCGTATTTTTCTCTCCTTCTTTGAGCCACTGTACTCTGGACTTTTGCTTCCATAAGATTTCCTCCTGCTTCCGCCTTTCTTCTAGTTGCGTCTGAAGTTGCTCCTCCTCTGCCATTAGTTCAGCAGTTCGTGCTCCTGAGATGAAGATTTTTTGAATCTCCTCCAGCCTGTTTTCTATGGCCTTTATGTTCTGAAATATATTACCAAAGCAGTTCTTGTTCCAAAGCTTTAGCTGTTGCTTGAAGTTCTTTAATCGCTATTGGAGCTTATACATGCAGTTGCCATGGTCAATTTCCGCCTGTTCCCACCAGGAGGCGACTAGTCTCTTGAAGTCCAGATGCATTAACCAAAATTTCTCAAAGCGAAAGGGCTTATATCTGGGGGGTTCCCCTAGATCAAATTACAGAGCCAGGGGCCAGTGATCTGAGCCTGCTTTTGGTAGAATGAGGCTCTCCAGATGAGAGCCTGATTCAATTATTTCCTCTGTTACTAAGAAGCGATCCAGTCGACAAGCAATGTGCTGGGTGCCTGATCTACGATTGGACCAGGTGAAGATGCCATTGCTATTTTCAATATCTACTAATTTTAAATGATCAATGAGGGTTTTGAACTTACCGCTGTCTTGCTCCAACCTTTTGATGCCTCCAGTTTTTTCTTCTAAGGTCAGGATCATGTTGAAGTCGCCTCCCAAGATTCAATTCGGGGTTGCTACCAGATTCATGATCAGCTCGAGTCTCTGCATGAATTTGTCTTTGTCCTGGCTACTTTGTGGCCCATAAGTGTTCGTGATGGCGCCTTCCTGGTTCGTGCCCATCACCTCAAAGTGGGCCGTGATGGTGCCTATAGTTGTAAAGGGCTCGCTGATAGTTATGCTTGAAGGGTTCCATAGGATGGCCAGGCCACCTGAGGCTCCTGTGGAGTCTATTGTGATGGAGTTACATTCCCGCCATATGCGTTTAGAGATTGTTTCAACTTCTGTTCCTTGACATTTAGTCTCCTGGAGTAGTAGTATATCTGGTTTCTCTGCTATGATGCATTCTCGTAGTATCCGTTGCTTGGATCTACCATTCAGTCCTCAGATGTTCCATGTAATGATTTTCATCATTAAGAGGTGGGTGTTGAGTGGAGGTATCCCTCCGAGAGCTTGTGTATCTGAACGAAGTTTATCATGAGGTTACCTACTTCCTTTATCAGTTGTTGTGCAGTTTTCCTCCCTCGCCGTTTATTTTCTCGAAGGGCTCTTTTTGTGCCAGAGTTCAGATCCATTGCTATACCTAAGCGTGCCGCTGACCCTGCCGAGGAGTTAAGGAAAACCTTATGAACCTTGCGGAGTTGGTCTTCTGGGAGGGTCTGCAGGTTCTTCTGATTCAGAGCCTCTTCCATCTTTTCTAGATCTATTCCTATCAGATCCCGATCGTCTAACGCCATTGGGGTGTCTCCATCGCCTTCTCCTTTATCACCCAGGTGAGTTTCTTCTATCGAAGGATTGAGATCGGGATTTGGCTCTGTTGTTTGCGGCTGCTGAGGGTTTTTGTGCGGGTCTTGAACTTCTTCATCCTCAGGGAGCTACTCCAGGATTTCATAAGAGTTCTTGGTGGCTATGCCCTGCTTGTGCGCCACTGTCTGCTTCCTTGGTGGGTTCCTTCTTTTTGCTGGTACTGTGGTGAAGCCGTCTTTCTGCTGGGTCTCGTTTGCTTTCACTGGTGGCTTGAGGATGGGGCAGTCCCTATAGAGATGCCCATGCTCATGGAATCTTATACATCTGAATGGTATATGCTCGTAGTCCAGAGTTTGCAGCCAGTCCTCATCTTGGTATTCTAGGGTTACCGCTCCTAGCAGTGCTTTGGATATGTTCATGTAAACGCATATCCTAGCATATGAGGTGTATTTTCGCTGCCTCGTGGCTTCTGAAGCTTTCACATATTGTCCTATGGTATTCCCAATGCCCATGAGGATCTCTTCTAACCAAAACTCCTGCGGTAGTGAGTACAGGCGTATCCAGACTGGGGCCATGGTGAAGTCTTCTTTGTCTGGGCTGAATCTTTCTGTCCAAAAGCGGAGGAACAGGCCTGCCGAATTGAAGAAGTAAGGTCCATTTTAAAAGATTCAGTCTTTGTCTTCCAGGTTGTAGAGAATGATGGTGAAGAAACCCTTGGAGTTGAGTTGCAGCTCATAATCTCCCTTGGGGTTCCACCAATGCTTGATCCATTTGTATAGGTCTCTCTCTGCTGGCCAGAGCCCTAGAAATTTGCCTATGAGGGCATGCTCTCTCATAAATTGCATATGCTCTCCAACTCTGGTTGAACTGATGAGGTATTTTGGTGGCTTCTCCATTTGTGGTATGCATTGGCCTAGTTCCCAGCTTCTCGGCGGCCTTGGTTGAGAGGTTCCTGCTTCTGTTTCCATTTTCGCTCGGGGATTCTTCTCTCTGGCTAAGATCTGGTCCCTGAGCTGCGACGGTGGTTCAAAGGCGGGTCGCATTATTCATGCTCCCTATTTTTCGTTGGCCGCAACGTTACGGTAAGAGGGGGGTTTCCCCCCCTCTTCAGCAACGATGCTCTTGTGGCAGTGAAGGCCGAGTGGGGCTGTCGCGCTGGTGAAGTTGCACGGGGAGGACTGTGCTTGGAGTCCACCTATTGATCCTGCGCAGCGGCTAGGGTTTTGCAGAGTGCTCACTCATTCTCCAACTCTCGTCAAAATGTAATTCTTATCCCTTTATGTGTATGTAACTTTCCTTTTTTTTTTTTTTAAACAATATAACTGATTATCTCTTTTTTAAATTTAATTCCCAAGTTATTGAATATAATAGGTAGTTAATTAATTAATTAATTAATCAAACTTATAACCTTTAATTAATTAATAAATATTTAATTAGTATCTTTATACTAATCTTGTTTAATTAATACCATGTTAAGACAATTAATCCCCTAATTAATTTTTACCTAATAAACCTTAAACATTTGTTCACTAGGGTTGTTACACTAATGGTAGTGTTCTTTGTCATTTACCCAAGCTTAGGTAAGACAAAAAGGTATAGATGAGGAGTATAATAGGGTAGTGGGGATGTTAATTTAGAGTCTCAACAAACCCCACTGTAGATGGATTAGTAAGATGGCAAAGTATACAGTCAGTAGATGAAGATTCAGAACTGGATTTTGATAGTTGGCAAAAAGGTTTGCATGAAATATTCTCAAGAAGATGCACAACTATCAAAATGACCAGATGGGTTGGGTCCAAAGTTAGAGAACACCCAGTATATGATGGTACCTCATATCTATAAAACGTTTTGCAGAATATGGAAGAAATTGTGTGAGAAGATCAAAGAATCTTGATACTAGATATAGCTTTCTAGAACACCCCCACTAGATGGTGGAATACTGATAAAGCCACACTTAGAACTTGGGACAAGGTGAAGCAAGCTCTCAAGTACAAGTTCTGGAATAGGGAGTAGTTATAATCAGAAATGCAGACGGATCTCCACGTTGCACAACTATTTAGCGGAGAATCAGACCCTAGGATACACATTCAACAATGCATGGCATAGTGGCAGGCTACAGAGATACCCTCTCACTTCTGGGTTTAGATATTTCCCTTTTCTCTAGGCCCAATCCCAAAATCTTGGTTTGTACATGAGGAAACCAGAAGATAGACCAATGACTGGAAAAAACTGGCAGCTCAATTTTGCAAGGACTTTTCATTCACAAGTAAGTGCCCTCAACTCGAACCAGCTCTGAAAAAGATTAAAGAACTTCTGTTTACAACCAACAACAATACAAAACCAAACCTTGTAGTGTGTCCAAAGCATACCCAAGAGCTTCATACTAAATACCACTTACGCTTGATGGAAAAACTTGTAGAATGCTATCATATTACCAAGGACTCAAAAAGCCTAGATGAACTAGAAGGATTGAGAAACCTAGCCATCAAAAGAGATAGAGGGGAGTAGAGAAATCCAAAACACCATACCTATCCAGACTGATAGTTCCTATAATCAACCATTAAAATTGAAGAGACTTAATATAGGGACTGAAGAGAAACCCAAGATAGCCATGGTGGGATATTACTAAGATGAGCAAACCAGTCAGGAAATATAGAGTTTACTGCGGGAATACGGAGATTTGTTCCCAAAGAATTTTTCATAATTGAAGGGAATCAAAGGAGTTATGGGAGAAATGAAGATTGAGTTAAAACCAGGATCCAAGCCTGTCAGACATAGGCCATACTGTCTTAACCCAAGAGTAAAAGAGAAAGTCAAGAAGGAGATTGACAAGATGTTAGCAACATGTCTCATTTTTCCGGTAGAAGAAGCAGAGTGGATCAACCCAATAGTCATTCAAAGAAAGAAATACACATAGGATATTAGAGTCTATGTAGACTATAGGAGTCTCAATTCTAGCTATGTACATGACCCTTTACCAACACCTTTTACCGATGAGGTACTCGAACAGTTTTCGGGGAAGGAAGCATACTCATTTATAGACAGATTTTCAGGATACCATCAAGTTAGGATTGATGAAGAGGACAAGAGAAAAACCACTTTCAATACTGAATGGTGATCTTTTACATACAATGTGATGCCATTTGGTTTAAAGAACAACCCACAATTTTCTCTAGGATTGTGATAGCATCCTTTAGAGAGTTCATTCACAAGTTCATAGAAGTCTATATGGATGATTGGACAATATATAGCCTACGTAAGGATCATGTATCACTGCTAAGGATAATGTTTGACATATGTCAAGAGTTAAAGATCTCATTAAGCCTTAGAAAATGTGTCTTCTATGTGCCACATGGAAATTTGTTGGGCCACATAGTTTGTTGAGAAGGAGTATTGGTAGACCCAGCTAAAGTTGCGGTAATTGTGAATATGCCGCCACCTACAAGTGCTAAACAACTACGCTCTACACTTGGACACACATATTACTATCGTAGGTTCATCCGAAGATATGCCAACATTACTACACCTCTGGAAAACCTCCTAAGAAAGGTTGAAACATTCCAATGGACTCCCGAGTGTGATAAATCATTTGCAACACTTAAGGAGAAGATCATTACCACACTGATTCTGATATTCCCAAATTGGGATAAGGAATTTCACATCCATGTGGATGCTTCAGGAATTGCCTTAGGGGCTATCTTAACGCAACCTGGAGATGGAGCTATGGATCACCCTATCTACTTTGTGAGTCATAAGCTATCTCAAGAAGAGCACAACTACACAACGACAGAACGAGAAAGCTTAGCCATGATATACTCTTTATAGAAATTTAGACATTATCTATTAGGGTCTCATTTCAAATTCTTTACTGATCATTCAACATTAAAATACCTAGTTAACAAACCTGTGTTGGAAGGGAGAATTTGCAGATGGTTGTTGTTATTTCAGGAATTTTCCTTTGAAGTCATCAGCAAGCCAGGACGATGCAACGTCGGACCTGACCATCTATCCAGACTAGAGTCGAGAGAAAGTTGCGGAGCAATGGATGAACAGATCCCAAATGTAGATTTGTTCAGGATCAAGGCCATACCGAAATATCTGGAGGACATAGCAATCTTTCTCAGTACAGGGGCCTGTCCTGAAACATATTCTGCAACCCAGAAACTCCATATGGTTGTTAGAGAAACAAATTATCAACTTATCGTCAGACAATTGTATAAACTAGGACTAGACAACATCCTTAAACGATGTGTCCTAGATCATGAATGAGAGGATATACTTTGGGAATTCCATGGTGGAATTGCAGGAGGACATGTAGGAGGAAAGGCAATAGCACATAAAGTTCTACAGGAAGGACTGTGGTGGGCAACACTTTTCAAATATGGAAAAGCATACGCCAGATCATGTGATATTTGTCAAAGTGTGGTCAAGCCGTCATGCTGAGATAAACTTCCATTACAACTCGTTAGAGCGCTACAAGCATTTAAGAAATGGGAAGTTGACTTCATTAGGCCAATCAACCCCATAGCTAAACATTTGAAGGAAAGGTACATCATTATCGCAACCGACTACCTTACTTGTTGGGTAGAAGCATCAATGGTATAGGACTGTTCGACGAACACTGTTGCCAGGTTCATTTTTGAAAATATCATTACTCGCTTCGGATGTGCTAGGAGCCTAACCAATGATCAGGGAACTCATTTCATTAGAAACACTATAGAAACACTTACAACATAATTTATGATTCAACATCACAAGAGCAGTCCATACCACCCACAGGCCAACGGAACAGTCGAAGCCTTCAACAAAATCCTGGAAAAGGGACTAACAAAGGTCTGTTGCGCAAACCGAGAGGACTGGGATGATAGAGTTCCAACAATACTATGGGTGTACAGGACAACCACAAAGAAACTCCACAGATACACACCATTCCAACTTGTTTACATAAAAAATGAAGTGGTGCCCCCAGAGTTCATCACTCCAAGTCTATATATTTCACAAGCCACATGTATGACATACGAAGAATTAGTGGTGCAGAGACTTGCGGAGCTACAAGAAATCGAAGAAACCAGATTTCTAGTAGACTTCCATCAGTTAGTTGAAAAGGAAAGAAAAAAATCTTGGCATGACTGACACATTAAGACCAAGGTATTTACAAAAGGGGACAAGGTGTTACTCTACGACAGTCGATACCAAAAGCATCCTGGCAAGTTGCATATGCACTGGTTGGGACCCTTCCTAGTTGCAGAGATCCGACCATCAGGAGCAATCAAACTCGCACAATTGGATGGTGTGCTATGACTGCGATGGGTGAATGGCGCTCGCCTGAAGCCATACCTATATCAAAACTGAGAAGAAGGATAATCGCTCCAGTCCGATGAAGCTTGTACAATAGCTAGATTTGAGTTTCATTTTCTTTATGAAATTTTGTAAATTTAGTTAATAATGTCCATGTGCGCAGTGTTGCACCATAACACATAGTTCATTTGTTTTTTTTAAGTGTTGGTTGATACAAATCTGACAAATAAGCAGTACAGAACCTGAAGCATGAGAAATTCCATTAATGACAGTCATTAAAGATGACGGGGACAACCTTTGTGGTCGGAGGAACCATGAATCCCAATCCAATCTGAGTTAAAGGCCACACAAACCTAGTCTAATCACACCCTTTATTGCCATTCCGGTACCCTGACTATCGCCCGTTAAGCCATAAATCCGCATTATGCCAAGATTCCATTGAAGTTTGTGCTAGGACACCCACCCAACACACATAAAGGTCTCAATTCAGCCACATCCCTATTCCACTCAAATAAGTAAATACCAAGATCGCAAAATAGGATTTACCTTGATCAAATCGTCCCATCGGACAACTCACACCCTGTTGCGTCTATACAGTCATGATGAGGAGAAGTTATTGCTAAAACGTACCCATTAAGACAGACATAAGACTCTCATAACTTAGTCGATAATGTATTTTTTCTAAAACGAACATATCCATTTCCGAACTCAGTCATGCAAACCAGTTAGGGCCACTGCCAAAGCTGTAAACGTAGCCCTAGTTTTTAACTGTCACAGAAGCACTAATGTTGAGAGCCACATCAAGACAGAGCACCATGACTAAAGAAGTAGTACCAGATGAGCTCTGTGACCCCCAGGTCGAGATCATAGGTGACCTAAAAGGGAAGGTAGAGCATATTAAGCTACTCAACCTTGACCTCACGGATTCATCCTTGTTCCCATAGATGCACCCAGACATCTTTTGGGATTTAGCTCCGGATGGAACCAAATATATGCACTTTATACGAAAAAAGGAGTTCATCAACCTATTTAACTCCACCATTATGAACCTGAGAGACTTACCAGTCTTTGGCACCATTGACGAAATTGCACGCTGCACGAAATTTCTGATAAGCAGAGTGCATGACATAAGTCTATGGTTGGATAAGCGGTATCCAATCCATGCAAAATATATCCAATAGCTTACTGGACTATCCTCCTAAGGAGAGGATGCATCAAAGGGATTTCAGGGCCCTGGCAAGCATGGGAAGAAGAAAGGTGAGCTTAGCATGTACGAGAACTTTAACACAAAGAGAGGAGGACACACAACATTCATTGAACCAATACTACCCAAAACAGTCCGGACTGGCTACTACATCATAGCCAACAAGGTTATGCAGTCTTATTATAAGGGAAAATGCACTTTATATGCGCTATCAGTAGCTGACTTCTGCACATAGGGAGCATTGTTCAATTGGTGTAGTTTCTTGTTGGAGGAACTACTAGTAGCTTGTGAGGAGGCACAACAGAAGGGAGGCACCTTTACCTATGGATACCTACTTGTGGAATTCACAATGCTTAAATGGAAATCACCTATGGGCAGACAACCGTAAATACCCGATAAAGGGCACCTGGCGAATATGTTCAAGCCATGGAAGTCCAGACTAGACTCGGAGAACACAACACTCAACAACGCAAAATTTTCCAAATGGTATAATGCCTTGATAGATGCAACACAGAGGCCGCACATCCCGTAGGAGATCCTCAATAATAACATGAGGAATATCGCCTTCAACATGAACCGACACAACACATGTGTCTGGTCGAGACATGCCAGCCAGGAACATTTACACACACAACCACTACCATTCTATTTAGATGAGGAAGCTTTCGATAAGGAGGTCATGTCATGGCCAAGAGTTAAACACGTCCAGCGTAAATCAGGAATGCATTACATTTTTCCTGCTGAGTTTCTCAAGAAAAAAGACAAGGAAGAAGGAGAGGGATCGAGCTTAGGCCCCGAGCCGAAGAAGACAGATGCTCCGGTATAGACCAAATTTGAGGAGGAAGAAGAGACACAGAAGTTGGAGTGGAAGAAATGATCGGGTCATTGTCAGCTGCCAGACAATGCTGTGCTATCAGGTGCACAGGTTAACTAGATCTTGGTCATTATGCTCGGTACTGAACCATTGTTGAAGAAGCCTAGAACAGGGGTTTCCCCGAACAAACACCTGAAACCACAACCCCTTGCAGCTACCACTCCTTGCACCTATGCCACGATGAAAATCACCAGTTTCATTGATATTCAGGATGACCCAGAGTCTGAAACAATTCTGGCTACACTCATCATTGAGAAACCCCCACCACTCCAATTACCAAACCTCCTCACTGAAATTCGACATCCGAACACACCCTCAAAGACGATGCATCTCGAACACCCAGAGACAGAGGAATGACAACCCCCATGGACAGCTAGAGAATCCCCCAAGCCCAGATCAGAATTTCTTGACCTTGACCCCAAAACCACAGGGCAGAGCATGATGCAGGATGTTCCGAATCTGAACACCTAGGAACAACAACCTGATTCTTCAACACAGGAGGAAGATGCCTGGAGCAGAGAAGAGCCGGAACTCGACCGTAACCAGAAAATCACCTCACCACCCAAGGGTGAGAATGCCCAAGAAATCAGGATGCATGATGAAGAAGTACCGGAAGATACAAAGATACCATATGTGCACAATGAGCCAAACTCAACAATAGAGCCGGATACAATAGCCATGCAAGTGCAAATGGAGCAAGTCCTCCAGAACCCCCAACAATGTGCAGAATTGATGCAACTCTACATAACCAGAATTGAGGTTCTAACTCTTTTACCCGCAGACCTAAGGTTGAGGATCGCACCAACACCACCAACAGAGGAGGAGGAAGAAACCCGTTTGTACCACTCAATGACAAGCAGACTCTCTTTACAGACGCGAGCACTCATTGATGCAGCTCCATCATCTATAGACCTGGTACAATGGCCAATGCCACAGTTGTTCGGACTAATCAGAGCCTCCACAGAACAACTAGAGAAAAGGCTCCAGGAAGCTGAGAGATCAACTGAAATTGCTAGGAAATAACATCTTATTGTGCAATAATGTCGAACGCAGGAAGAACATGATAGAATCCAAGTCTAATGCAAACTGGAAAAAGTGCAGGAAAACTTGCAGATGCCTGGCCGGAGATCCAGAAGGTTGTTCCCGATCTACCCGAAGCCAGCAAGATAAGCGAGCTAGAGAAACAGATCGAGTTGTTACAAGAAGCATGGACACAAATCACTACCTACACTGAGTAGATAGAAGAGAAGCTACAACAAGCCCAGTAATAAGCAGAACAAAATCCTCAGCAACTGCAGGAACAGATGCAGAAGATAATACTGCAAGGAAACAATGCCCGAGCTGCACTGCATAAGCACACAGTGGACTACACCAAAATATTTGAGGAAGTCAATGATTGGATGGGCATCATCACTTGATAGAATCAAGTCTTTGAGGAAGTGCACACGAAGATCCAAGTGCTGAACGAAGAAGTTGCGGAAACAATGGACCCTATGGAGCAACAACAGAAGTTCAACCAAATTCAACAGGCCAACAATGAGCTGAATACACTCTATGAGGCACAATCCATAGCCAATAAAGAGCTACATAAATTTTGACCAGTCATTCAGACAACCTACATGAAAATGCATCAAGTTGACAGAACAATAGATTCCGAGTGGAACTCATTGGTTGTGGCCAATCCAAAGGAGTACAGAAAAGAGACAACACAACAGTTTCTTGCAGAGGCATCACTCCTCGCCTGAAAATGGCAGGACAATGTTGAAAGAGTTGGTACAAAAAATGGGCCCTTCAGTTGAGGAGGCAAAGGAAAAAAAGGAACACACAAAAGAGCCCAAAGAAGAAGAAAATCCAAACAAGGGAAAACAACAGTTGCTCCTGGAGGATGTGAAAGAACAAAACGCTTGACTCGAGGACGAGTCAAGGATTGTGGTCGGAGCCTGTTGGGCCCTTCGTTTTTGTGTAAGAATTTTTCAAGTTTTGACTAAGCATGAGTTGCGCAAACTTCATCAGAGGTTGGGAGAAAGAGAAACACAAAATAGTTGCGGAAGTCAGCGCAACACCAACTAAGCAACAAACGGTTGCAACAGAACAAAAAATCAGGCAAGCCAAGAAAGAAGACACAACCCAACTATATATAGGGATGAATATAATCGTAAAAGGGTTGGTGTTGTTGTTTTTGTTCATTCAGTTCATTGGTTGGATTAGACTTGGGTTGAGTCATGCCTATCAGATTCACCCAAGGTTTTGGGATTAGTTGTTGAAATTTGCTGTAAGTCGAGAAGAGACAAGCCAGAGTCTGTACTGAACCCTTCTATGTAACTCTAAGTCTATAATGAAGGAAAGATCCTGGAGCTAATATGAAGGAGAACCAAATTTTCAAAATATGATGTGTCTTTTTATGTTTACTGATGCATTACATTGTTCCTTTATGGTTTATGAGTTCTGTTTGATGGTTCTATGTTTAATCGTTGTTCATAATGTAAGTAGGTTCATTTATTGTGGTTAGATGTTTCAGATCTAATGTTGTCTCTTGCACAAGAACATGAATGAGTTCTGAATGATCTATGGATCCTCTTTAGTATTTTCCCTACCCTTCCCTATCTATCTGTCTCAACAACGCTTTAGGTGATACTTCTTCTCTTTGAAGGAGATGAAAATGCCAACGCTCTAGACTACACGATACCTTTTGTTGGTAACCTAAGAAGGACCCTGTTCTTATCAAATTCGCGCCAACATATCTAGTCACAGAGCTTTCGCTTTTCTTTAGTTCCCAACAATCACAGTTTTAGGTCCCGACAATGGAACCATTTGTTGGCACAGGGGCAGAACAAGGGTTCAATGCTTCAACAACACACCAACAAAACCTTAACTACTGGCCCTTTCAGAAACACCTGCAAAGAAGATGAAGTCTCACCTGAGGTAGAGGTAGGGGTGGTTGTAGGACTTAGATGTATACAACCTAGCTGGGACACTGATATGTGATTATAATACCTTAGCATAGCACTTAGCATTTAACATTCATTAGAAATTATCCCTTATTCACATCACAGATTCAAGCCCTAATTACAGAACAATGCAGTATTCAACCAGATCTAGCACTTCCAATCACCTAGCACATAGAAACAAATCATATCTAGCATTTATTCACATTACTAAGCACTAATATATTATATTAGATGCATCTAACATATATCATTGTACTAATCATACATCACATCAATAACATAACAACTATAATGCACACAACAACCACAAGACAGGATATACATGGTTTACCCTAGCGTGGGGCTACGTCCACCAACTCTTCTCTTCTTTATTGTATTCTCTCAATCTTCTACAAGCACAGAGCCACAGGAACCCACTCCGCATAGGACAGAAGATCTACACGCACCTTTCCAGATCCTCCTTCCCCGAGCTAGGATTAAACACAAATCCTTCTTACAATCACTTGCACTTAGCTCTGAAAGTTATTAACACATAGTAAGCACTAATCCTTTTCAATCACATAGATCAAAATCTAGCACTTAGCATCTTGGACTCATTACCCTTAGCACCACCTACTTACATTGCCTATATTTCTATTTATAAATTACAAAATGGCCCTAAACATGGGTAAACCCATGGGTCGACAACCCATACTCGTTAAATAAACCTTAAACCCAAAAATGCCCTAAGAAGGGGCCGAGATCCCGCAATCTCTGCTCCGCCTTGCGCTCTGCCTTCAACCAACCTGTTGAAGTCCCAAAATTGGTCAAACGTGACCCAATTTCACCAAAACTTGGTCAAGGGACAACACCACTACACTGATTTGTTGCTTTCCATTGAGATTGATCAATGTGTTCTCCTCATTATGAGTAAGAGTCTTCAAATTAAATAACAAAACTTCAGACTCATTGAATTTTCTCTCTTGACTTGGAAACCAATAGTCACAAGAAAGAACATCCATTTCAATGTCATTAAGGTATCCATAATTTCGAGGACTTGGATAATTTTCAACGACATTCCTCATTCATAATTTAAACATCCTTTTCAATATGATTTTGAAAGTTTGCAATCATGGATGGATCTCAGTAAAGTATAATATTTTTCTCATCATCATTAGGATCATTATAAGTTTATGGGTATAAGATATTTCTTAGATGAAATCCCAATATATGGGATAAATCTTCAATTTCCTCCACATCTTCAATGGGTTGTTCTATTTGTGCTCTGGGGCAAGACCTAAACCTTTTTCAAACCCACATTAGTTTCAACGTTATGAAGCGGATGTTCTGTGTATTTTTCCTCATCCTCTTCATATCATATTTTATTGAAATTGTAATCAAGAGGGAAAGAAAAGGATGAAGCATCATTACTAAACTCATTAAATTGGATTTGTACAAGGTATGCATTGTATTTTCCGGTTTTGATTATTCATATTGAATATCTCAATAGAATATGGATGCCACATGGTGACCCTTGTATTTCTCGAAAAATCATGGGTATCCCAATAAGACTCCTCCACTATAATTGCTTGAGCATATCCCAATATTCAATGAACATAGTGCTACCCAACATGTTTGGGACTTCATGGATTTTATGGCAAACCTAAATATTGCTCATGAGGATGTTATGATGAGGTTGTTTCCCTTTACATTGAAATAAATTTCAATACTGGCTGGATATTGTTCTTTGGTGCTATCATATATCATAGTGGTGGGATGTTCTTTGGTGTTATCATATATCCTTAGTGGGTGATTCATAATTATGTTGTTCATTCTATAACTCATACATATGACTTTTTCTTATGTACTAGGAGATACCACTTATTGTCATGGTACAAAAAATTTATTATTTTATACTCCTTGATGGCACATAAATGGAGGCATGGTCTTGGGGCCTCTTTTTTCGTAATGTGTTTCTTGTTCCAGAGAAGAAAAGGGAGGATACAATGTTAAGATGTGGATTCTGATATAGCTAATGCTATATTGATGACAATAATAACCATATACAGAATGTCAAAAACACCCAATTTGAAAGCTTAGATCAATATAAGGCACTTACTAATGCATGTAACCACAAAGAACTCCAGGGAAATGTATTAACTATTTTATGGGAAAAGACCATTGATGCTTTTACCTGTTGTCCCTGATTTTATGATGACTTTTTGTTCTAAGTAAGGTATACTTATACAACGATATCCTAGTTCCCATATGGAATCATATTTGAGCATGTTTTTCCCAACATAATCTTTTATTTTTACATACCATTATTTGTCTTCAAATATTCATCTCATTTGTAGCAATAGAGATTTTGTTTTATAACCTATGTCTAGATCTCAACCTCAGAAAATAGGATACAGTTTTAACATAAGTATGGGCGGGTTGGTTTTATCTATGAATGGTGAAGTTATAAGAACCTTCATCAAATTTTCATCTTTATAACTGAAGTTTGCATACTTTCCATATCTCAAGTGCACTCATTGTAAGATAGAAACAACCATATCTCCATGTATCAACAACCTTGAGGGTATTTAATTTTTAAGAACCTTTATCCCTTTGCATAATGAAGGTGGTTAAAGGTTATATCTAGAAGAATATTTTGGAGATCCAATATGTATCTCCAGGTTGGAAAATACAAATCCTATTGCTAGAGCACATCTGCTAAGAAATAATAGGATGATGACCTTCAATCCATTCAGAGTATAAAGCAATAAAGGATTTGATGTGTGCTACTTTTGGAGAATTTGGTTGGTTTATTGAAGGACCACCCTTGCACACTTCTCTAGGATATTTTCATTAAATCCATTAATGTGAAGATTTGGTTAGGCATTGTAGAAATGGAGTAAACATGTTTCATTATTATCATAATTCAAAAAAGTAGAAATTTCATATGATGAATGGTACATTTCATAACAAGCATAGAGGCATATTCAAAGCCAAATTGGAAGAGCACTCTCAGGATCAACCATAGAATTTGGTAAGAAAATGCATATTTTAATAAAGTGTTTGGCTTATAATGAGAAGCCTTAAAAAATAACACTAAATTCTAGGAGAAAGTCCCCAAAAATTTTCCAATAATCTTTCTGTGTGATTCTCTCAATAAAATTGGCTTATTCAATCCAAATATACTATCACTTGATCTCATCTTTCAAATGCACATAAGTAATCTAGGTACCAAGCACACTGTAAGTTAAAATGCTCATGAGAATTCTCTCTTGATGGCACAATTTTTTTTTAAGTATCATCTGAAATTGGATATCCTTTTTCAATTCCAAAACACGGGGAATTGAAGTAATATACAAAGTGAAAGAAATATATGACAACTCAAAATAATGTCACAATTTCTTACACTACAATTACTAGAAATCAAATATTTTATATAACAAGTGGAAATTATTTATTCCATGAATGGTTTTTGTTGTCCAAGACTCAAAATGAGATGATGCATTTGAAATTTAAACACCCAACATAATTATTTTCTAGAAAATACAAACTGTAGTATCAAGCTTCCAAAAAAACCAATTATATATGGATGAATAAAACAACACATCTTATGGCTAAAAATCCCATTCTAATATGAATTCCAATGTATAACGAAAATGTAAATTCTTAGTGAAACAACACCAGAGGAAAAGAAATGGTATGATGGATTTACATTGTTTCATTATGATTAAATTGATGGCACATGTAATTTGCATCCAGGTTACACTTAAAATGTCTCCATTTCCCAAGAAAGGATTTTTCTATCCAAGACTCAAAATGAGATGACACATGTTAGATCCAAGTCTTTTTGTGTCCAACATAGGTGACATGATTGGTATCCAGAGGAAGGTTGATAGTATTAAGGGGGTTAGAAGGCATACGATGCACAGGTTAAGTAAATTCCATCTGGTTTCATGTCTCTATCCAAAGGCTGCTAACCTACTTTGATTGTATTGAACAGGTAGATGTATGAAAATTCACAATGCAAAAATGTTCTTTCTTTTATACCATTCATATGCTATGCAATATCTTCTCATTTGCACTAGAGAAGAAAGGTACATTCTACATGCCATATGGGAAGTGAAATTATCCATGCTCTTCATTTGTGTTCTCTTATCATGGTGCATTGAAGTCTATAAAAAAGTCTACTTTGGTTTTAAAGTGCCGACATAAATGTAAAACGGTGCAATCAAACATCATGAAATTTATAACAAAAATTTCAAACTGTAGGAAGTAACCAAAAATCTCAAGAAATCATTTGTGAAAGACACATTTGGATAATTTTGTAGCATCCCTCTACAAGATGCTAAGAAATTAATTATTCATTAAATACATACGCAATAACGAATGTTTTAGCATAATTTCATTGATTTTCAATTACACAATTATTCTACATTTGCTCAATGATAAATATAAATAACATGATGGATTAAGTAATATGTTATCTCTAATATTTAAAACTTAAAATGGAGGCATAAAAAAAAGATATCAATAACAAAATACCACCGAAGAATACCTCCTCCTAGGTTTGTTGAAGCTCATCAGTTGCAATGTAGTCCTGGGTGCTTCCAAGCATTCTTTTCCAAATTCTTTTCCCACTTTACCAAAGGGAAACAACAGACTCCTCCCAGCCAACTAGGAGTCTAGCCAACTTCCTAGATCCAAGAAAACTTTATGTTTGTTGTCGCTCCATGCTCGTGACTCCAAGAACAACAAAGCACATATGCTCTAAGAAGATAATCACAAGAATTGTATCTTCCAGGAATTTCACAACCTCTCATCATGCTCAAACCTCCCCATGCTCTCCCTTCCTCACCACTTCTCCTCCCTATTTATCAAGTTTTCATACACCCTTCCCCAAGTCTCCTCAACCACCCTCATTATTATCCATCAACCTCCCTTATCTAGATTTTTGGGAAAAGATTAAAATAAAACTAAAATATAAATGACTTGCATTAAACAACAATAAATAAAATGCAAATTCTTTCTTCTCATGCTAGCTAATAAATGCAATTTGACAATATTCCCCGAAATATACATGACAACCCACCATGATCATTTAATTCATCATACCAACCATCAATCAAAGTCAAAGAATTTATTTAATGCTTCTAGATATTTTTGTATGCAATATAATTTACATAGTCAAATAAACATTCAATTAAATAGTTAATAATCTAGTTTAATAATTAATACATTAATTAATTGTACTAGTGTACATGTGTAGGGTATGTGTGTGTAGCTAGAGGACACATATCTCATGCATGTACTAATGATAAACAACCACTGCTAGTTCCTATATGATCACACCAAGACATGTAGGCCATTATATCAAGTAATGCATCATTTAATAATCTTAACGAACAAAATTACACCAATTCATCAATAACTCATTATCACACTTAAAATATCAATAGGAAATGAAAAGAGAGTTTTAAACATGGTAGGAACCAAGTGAGTAAACAATAGTGACATATCTAATCCCCAATCAGTATTCTCAACTAACATCGAAGCATCCTTCCTTCCTAACCTAATTCCATCTTCCATCCTATCATTTCCTATGTTGGACTAAGCTGAAGCGTCAACTATATTTACCTAACTCTAGATATAAATCGTAAGTGGAAGTGTCATACATCTCGACCAGGCTTCCCTAGCAGGCAACTAGCAGTCACCATCACACATCTAGGAGAGAGTGACTTCACACAACCCTCCCATGACTCTAGATTTCAGAGGATAAATGGTGGGAAATACCTCCACCCCTCCTTATATAACTAGGGTCAACACCCTATATCAAGCCATACTGTTCAACTACTATTCTTAGAGTCGCGTCATCAAACAACCACTTTGGGCAAGCTATGCATCCTGCCAAAACCACACTTACCACAGATCATAGCAATATTTCAAATCATAAATTAAATAATAAGTACGACTTATAACATTATCTTCTTGATGTCTACGACATCCAAGTTACCTTAGCACTATAGTCGTTTGGCTATCACATAAATCATCAACCTGTAGGTTAGTTCACCAACAACTCATATCCATGCATGTACATCATAATTTCATATAAGGATCCATATCTATATTGATGTTCAATTAAGAAATGTGTGTTTATTTATATCATGCCTTGCATCTATTATGCATTCACAAGATAACTTGAACTGATATCCATGTACCAAAATTCCATTAAATTTGCATGTTTGAACAATTCTCATAACTATCATAATTATGAACATATAACAATAAAAATAGAATTATCCAACACATAAATAGGTCCATATATACACATCTCAAATGTTTATATCAATCTAACTAAGTCCAAATAGCTACTAAGCAATAAATTACTGAGATGAGTAAAATAAAAGTTCTAACTACCTAAGGCCAAAATATGGGGCGTTACAAATTGTATATGTATTACATTGAAATAAGCACATTATATCTGTATTCAACCAAGGATACAAGCTTGAAGATTTAATTTTGAGCTTGGTTCTTGGAAGATAACCTCACTACTAAAGTGTAAGATCAATGTGTAGTTGACAAGCTTTTTGGAGGCCATTATAGGCTGCCTTCTAATTGTAATAGTAGGAAGAGCCAAGATGTAGATCATAATCATCTAAATGTGTAACAAAATAATCATTTGTATTAAATTAATTTCCAATGGAAAAAGAGATGAAACACTTTTGAGTGAGAGGTATCATTTTCCCTGCTTCTCTAACCCATCCAAGATGATATGGTTAGGGATGTAGTGTGATAAAAACATCTAGTGACTTGACCAATTTATGAGAAACAAAATTCGTGTGTTTGCCATTTTCCATGATCAATTATAATTTTTTTTTCTTGATCTAGGAATTATGAGCGAAGATAGATTCCTTTATTTTTTTCAAAATAATTTTTGTGAAGAGAACCAATTAAGGGTTGGTGGAGGTTGGATTGTTAATTTCAATGTCTTGTTGTTGTCATCAATGTCAATCGCTTCTATTGCATGTTGGTATTTTGTAAGGATGGATTTATCCTTCTTCACCTAGAAAGTGCAACATTCATCATCATAATGACTATATCACTTGTGATAGGAACAATATTTCTTCTTCCATTAGGCGATGGAAATGGTTTCCTCTTGGTCATCATAAATTGTAATACTTTTATTTAAACCCCTTATGTTGGACATGGACCAAGTGAAGATGTGATTAGTATATGTATAATTATTACCTTGGTAGCGAATCTAGGGTACCATCGATATATAAACAAAGTGGACATGAAATAAGTGACCATGTAAAAATATTCCTAGTAAGGACCCATGGTCTAGTCCTTTCTGGAAAATGTGAAAATATAATATAGGCTATAATTTCTAATAGGCTATGGCTATGACATGGTTGTGTTCCTAGTAAAACAAATATAAAATAGTATTGAATCACTAAGGAGAACACATGGAGGGTTTATGGATTGACATAAAGCAAAGGGATTGAAGAGAATGTGAGAGGGGCATACACTATCCCCAATTCAATTAAACACGACATTCCCCTAGGATTTAATCCAATATTAGGAAATGACATATTGAGTGAAAAATATGCCTCGCGCCTATGGATTGATGCCTGATAAAATAATATGAAGGATAAATTTGATTTGTGATTTGGAAGGAGAAAGTTGAAGCTCATTTTTTATTTCCCATTTTTCTCTAACAAGAACAAACATCTCAGTGAGAGTCCACTTGGGAGACACCTGTAAACGAGTGTTGTGAGAATTTGATAGTCGTCCAACCCCTTGAAGAGGTGGGTACAACTCCTCAATAGATGAAAATGGGTGCCCCGCTTCCTGTTTGGTTTGTGTAAAATGAATCACATAGTGATGGGATCCTTCCATCGCTAAAAATCGCTAGATGTCATGGGCTAGAAGTCAAATTGGGGGATTAAGAAATAAATTCTTCTTCTTCTTGGATACTGTTGTGAACCATATTTAATAAAATAAGTACACAACTGGTGTATATATGGATCCTTAGGCTGTACCAAATATCCATGATTGTGTTACCTTTTTCCAAAATGGGAAATTGGAAGGCTTTGGGATATAAGCCATGATGGTGATAACATTCTATTTTAGGGGATATTGACATTATTGTGGGGATATTTGGTGGGATTATAGGTTTAATTGGGAAGGTTTTGATTTATAAGTTGTTATTTTGATGTGATGGGATTTATTTTACATCAAAACTAGAATAGTCAATAGTAACATCTGTAGCATCCACTGTAAACCCTAAACCCCAAAATCACGTCCATAATGAAGTCGTGGGTTCAATCCCAAGCATAAATAAACCATTCTGACATAAAAAATAACCCTACAAAAAGTAAAATGCAGAATTATGCATTGACTTTGGTGGAATTGTTAGTCCTTTGAGTGTATCGCCCTTGACTTTGTCTCTTATATAGGTGGGGTCTCCTCTGTCACTCACATTGTGGTCTAGGGCCTCCGCACATTATCTCCTTCTCTTGGGTGGGTGGGCTGCACTGAATATCTTCATAGTCTCTTGGGCTCTAGGTGTCTCCTTGTTGTCTCGGGTGGGATGGACTCTGAATATCTTCATAGTTCGCATAGGTAATTGGGTTCTCTCGTTCTTGTCGGGATAGAATATCTTCACATGTAGGTAATTGGTCAGTTTCGTTTCTTTGTTTGGTTTATGTTACATTTATTTTGGTTTTAGTTATTTCTTA
>JZKD02S1630494.1:406225-433651 GCA_000966675.3 Picea glauca
CTGCCACCATTCTAGCGAGTCTTTCACTCTATATTTTTACAGTCTCTGTACATTTATTTCATTAATAGAAATCGTGTATTACTGTATCTCTGTGTTTATGGTTGCATCTATGATACATTTCTGTTATATTATTGAATATCTACAAAATCTCTGTGCATTTCTTTATTATATCTCCGCTCTCATTTCGTGCCGAAAATAATCCGGATCAATTATATAATTAACATTTATTATATAATAATATAATTAATATATATTATATAGTAGGCCTAATGGTTAAGAACATGTGTTTACTCCTTGGATGTCACATATTCAAATCCATAGGGGGGTAGGGTATGTATACCTTCGTAGAATTTAGTAGTCAAAGTTTTACCCGAAGGGGGTTCCTTGTCCCACAAACAAGGAGGTCTGATACACCAATTTGGTGTTTGGCTTAGCCGTGACCTTAAAAAATATATAATAAAAAAAATAGTATGACAACAAACAAAACATTACCATTACCCTTATATAACCAAAATATTGTATAACCCATTATCCTTTTAAAACATTCATGGTCATAAGGGTTAGAGTTTATAGGGATTTAAAATTATATTAGGCGTTAATGATGATGATGATGATGAGGATGATGACTATGTTGATTATGAACATGATAATAAGGGTTACATAAAAGGTTATAAGGGATAAGGGTTATGGTTATAAGAGTTAGGTGTTGGGACTAATATGGTTTGAGGATAAATAGTTATGAGGGATAGTGGTTATGGTTATAAGGGTTATGAGAAATCATATGAATTTACACCATTTCACTTTAATGGCATCGATGTTAATCAATCTCTTATGGTCCCACATGACCACTTTAAAAACAATTTATCTCCTTCGAGGGAATATGAAAATAGTTTCTAATCGAATTAAATTTTTTAGAATTTTATAAAATTAAAATTCTTCCCTTTTACCATATGATTTTAAGTTGTATTCTCTCTCATCCCATGAACTTCATTTGTCATCCAAACATTTATATGTCGTTTTACAAATAATGAAATTTAATTATATTGAAACCAATTCCGAACCTATCTTCCTTTCTACCTTAGATGGTCTATTAGTGTGTAGAATAAATTATTTTTTGAAGAGGAGTTGCAAAGTCGTGCATAAAAGACTTTTCTATGTTGGAGCACTCTCTCTTTAGTCACTATTCCGCATTCTAGATATATAACCTTTTTGGATGTTTAGTGCTTAGGTAGGGTTCCCCATTTTTTCCTCTCCTCTTCCCCTTGGTCCTAATTGGTCACTGGTTTGGATTTATTAGACGATTTTAGGCACTTGTTTGTGGCACTCTCCTACTCTATGGGACCTATTTGTGACTCACCTTTTTGACATAACCCCTTTCATGTAATATCTATATACATTGACCCATTTAATCCCTAAGTCCTATAACCTTTAGTAACTTCTATAATGTCTATAAACCATTTCTTATGTAACCCTTCAAACTTAATTTATCCTTATAATATAGATAAATATTAAACTCAATATGCAACCCCTGCAACCCAAATAACTAACCCTTATAATCACATTAAACCTAAACTCTAAATGTTATAACTCCTAATTTTTATAATAACTAGTTACTTACCATATAAACCCTAATTGTTATAACCAATAACCCTTAGCCAATACAAATCTTAATCCATGTCCCTATGATACTTATGTCTTTTAACATCTATAATAACTAACCCTTAAAACTATTATTACCACTAAATCCTATCCAACCCTCAAACCCCTATATACCCGAATCCTTAACTTCTAGAACACTTAAGACCTATAACCCTATATCATAGAACCATTATTATATAACTTTTATAAACCTTATCCCTTTAACATTAACCTTTATAATCACTATTTTATAAGATTTTAAACACAAACCCTTGCTACAAAACCAATACAAAACCACCGTAATCATATAACCCTTAACCCATATAAATCAAATCACCTATACACTTATAAACTTCATAACACCTAACTACAACCCATAAAACTTAACCCCTATAAAAATGTCACCCCTAAAAAGTATATAATATCCTTTGTAAACCTTAATGTGTTATATCTTAGTTATTGAATACTAGCCCACATAGCTGATATAAACCTTCAATTGTGAAACATATATCACCCTTAACTATTTGTAAATCTAACCTAGAAATCATAACTCCTTTGAAATATAACCAAAACATTATTAATCTTAACCTAAATAATCCTTAACTAGAATGACCCTTTTGTAAATCCCTCTTGTTATAGCAAGATTTGCCTCACCCTTTGAAATCTTGCACAGAAGGCCTTTTTCCATTTCCCTATGCAGACTTAGCATCTCTGTTTGTAAAATCTAGAGCCAAAAATACATATTTTTCCACATGTACGCATCTTGCCTACAATACAACATGCGTATACACAAGCTGCTCAACTACAACGCGCGTACATCAGGATTTGTGCCAGAAAATGAAAATTAATGTCGGGTTTCCATGTCACGACAAGAGATATATGATACTTGGGCTTCCATATAATAGAAAAATTCTGACTTGGCCCTTCAGTTCCATTTTGAAGGCTATAAATGGGCCAATTCTAAGCTATGGAAGAAGGAGAAAGAATTCAACTTTGAGAGAAATGTTACTCTGGATAAGTTATCCCTTTGTCCTTTAAGTCTGAACACAGTGTTCAACCTCCAATCTTTTCCCTTATTGATTGAGAACCTCATTGTTTCTCTCTTATGAGCTTGCCTTTGGTGGAGGATTGAAATGGTGGAGGCCCAACTAGAAGGAACTTAGTTTATCGGTTCCGAACCGTGCCGGCACAGAAGTCTGTAATATTTTCACTTTTGCTGATCATTTATTAATAGAAATACTCCTTTCCCATCCAACTGATATCTTGCAAGTATATTGAATTATTATCCATGGGCGTATTTGTTATGTATATTAATGGATTATGCTATATAATGTGCTAGCCTTTTATATTATCACCATATGCTTGCTTTTCTCGGTCGTTGAGTACTAGT
This sequence comes from Picea glauca, assembly GCA_000966675.3. NCBI lineage: Eukaryota > Viridiplantae > Streptophyta > Pinopsida > Pinales > Pinaceae > Picea > Picea glauca. Next base: position 409,254 of record JZKD02S1630494.1, read on the forward strand.
TGACAGTATATAACTTTGGGTCCAAGTGCTCAATGATGGAATTCATAAAACATCTGGATGAGGTAGGCCTCTTTCTTATCTCGCTTGCATATTGGTTTATATAACATGTTTTTGGGATTGTGTTGATTTCTGTCATCATTTCTGTCTGTTGTGGTTTACCCTAGCCATAGAGAGATTTTCCTCGTAACAGAATTGGTGACCATACTGGGGATTGAATCTTCTTTCTTAGGGTTTGGAGTACTTTTCTCCTTATATTTCTCTTGTTATTATGGTGTTTCTTGTTGTATCATTGCTTGACAACCTTTGTTCACTCTGGGTCTGAGTTTTCAGCCTTCTCCCTTGCCTGACCTTGTTTTTGAAACATATACACGCTTTTTTCCTTGACAACCGTGTATATATGCAGGATGTCCATCTGCAAGCTGCGTACATATGCTCTGTTTGCCTAAAAAATCATGCACATCAACTTTCCTTTCCTATTTTTTTGGTCTGGTGGTTTCTGGGTGGGATTTGATGTTTGTTGAGCCTTCTTGGGTCTCTGTAGTGCGTGTTAATTGCTTGTGGGATGACATGAAACCTATCTTTGGTTGAATTTTTGGGTGGAGTCTTTCTCATAATATTTTCATTTTGATTGTCCTTGTACATTGGGCTGAGTTCTTTACTTATTGGTATCATGCCTGAGTTATTTATTTCTATACAAAGTACAATTTATATATCAAGTTTCTTTCAGTCCATGCATCTTCATTTTCTATTATATTGAAAATACAAAAAAATAGGCATTTTGCATTGCTTGGCATGTTTGTCTTTTGAGTCCTTGTCATTAGCTTAGTGCATATACTGAAAGATTGCATTTTTAATTCATAATTGCAGAGTTTAAATTGAAAATTGCATTTGTTATTAGAAGCATGTCATTCATTTGAAAGTTGAAGTTAGGACTTTGCATTACTTTCATATTTACTTTTCTTGTATAGTCATAACACCATGAATTTCACTACCATACCTTTTTGAGTAATCATGACCTTTAAAATTGATGCTATAATATAAAATTGATTAGTCATGATTTTATTTTCTAGGGTACACAAACTAGCTTAGGATTTAGTGCCTTGGAATAGGATTTTGTGAGTAAACTTCTCCAAGGAAATTAAATCAACATATGTGTCTGAGAAAGGGAGTGGAGAAATCCATTGTATAATTGGTAATATCAGGAGGCTCCACTCACACTGGAGTTAATCATGAGGTCGCACGAGGTTGGTTGAAGGGATATCCACCGTATACCTTCTTAGCGTCAGAGATATTTTTGGGGATCTATTCGTATCTGGGGATTTTGCTAGTGCCTTTACCTCCGTGAGAGGTGGTACTTTCAAGGTTTTGGGCTTTTCTACCCTGCCCATATGGTGGACCTGACTTATGACTTCTCTCCTGTGCATCGATTATATAGAGGCTTATTAGTTTCTTGACTTAGGTGCCACATATGTTACTTGCAGGGGTTATTCTACAGGTACCCAGGGTCAGATAAGGGTCGGAAATCACACAACCTTTATGGAGGATTACCTCTCCGGGGGGATCTGACTGACTAGTTGTTAAGCCCACGAGGGCCCTTATAACTGATTCTATTACCTCTAATCTTTAGCAAGGAGTCTCAAGCCCCTCTTGGGTGAGACATACCTTCTTTAGGGAGGGAGGCCACTCTCAGCCACTTTATCCCGTTTGTATGCATATTGGTCGTTTGAATTTTGGTGTGCTATTTGATTACTAGTTGGCCTTAGGATTGATTTTTTCATATTTAGAGTCTTAAGTCATAGTGGAGTCGGACCAAGGTCCTCGTCAGTCCCGTTGTTTGTTACAGTTGCCACCAGATTTCAAGTCTTTTATTTATAAAAGGAGTAGAGTTATTAGGTGTGGTACACACACATCCGCTGTTCAGACTTGTGATTCTACAAGGATGAGTACTGAACCTAGTCTTCAGAATATTGGGAGCCCTTCGAATCCCATACCCACTATAGTTAATGGCACACCTTAAAATCCTACAACCAAGATGGTTGTAGTTCTAGAGGAACCTATCATTACTATGGCTCGGCCTATAGTGAATGCTCAATCTCTTGCCTCAAACCCTTTTGGGTCTCTTGGTCACTCACCGGGATATAATATTCAATCCATCCCTATGGCCTCTAGTCCTTTTTAGTATGGTATGCCAAACTTTACCTCTTAGTTTTCAAGTTCCATCCCAACTTTTGACACTAATGATAGCATTGGGTTTGGGGGCACTACACCTCCTTATACTCCATTTTCGTTTGGTGGGTCTTAAATCCCTCAAACGAATCCTAATATGGGAGGCATTCCTGCTTTTAACCTTGGGTCTAATCCTCCTACTTCTTGGTGGAACAACCAACCTGGCGGACAAGATTTTTCTCAAGTTCAGTCTTATACCCCTACCTCCTCAGTGCCGATTCTGACCAATGCATTTGGCATGATGAATCCACCTCTATCCTCTAGATTCCCACCTGGAGGAGGTCAGTTTCACACTTTGGGAAACCCCCAACCCGGATCCACTCTGGCTGGGGGAAATTTTTATAACCTCCAACAGAACATTCATACTGGAATGATGCCCAAACAACCTTTCATGAATCAAACTGGAGGAGGGTATTATAATCTTGGACAGGTCCATGGTGCTTACCAGAACCCTGGATGGGCTGCATTTCTTCAAGCACAATCTTTCCCAGGAGACTAGGGCAAGATGTCGCAACCCTGTCTCACTTTTCTAGCCACGTTTAATCTTCCAGACTTATCTACGTTAATGAAAGACCCTATGAGTCATGATCTTACATGGCCCCCTATACCCACCAAGATTCCTTCGGACATTCTGAAGTTCAAAGGTAAGAATGGAGAGGATCATGGTGATCACGTTACTACCTTTCACCTTTGGTGCTCCTGGAATTCCCTTAATGATGATTCTATTTGGTTAAGATTTTTTCAATGCACCCTTATTGGAGTTGCTGCGAAATGGTATATCTAGCTACATAGGGGGGCATACGAGACCTTTAGTTAGATGGTATTGGTCTTCCTTAACCACTTCTGATTGCCGGTTCATTACGATGTTGGCCTAGAATTTCTGTTGACTTTATGCCAGGACACAACCACTCATATTTTGGATCATATCCAGGAGTGGAGTAGATGGAAGAGGTTTATTAAGACCCCCATACCCCTGACATTTATTTTAGAATGGTTCCTTAAGTATTTTCACCCTCCTATCTTGAAGGATGTTTCTACTTCCAGGGTTACCACTGAGGAAGAAGTGATTTTTAAAGCCCAGTAGTTAGATCTTATATATGCTCAATCTGGGATGTTATACCACATTCTTCTAGACGCACCACGGTTAACTTACGACCCTAGACAAAATCTCGGACCACATGCCGATGGAATTTTAGGTACCACTAATGTAAAGTTTGCAGACTCGGTGACAAGCCATTTGAAAGAGTTGTTTCTAAACCAGTCTGCAGGATGGCCAACTTCGTCTGTGTCTTCCAACCCCACTCATTCGGTGGATGTACACTCGATGCAATCGTTGACAAACCCAAATGGTAACCAACATCCAAGAGGGAATAAGAAGAAAGGACATAATAATCATAAGGGTGGGAAAAATGGTAATAAACCCAAGGACAATGGTAATAATGAGAAGACGAATAATAATGTTGGAGAGGGAAAACGAGAAATGCATAAGGTGAAGTTTCCCTGTAAGCTTTGTACAGATGATCACCTTACCCATTTATGCGTCAAACTTGCTAAAGCTGTGAGGCTATTATATCTACCGCCCACTGTGATGACGACTTCATTTTCGCATAACCAACACATGTCCTTGAGCTCCTCAAATTCAGGAAATGTGGCTGGTGGGAGTCAAAACCCGTCATTGCAAGACGACGACCATTTGTGTATCAATATGGTCGATGCAAAATTTCATGTAGCCACTCGATCTCGAGATTATATCTCTTCACAAGCTATTCCTGGTCTAGAATTTCCTCCTCTTCCCCCTGAGACAAATTTAAAAATTGAAAAACCAAAGCCACCACCTCGTATTTTGAAAGAAGTACTCAAGCACTCTACACACAATCCAAATGCTAGAGCTTCCCAGAACTACTCTATTGTTTAGGACCTAGGTCAAACCCCTTGTGCGATGTCGGATTTGGAGGTACTCCAGAAGTGTCCTTCATAGATGAATGCCTTACTATCTTCTTTAGGATCTCTAGAACCCAGTGGCTCAAAATTTATCAAGTTTGACTTCACAGATGTGAAGCCTCTCTTTCCTTACCATGTGGAATTCAAAATTCACATGTTGTACTCAAAGTATACCATCAAACATGTGGTTGTTGATGAAGGTGCTACTACGTGTGTGATTTCCCTGATCTGTTGGAAAGCTCTCGGTTCTCTGACTCTTTCTAAGTCACCGAACATGTTGACTGCTTTTAACGATCATTCCTTCTGCCCTCATGGTATTCTTTCTACCTTTTTGGTCCAGTTAGGTGGGAAGACGGTAGAGGTGGAGGTAGAGGTAGTTTATGCACCTCTTGATTATAACCTGTTACTAGGACGCAACTGGACCTATGCTATGGTCGCCTTTGTATCGTCAGTCTTCTGTACTCTTTGTTTTCCTCATGAAGGGAAGATCGTGATGATCGACCAATTATCCTTTGCATACTCTATTCCTAATGCATCTATTGGATCGTGGATCCCTGTGATCAACAATTCTCAGCCGACAACTGAGAATATCAGTGTCATAATGTATTCTTCCCTTATGGGTACTTTCGACTTCACGACACCGAGTCATCACGTTTACGCCATGTTCAGTAGGCCCATCTCGAAAGGGAGGTCCATTCCTTTCCGCACTTCCTATTTTAGTGATCTGTGGACCCTCCCTTCCCTGAATTTGTCCTGTGAAGGTTAGTTGCATGCTGGAATGGCCATGCCACTATCAACAGTGGATATTTTTTATCAAGTTGTTCTTGACTCTTCTGTTGAACCTGATTCTGTTACCTCACTGAAGGATGAGGAGGATATCATTCTTAGGCCCGTGTGGGCCACTTTGTTGTCTTTCTTGCATGATTTCCTCGATGAGACTTTTCCTTCGGACGAAGCTATCATTGAATCCATGAATGGTTCCGACAAACCTTGGGATGATATGCATCATCACTCTTATTTTCTCCTAGAGCTTGAAAGAATTGAACAAGATGACTTTCGATCTACTTTGAGTGAGATGGTCAGTCACGACATAGTTCCACTTGATATGCATGAAATTTATGCCAAAGGAAATATGGTGAGCATTTATCCTACCATCACGATCGACATCTCTTGTACCCTTGGCAAGGTTGAAAACGAAAATATTGGTGCAAATTGTTCGCCATAGTAAAACCTGATCTACACTGAAATCTTCAAGGAATTCCGAGATGTATTTGCTTGGTCATATGAAGAGATGTCAGGAATCAACCCTCATATTGTCGAACATGAGATTAGAACTTATCCATATGACAAACCTATTTGGCAACGTCTTAGAGCTATCAATACCCAAAAGGCCCCTGCTATTAAGGCAGAGTCGGAGAAGCTACTTAATGTTGGCTTCATCTACCTGGTTCCATTCACTGAATGGGTATTCAATCTCGTTCCCGTGAATAAGAAGCAAGGAACCCATCCATGTATGCATGGAATTTTGTGACCTGAACAAGGCTTGTCCTAAAGACAACTTCCTGACACTTTCATCGATCAGATTCTTGACGAGTGTGCGTGAAGAGAAGTATTTTCTTTTATGGAGAAATTTTCAGAATATAACCAAATTGAAATTAAAATTGAGGATCAACACAAGACAAAATTTATTTGTCCTTGGGGCACTTTCGCATACCGAAAAATGCCTTTCGGCCTTAAAAACGCCGGAGCAACCTTCCAATGCACCATGACTTTCGCTTTTCACAATCTTAAGCACATATTTGAAGCTTACCTTGATGATCTTGATGCTCACTCTCACAAGAGAGCAGATCACATTGTGCACCTTCGACTTGTTTTTGAAATATGTTGTTACTATAGAATCTGGTTGAATCCTCACAAGTGCATCTTTTGCATTAAGTCTGGTCATCTTTTGGTTTTTCTAGTTTCTGATATTGGGATCATGGTAGATCCTCTAAAGGTTGAGGCAATACTTCGATTGCCTCCCCCGCTCATGATTAGACAAATTCAAGGTTTACAAGGGAAATCTAACTTTATTCATCGATTTATAGTGAATTATGCCAATATCACTAAGGTTTTCATGTGTCATTTGAAGAAGGACAACCCTTTTATCTAAGATGATCAAGCCCAAGAGTCCTTTGATGCTTTAAAGAAGGCCTTGGTATCAATGCCTCTACTGAAGTCTCCTACTACAGTAGAGACTAATTTCTTTATATCGCCGCATCTAAAAAGGAAATTGGTATGGTTCTGGTTCAGGAGGATGATGAGCTCCGTGAGCATGTCATATACTATCTTAGTTGAAACTTAGTCGATCTTGAGCTTATTTATTCTCACGTTGAAAAGCTAGCTTTGGTTGCCGTTCACAGAGTCCAGCGTTTATGTCATTATATATTAATTTGCAAGACTACCATGGTTGTCGATGCCAATCCATTTCAATATGTCCTTACCATGTGTATCATAGGGGGAAAATATAATAAATGGATTGTCATTTTACAAGAGTTTGATCTCGATTTCACTTTTGTGAAATCCAAGAATCACTAGTCTTCATGGAGTTAATATATGATTTTCCATGATTAGATGAGGATGTTATCCATGTTGATTCGTTTGTGGATGAACACATTTTTCTTGTCTCATTTTTTGACCCCTGGTATAGAGACATTGTTCTCTACCTTCAAACTTTGAAGTTCCCTCAACATATCTCATGAGATGATCGACGACGTGTAAGGTACCAAGCTAATAATTATACTATTGCCGATGACACTTTGTATCACCGAGGAATAGAAAATATATTACATCATTGTTTAACTCACAGAGAGGCTGAGTCAGTCCTGAATGATTGTCACAGTGGGGCTTGTGGTGGTCATCTATCTTGGTTAGGCTTACAATAACCGAGCTAGTTATTTCTTGCCTACTATATTTAAAGATTGTATTGAAGCGGTTAAGAAGTGTCACCCCTGCCAGGTGTTCACTCGAAAAATGTGCTCGCATCCAACCCCTCTTCACCTAGTCATTACCATCGGTCCCTTCACCAAGTGGGGGGTGGACTTCGTGGATTGCAACTCAACTTCGGCTAGGGGGCATAAACATATTATCGTGGCCTTCAACTACTTTACTAAGTGGGTTGAGGCCATGCCTACAGTTAAATCTGATGGGAATACTTCCGCCTTCTTTGTATTCAATCAAATTATCACTCGATTCGGTATCCCAAGTGAGATTGTCATTGATCATGGCAGTCACATTCAGAACAAAATGATGGAAGAGCTAGCGTCTAAGGTGCGATTTAGACATGGTCATTCTTCTCCTTATTACCTCTAGGAAAATGGACAAGTAGAGGTCGTCAACAATTCTCTCAAGACCATTTTGCAAAAAACAGTCATCCAGAGTAAGTCCGACTGGCACATTATGCTATATTCCGCACTTTGGGAATACCGAACCTTGGTCAAGACTGCCACCAGTTTTTCCCCTTTCTAGTTAGTACATGGTGTGGATTCGATATTGTCTATTTAATGCAAAATCCATTCTCTTAAGTTGGAAGTCACTCTCCTACCTTACACTTCTGATCTCGAGCGATGCCTTGTACACCTAGAGAGTCTTGACGAGAAGCGAAGACACCTCTATGGTTATCGAGGAAAACAAAAGACATGTCAAGGTCCAATATGATAAGTCTGTTTGTCCTCGGTTGTACACTGAGGGTCACTTGGTCCTCTTGTATGATCAATACAAAGAACCACTGGGGGCAAGCAAGTTTAAACCCATGTGGCATAATCCGTATATCGTGCAATGTGTCTTAGAAAAAGGATCCTATGAGTTAGAAGATTATGAAGGGAATATGTTGGCCGAGCCTAGGAATGGGCTCTACTTGAAAAGATATTATGCTTGAGCCCCAAGCTCGGGTGGAAATATCTGTATACTAATGTAATTTAGTGTATATATATTTTCCCTTTCTTTCCCTCTTCATCTTTCTTATCGAGTTTTCCCTTGGTTGGTAGATGTCAACGGAGTCTTCGGTCTACCTAGGATTCGCAGATGGAGCCAGTCGCCATACACGGAACTTGGATTTCTCCACTTGTGTAGTTTACTCACTCGAGGGTCTATTGGTGTCTTCAGGTGTCGTATGCCTAGGGCCATCCACGAATAATGTGGCCGAATATAACGTTGTCATAGAAATTTTGTGTGATGTTGTCTCACATGGTATTCTCTCTTTAGAGGTTCACCTGGATTCCTAGTTAGTATTATGTTAGTTGAATGGAAGTTACTGCATGCGTGATCCTACTTTACTATGACGATTCCTATAGGTACGTCTTTTAGAACGACATTTTGATTTTAATACTTATTATCACTTTCCTAGGTGTGTTAATCATGTATCTGATGCTTATGCTAATTTCATTTTAGATTGGCATTTATCACATAACTAAAGAAAATAAAACCATATCATCAATGTACACATTGTAAAATATAAGTAAAGCCGAAGATCCCTTTTTATATATATTTCAAAAAATATGGTGTTTATAGTACAAAATTGGGGCTAATACCCTCAATACACATATACAACCGGTACTACAATATCCATGAAATCTATGCCTATGGTGTCGGATGTGTTTCACGGTAACAAACTACGGTGTTTTTGAGATGCCGAAAGAGTCGCACCCAAGCTCTGGGCACACCTACCACCTGTCGCTACATGGCTTCAGGAAGATCCTCTACCTGAACCATGGGAATCCTATGAGTCAAACGAGATAGGTTTCCCTGCACATTTTGTAGGAATCTCTCAACTTCTCCTCCTACTGCCTCTTCTCCCCGGTTCCTCCATCCATGTTGAGGAAACCTTTCTTGCCATCGCGGACCCAAATAATCCTTAACTAGAATGACCCTTTTGTAAATCCTAACCCAAATAATCCTTAGATTTAAATAACCCTTTTAACTCTTAATGCATATATCATATAACCACTAATCCATTTTTCTAATTCTTACTAACCTTACATGTTAAGACCCTATCTAGACACCACCTAGACACTCCTAATGCCTATAATTATTACTAATCCACGTAACCATTCATATTTAACTTTCATTGACAAAAAATCATTGAAAACTTAATACTTGTATTCACTAATCCCTCTTAACCATACATAAAATAACGCATGGCCCCATTTGGTCTCATTCATATAATTCCCCAAAATGTTTTAACCCCTAACTGTGAAACTTTATCAACCTTATCCCATTTTAATACTATCACATGTAAACCTTATGATGATGATGACTACAATGTTGATTATGGTGATGAAAATGACGATTATGACAAGGATGGTGATGATGATGATGACGATGACAATGACAATGATTATGGTTGCGATGAAAATGACAATGATGAAAATGATTATGAATGCGATGAAAATGATAATGATGATGATGACAATGATGATGATGATGAGTAGGATGAAGACAATGTTGATTATGGTGGTGACAATGATGATGAGGATGATGATGATGAAAATGATCACAACGATGATGATATGATGATGATCATAAAAATGGAAATTATTATGATGATGAAAATGACGATGATGATGATAATGATGATGATAAGGACTGTGACAATCGCGATGATGACAATGATGATGATGATGATGAAAATGACGATGATGATGACGACAAAAATGATGATGATGACGATGATGATGAACCAATGTTTATTATGGTGATAACAATGATGAAGACAACGATGATGACGATGAAAATGATGATGATGAAAATGACAATGATTATAACTACAATGACAATGACAATGATGACAATAATGATGACTGCAATGAAAATGAGAATGATGACAATTATGATGACGATGACGATGAGGAGTAGGACACTGACAATGTTGATTATGGTGGTGATAATGATGATGATGATGATGATGATGATGATGATGATGATCATGACGATGATGATAATGACAATGATGATGATGATGAAAATATGATGATGATCATGACAATGTCAATGACGATAATGTTGACAATGACAATGATGACGATGACGACAATGATGTCTGGGACAATGAATATTATGATGATGATGATGACAATGATGACAATGATGATGAAAATGATGACAATGATGACGATGAAAATGATGATGATGACGATGATGACAAGGACAATGTTGATTATGGTGATGAAAATGATGTCGATGATGACAATGATGATAATGAAAATGATGATGAATGCGATGACCATGACAATAATGACAATGATGATGACTGTGATGACAATGAAAATTATGAAGATGATGGCGATGATGATGTGGAGGAGTAGGACACCAAAAATGTTGATTATGGTGGTGACAATTATCATGAGGACGATAATGCTGAAAATGATCATGACAATGACGATGATGATGATATAATGATGATCCTGACAATGTAAATGACGATGATGATGACAATGATGATGATGATGATGATGATGATGACGATGATGAAAACTGGGACAATGACGATGACGATGTTGATGATGACAATGGAAATTATGATGATGGTTACAATGATAATGACAATGACAACAACAATGAAGAAGACAATGTTGATTATGGTGATGACAGTGGTGACGACGACGACGATGATGATGACAATGATGAAAATGATGATGACACCATGATGATAATCATGAGAGTGATGATGATGAATATGAGAAGGAGAAGGATGATGACGATTTTTATTATGATGATGAAAATGATGACGACGACAATGATTAACCCATATAAATAAATACTTTAAATAAAATAAATCATATAAAAGATTCAATTTCATACCTTCTACATTTCAACATTTTTGCAATATCATTGATAATCTTCTTCTTCATTAAAATCTACATCCATATCATTTGGTTTAGAATCAATGTTGAAAGGATTGGCCATGTTAACATCGTTATCAATTTCATTTTTGATAATATCATTGTCAATATCATCATTGAGAACAATGTCATCTACACCTGCCTCAACTTCTTCGACTTCATCATATGAAAATACATCTACCTCATGCTCCTATGCATATTCTTCTTATTCAATATCATATTCTTCTAGTACATTATACTTTATAGGACTTTCTCTTGGATCATATCTAACAATTTAAGACCAACCTACTTTACCTGGAACCTCTAAATAAAAGACTTTCTCACATTGGCTTGGAAGAACATAAGTTTTTGTATTTGGATCAAACATCCTTGTATTAAACATGGTAAATCAATTGACATGCTCAATCACTGTTCTATCAGGATCACGTTCATTCATCCATAACTTGTACCATTTGAAATCAAACAAAATTAACTTGAAAGATTTAAATTCACACTCAATTATATCATCCAAATACCCATGGTATATATTTTCATATAATGTTGGTTGTTTGTCACTTCTAGAGGAAACATTAGTGGCCTTAAATATTACAGTTATTGCACTATCAGAGGTTTTCTTCTTGTCATCCAAATTTTTGATGTGAAATTTATGACCATTTCACCACATAGCCTTGCGATGTGTCATTTGCAATATTCCCAACACGTAAAAAAATGCAATATCAATCAATAAACATATTTAGACTTAGTATAATCTTTTTTAAAAGCACACCACATAGATTAATATAATTGAAAAAAACTAAAACATGATGTGGGTGAATAATATGCTTTCTTGTTTATCTTTGAAACCATATGCTAAATCAATTTTCCTCTGAGTAAGATTGGTATCTTGATTACAATGATCTTATTTAACCAACGTAGACACCCCTTCCCATGATAACCTACCATTACATTGTATGCATTTATCTATCCATACCTTCATCCAATAAATATTGTTTGCGATGTATAATTATAGTGGATCCCACTCTCGACCAACTGTATGAAAAAAGAATAAAAATTACTAATTAGAATAAAGATTAATAATTGATGGAAGATGAATAAAAATTAAATAAATACAATATAGAAACAAATCAATATTAATACAAAGTATTATAGATATCTACCATATAATTACCTTTCACATTCATCATTCTACCTTTCCTTACTAGAACCTACCTTTCAAATTTGTTAATGGATTTGACATCCCAAATCCGAGGCACCTTCATATTTGTTGCTAATTTAGGAAGATACCAACTAATATACACCAAGTATTGATATACCATATATCTTGTTAGTATCTAGATACTAAATTTTCAATTTTCTCCTTGTTGCAGGAACGGGTTTATTCTCGTAGCACTGAGAAGTGTTGTTCCTAAGCACCGGTATTGCATATGCTAGAAGTAGTGCTGAGCTTTTAACTCGTCTCATTAGAGAAGAGGAGAAGAGGGTTGGTTTTATTTTAAATTTCACCAAAAAATTATTATACCCGAAGGACAATCTTCAGTCCTCGAAGCCACGCACCTGCAATCATACAACACGCATGTCAGCATTTACCACTAGCAACAACACACAACACATAATGAGCCAACACAATCTACAGGAACTTGGCCATTTATATTTGTCTCTAGTGGCTTATGAATTTCATTCTGAATACACTACTCTTAATCTCTGTAAACATCAGGATCATGCCCACAACACTCGATATATCTAGTGTCCTCTCTCTTGATAACCTTTTTGCATTGATAATGCTTCTTGCTAGTAGATTTTTGCTGGCATTAGTCCTCAAAAGAATTGCAGACACCACCATTGTTGAGGAAACAAAAGAAAAGTTACATAGATTGCCTCTTAGATGATAGCATGGAGGAAGTAACTGTTAGCGTAAATACATCTCCAAGCAAACTGTTGGGTTCTAGGTTTTCATCTACTAAAGGGATTCCATCTCTTGGTTTTGGTATTCTTTGTACAAAAGAATCTATGCTATTACAGAAGGTATTCCCGACATTAATTATTTAGTTCTTGCAGGAACATCGTTTAGAGTGCGCATATTGTGGCATTGATATCTATTATGTGGCCACCTTAAAGACAAGTTCTTTTAAACTTCCTAGTTCATAAGCCAATGGCTTTGAAACAGGCCAATTCATGCCCTCCATAAGGGCATATTGTTTAGAATGAAGAGTTTCTTGAGATTGTCAAAATTGGAGGGTGAGGCATTACACAAGAAGAGGTTTTCTTCTCAAGATATATGGTTTTATTGCAGGTCTGTAGTGGAATTGGTAAAAAGGAAAATGGAGCCTGTGCACAACTTGTTTTTTCTTCAGTTGATTCATTTTTTCGGATGGTATTTGTATTTGTACATTCATGAAGGAAAATACAGAGCTGCATACTATCTCAAATACCTTGGGTTTATATGTGAAAATCCTACAGATGCATAGTCATTAGCTGAGTTAACTAATGGGATGCAAGCATTGTACCCAACAGGTGCAGAGTGTACATGAAAGTAATGATAATGGACGGAAGATGAAGGGCGATCATGATCCAGGCTCTAAGAATTCTAACTTCAAGGACCAAAATACATCTCGAGGATTGTCAAGAAATGATACACGCAGGGTCTCATATCCTGGTGATAGATATTCTCGCCATTGGAATGTGTCCATAGTTATTTGGATGGTCTTAGCCATCCTTATAGGAGAGTTTCTGAATCAAAATGCCCATATTTTTCTCTGGATTATGTTCCAAGGTATGTCGATCCAACTTTAAGGAACTCGAGGGCACGTCTGGACTATGATGTCGGTGCTGGTGCTGGCGCTTTCCTTTATGGAAGAGATGCAAATGGCCAGCTTGATCGGGCCCCTCAAGCAGGTTACAGTGGTCATGGAAGTAAGAAAACCTTGTGCATAGGAAGAAGCACAATTCTGACAGATGACTGAAACGTAATGGGAAAACCCTCATGGAACAGAGACACTGCCCCCTAACATCATTATCTCAGAGACAGATTTGTATCCTCGTAGATTGTGGGGTAAGCCTAGTAGGGAAAAATAGCAAAGTGAAGTTGATGACTTCGATTGAGCATTTTGAAAACAATTTTGGATATTCAAAGCACATATAAAGGAAAAGAAAGTTTTGATTCCATATTTCTAGGCTTGAAATCAGAAATCAATCAATCAACGATTCCTGATTTTAAGAGACATTCAAAAGGTCAGGTGACAAATCGATTCTGGATTTGTTAAATAACTAATGCACAAGTGGTAGTGGGTATCAAAGGTAATGAAGATAATGTGTTTTCGAGGATTTTAGGCACGAAATCAATTGACCAAATCATATCCTATGTTTTTTGTAGCTCAACAAAGCATTTTCATATTTTCAAAATACAAATGGCAGGGAACATGTTGAGCAGAAAGGGGCAGTCAAAAAATTTCATTGAAAAAGGGGGTAAAGTCAGTTTTATTTCCCAAAAGTATTCAGTTGTAGATAAAAGATTCAATGGAGAAAAATGGTTGGGGATCAGTTTAGCTGTCCCAAATATTTTACATTGTTTTTAGTTTTAGTTTTTAATTATTTCCTAGCAGATAGGAAGAATCTGTTATTGTATCTTTCTATTTAAGATATATTTTTGTAAAAGAGAGAGGAGGAGGCCCGAGAGGGTAAGGGTTGAGAAGAGTTTGATTAATCAACCTGTGTATGAGCATTTTAAGACTATGGGTAGTTTTATTAAGCATTCATTTCTAACATTGAACATCCCTGTGAGTTGTGTCATCAGATTGTGATTTCTTCTTTTTCCATTCTGTTTTTCCCTCTTGCTTGAATGAGTTACAACCATTGAGAATCAATGACTATCCATAAACAATAGATTCTTGAGCAGAAAGATTTGTTGTGATTTGCCTATTGTTTGTGTGCTTTGTTCAAGTACCTGACAAATCCATTTTGCAGAGAGAATCCCTCTTTGGTGGATGCTCTACTATTTGTCACATTCTCCATTCTTCTAACCATCATCATATAAGTATTTTGTCTGATATGCAGTTCACTGGCCTTCAATCTAATAGAGTGTTTACTTGACTCCATGCCCAATGGTGATTCACTGGTCTACATTTTAGCTTATTCCTTTATTCTTTCTCTTTCACTTTACCTGATCCACCTTTTTTCAAAACCCAAAACATATCCTTATTTATAAAATCATTTCAATAACTGAATATGTGCTAGGCTTGACCCTATAGTAGTCTAGGAGAAACTTCTAGCACTAACATCTTTTGGCGTTGTTGCTGGGGACGAAGCGACGAAGATATCGTCCCTGGGAGAATGACAATGACTAGATCCACTTCTTGATGGTGAACATGGAGGGGGAAGATACATGACTATAGAGCTTTCACCATGTCGACTCCATTATCTAAAGATTAAAAGGTGACTCCACTGGGGATCCAAGTTTGGAAGCCATTTTTTCTCAAAGGTTGGCCTTTTGTGACTTTTCATATTTATTTGGTTTTCCAAACCCAATGCTTAGCAGAGGTGAATGGGAAGGTTCCCTTCCTACATTTAAAGGAGAAGATTGGGAGGTACCGACTAAGCATCTGTTGGATTTTCATGAGTTTATTCACGAACGTCAGATTGTGCATGAGGATGTCAAGATCAAGATTTTCAGATACTCATTGAAGGGAGAAACCCTCTACTGGTGCAGATCTCTTCCAGCTTCAAGTATTGACTTGTTGGCAAGTTTTCACGATGTTTTCAATATATTTTATAAAGGAAAATTTTCAGCTGAAAGTCTTTTTGAAAATTGTTGTGATGTATTTGAGAAGCATATTCAACAGAAAGTAGAGTTTTCCTTTGTTTCCAAGCATGAAAATCATGTTGTTAAGGAATATCTTCAAGATACCATTGATGATAGGAAAGATGATTGCATAACTGTAGATGCATTTAATCTTGTTCTTGATGCACCTGTAGTTTTTGATTTGAACAGAAAAGATCATGTTTATGATGAGTGTAAGGAACAAGTGTTTCTTCAGCATATTGTTGTTGATGACCCTGATAAACATAATGGAATTGAGGAAGGTTATCTACAACCTACTATATTTATGGTGATAGAAGCTAATTAGCAGATTTATGAAAACATTCTGCCCATTATTCATGAACAATTGGAACCAGATTATGGCATCGATACATCAAAAGTTGAAATAAACATCGAGCAACAAGAAAAGGTAACCATGTTTGGTTATCAATCTACTTCTTTCTTCTATGATCCGATAGCTATTTATATGGAGTCATTCTTCTCAAAATTTTTTATCCTTGCAAAGTTTCAAATCAAAGAAGATGGTGGTTGTAAGTATGTGTTACAAGTTAAAATTTTGTTACACACAATAAAGTCTTCTTTGATCTTATTCTGCATGCAAGGAGTTTTTACAGTTAGCTGGATGTTATCATGGTTTCATTGGAAACATGATTTCACTTGATCAAGTGATAATATAATTGGTTAGAAGTAGGGTAGGCAATAAGCTCTCTTCTTGAGCATTTGTTTTTGCAGTTTGCATAGTGTAATCATATTTGCAGCAAGTTTGTTTTCAACATTTTGTTAGAGTTTGAATAAGTTGCAGAAGTTTGAGCCTGATTTGAAATGCTATTGACGGACTCCATAACCCAATGGACTAGGCACGACATAGAAGAATGCGAATGTTTGCAGAGACAAAAGTTTGCAGCCTGCGTTGCATGGATGCACAGAGGAAAAGGCACAGTGGTCTGCTTGTTCTTGATGCCTCACAGGGAGAGAATCATCCCCCAGAAGGAGCCAATTTTAGTATCCAGATACTAAATTTTCAATTTTCTCTTTGTCGCAGTAACGTGGTTATTCTCATAGCACCGAAAAGTGTTGTTCCTGAGCACGATATTGCATATGCTAGAAGTAGTGTTGAGCTTTTAACTCGTCTCATTAGAGAAGAGGAGAAGAGGGGAAGAGGGTTGGTTTTATTTTAAATTTCACCAAAACATTATTGTGCCCGAAGGACAATCTTCAATCCTTGAAGCCACACACCTATAGTCATACAACACACATGTCAGCATTTGCCACCAGCAACAAACTGCAACTCATAATGAGCCAGTGCAATCTACATGAACTTGGCCATTTATATTTGTCTTTGGTGGATTATGAATTTCATTCTGAATACACTACTCTTAATCTTTGTAAACATCAGGATCATGCCCACAACACTCGATATATCTAGCGTCCTCTCTCTTGATAACCTTTTTTCATTGATAATGCTTCTTGCTAGTAGCTTTTGCTGGCATTAGTCCTCAAAAGAATTGCAGACACCACCATTTTTGAGGAAACAAAAGAAAAGTTACATAGATTGCCTCTTAGATGATAGCATGGAGGAAGTAACTATTAGCATAAATACATCTCCAAGCAAACTGTTGGGTTCTAAGTTTTCATCTACTGAAGGGATTCCATCTCTTAGTTTTGGTATTCTTTGTACAAAAGCATCTATGCTATAATAGAAGGTATCCCCGACATTAATTATTCAATTCTTGCAGGAACATCGTTCAGAGTGGGCAGATTGTGGCATTGATATCTATTATGTGGCCACCTTAAAGACAAGTTCTTTTAAACTTCCTAGTTCATAAGCCAATGGCTTTGAAGCGGGCCAATTCATGCCCTCCATAAGGGCATACTGTTCAGAATGAAGAGTTTCTCGAGATTGTCAAAATTGGAGGGCATGTTATGACACAAGAAGAGGTTGTCTTCTCAAGATATATTATTTGTCTTCTCAAGATATTATGTTATGCAAATGGAGCCTGTGCACAACTTGTTTTTTCTTCAGTTGATTCATTTTTTTTGGATGGTATTTGTATTTGTACATTCATGAAGGAAAATATAGAGCTGCATACTATCTCAAATACCTTGGGTTTATATGTGGAAATCCTACAGAAGCATAGTCATTAGCTGAGTTAACTAATGAGATGCAAGCATTGTACCCAACAGGTGTAGAGTTTACAAGAAAGTAATGATAATGGACGGAAGACAAAGGGGGATCGTGATCCAGGATCTAAAAATTCTAACTTCAAGGACCAAAATACATCTCGAGGATTGTCAAGAAATGATACACGTAGGGTCTCCTATCCTGATGATAGATATTCTTGCCATTTGGAATGTGTCCATAGTTATTTGGATGGTCCTAGCCGTCCTTATAGGAGAGTTTCTGAATCGAAATGCCCATATTTTTCTTTGGATTATGTTTCAAGGTATGTCGATCCAACTTTAAGGCACTCGAGGGCATGTCTGGACTATGATGTCGGTGTTGGTGCTGGCACTTTCCTTTATGGAAGAGATGAAAATGGTCGGCTTGATCAGGCCCCTTAAGCAGGTTACAGTGGTCATGGAAGTAAGAAAACCTTGTGCATAGGAAAAAGAATGATCCTGACAGATGACTGAAATGTAATGGGAAAACCCTCATGGAACAAATATACTGCCCCCTAGCATCATTATCTCAAAGACATATTTTTATCTTCATAGATTGTGGGGTAAGCCTAGTAGGGACAAATAGAAAAGTGAAGTTGATGACTTTGATTGAGCATTTTTGAAAATAATTTTGGATATTCAATGCGCATATAAAGGAAAATAAAGTGTTGATTCTAGATTTCTAGGCTTGAAATCAGAAATCAATCAATCAACGATTCCCGATTTTAAGAGACAGTCAAAAGGTGAGGTGAAAGATCAATTCCAGATTTGTTAAATAACTAATGCACAAGTGGTAGTGGGTATCAAAGGTATTGAAGATAACATGTGTTCGAGGATTTTACGCATGAAATCAATTGACCAAATCATATCCCAGGTCTTTTGTAGCTCAACAAAGCATTTTCAGATTTTCAAAATACAGATTGCAGGGAACATGTTGAGAAGAAAGGGGCAGCCAACAAATTTCATTGACAAAGGTGGTAAAGTCAGTTTTATTTTCCAAAAGTATTCAGTTGTAGATAAAATATTCGATGGAGAGAAATGGCTAGGGATCAATTTAGTTGTCCCAAATATTTTGCATTGTTTTTAGTTTTATTTTTTAATTATTTCCTAGCAGATAGGAAGAATCTATTATTGTATCTTTCTATTTAAGATAGATTTTTGTAAAAGAGAGAGGAGGAGGCCCGAGAGGGTAAGGGCTGAGAAGAATTTGATTAATTGACCTGTGTATGAGCATTGTAAGCCTATGCGTAGTTTTATTAAGCATTCATTTCTGACATTGAACATCCCTGTGAGTTGTGTTATCAAATTGTGATTTCTTCGTTTTCCATTCTTTTTTTCCCTCTTGCTTGAACGAGTTACAACCATTGAGAATCAATGACTGTCCATAAACAATAGATTCTTGAGTAGCAAGATTTGTTTTGATCTGCCTATTGTTTGTGTGCTTTGTTCAAGTACATGTCAAATCCATTTTGTAGAGAGAATCTTTGTTTGGTGGATGTTCTACTATTTGTCACATTCTTCATTCATCTAACCATCATCATATAAGTATTTTGTCTAATATGCAGTTCACTAGCATTCAATCTGAAAGAGTGTTTACTTGAATCCATGCCCAATGGTGATTCACTGGTCTACATTTTAGCTTATTCCTTTATTCTTTCTCTTTCACTTTACCTGATCCACCTTTTTTCAAAACCCAAAACACATCCTTATTTATAAAATCATTGCAATAACTAAAGATGTGCTAGGCTTGAACCTATAGCAGTCTAGGAGCAACTTCCAGCACTAACATATCCCTCCACCATACAACCCTCAGGACATGCTCTTTGTCTAACAAAATCCTTTAATGAATTCAAGTTCATCTCCACCATCCGCATTGACTTTGTATGTATAGGTCGACACATTTCAATCTCCTCAACTTGGTGTATGATTTAGTGTTATTGCACATTGAAAAATGTCAGAGGTAGATACTTTTTCATTTCACACATTAGCTGAGGAATTTCTCTTCTCCAACATTTTATATCTTTATGGAGTTATTTATATGACAACCACCTACACATGATACAAAAAAAATCATATTTTTCAACAAAAAAGTATATATATTGCAAGTAAAACATATGTCGACAAGTTCAAGAACAAATATTTTTCATATAAATCATTATTTCCCTCGTGTTTTCCAAGATCATATATAACTTGTTTTACATTTTTTTCAAAGTTGTCAGGGATAGATAGAGGTAGAACATACTGTAACAAAAAAGGGATCATTATTTTTTTGAAAACAAAAACAAAATTAAAATAATAAAAA
Organism: Picea glauca; assembly: GCA_000966675.3. Classification (NCBI taxonomy): domain Eukaryota; kingdom Viridiplantae; phylum Streptophyta; class Pinopsida; order Pinales; family Pinaceae; genus Picea; species Picea glauca. The sequence goes on from JZKD02S1630494.1 coordinate 429,574, forward strand.
GAAGTATTAATAATACATAAATTTTCCAAAATAATTACCTTAATGAAGGTATGTCAGTCATGAGTTTTCACCCCACCAAATTCACCTTTATTCATTAAGATATTATTTATGTTTGAAACAAATCCCATGGGAAATTTAATTTTTTGAATGACCTCTTTTACAACATTGCTTTCCTACTCTATAAATAACCATGGAAAACTATCTCAGTGCCCATTGCTATTTGAATAAATCACAGTTTTCATTGCATGATTAGCTTTGTAAGGTACCAGATCCATTATAATAGTCGTAAACATAAATATTGCAGATAATAAAAACATAACAACAAAATATATGAAACCACAACACCAAAATAATACCTTATTGATTGGAAACAACGTTCACTTGCCTCATCGAGGGGGAAACCTCCACTAGAGCAGCGCTATATTACAATAATTTTGAATACAAAACTTCTCATGCCTCCTAATCTTATTTATACTAATTCTATATTCTAAAGAACCTTATAGAGAAATATATTTATAGAAGAGGAGGCATCTATTATGTCTTCTTACATTGCATTGTTCTCATTTATTAAATAGGCATTATAAAATAATGTCGACCTTTATTACATGGAAAATATATTATTCTACCTACATGAGGGGTTAGGGAGGATAGGTCCCTAACATGCCCTCCCCCTTGAAAAAAATGTTGTCCTCAAGGCTTGAGATGAAAAAATTGTTGTAGAATGGTAGCATCCTCCTAGGTGGCATATTCTGGAGTTGTATATTTCAATTTCACTAACAGTTCCTGAATGGTGTGCTGAAAAAGATGATGTTAACACTGGCCCAAGAATGCTTGGGGATGTAACGAAATGGAACCTTCTTCATCCAACTCAGAGAGACGGGTTTGAGTTTGTCACGTAGCTCCAATCACCTTCTTTAAGCATGAGACATGAAAAATAGGATGGAGCTTAGAATCACTGGGTAGATATAACTAGTAGGTGACGGGCCCCACACTCTTGAGAATGACATAAGGACCATAAAATTTGGGAGGAAGATTCTGAAAATGTTTAAATTTGAGTGAAGTATACTTATAAGGTTGCAGATGCAGAAACACTTGGTCCCCTTCCACAAATTGATGTTTATAACGAACTTGATTGGCTTGCTACTTCATGCAATTTTGAGCCATCACCAAATTGTCTTTGAGGGTATGGAGAATGGCCTCTCATACTGCAAGTTTTTTTTCAACCTCCTTAATCTTAGAGACACCTGGCATGTATGAGAGAACTAATGATGGATTTTTTCCATATACTGCTTCAAAAGTAGTCAAGCGAGTGGTTGTATGGTAAGATGTGTTGTACCACCATTCATCTAGTGGTAACCATTGAGCCCACTGATGCTGGCGATCAGATGAAAAACACCTTAAATATGTTTCCAAACACTTGTTGACAATTTCATTTTTTCTATTAGTCTGGAGATGATAGGCGGCATTGAGATGTAATTGGGTGCCCTGTAGCTTGAACAATTCTTGCCAAAAATTTATGGTGAACATAAGATCCCTATGAGAGATAATAGAATGTGGCATGCCATGAAGTTTGAATATATTATCCATGAAAACTTGGTCCACTATGGATGTGATGAAGGGACGTTGCAGAGAACATAAATGAGAATATTTGGAAAGACGATCAACCACCACCATGATGTTTGTCATGTTGTTGGATATAGGGAGGCCTGCAATGAAATCCTTAGAGATATCCTGCCAAATAGAAGGGAGAATTTGAAGGGTTTGGAGTGTTCCATGGGATTTTAATGTTTCTCTTTTGTTGCATTGACAAACATCACATTCAACCACAAAGGTGCAGATTTCCTGTTTCATAGCATCCCCAAAAAAAGAATGTTTGAGCCTTTCATAGGTTTTGGTAAACCCTGAATTCTCAATGATGGGTGAAGCATGAAGCTCAAAAAGCATGGTAGATTTAAGTTATGACTGTTTTCTTAGATAGAGATGAACTTTTTAGTGAATATAATTACTATGCCAAGAGTACCCTGGAGAGGCTGGAGAATTCACTCGCAACTGTTATATTAGGTGAGATATTTTGGGATCTTGCAACCATTCCTGACGAGCAGTTTGGATCCAATTGGGTACAATAAAAGAGAGGGAAAAAAGGGACCCTTATTCTTCATGTTTTTGGGAAAGAGAATCAACAACCACATTTCCTTTTCCATTATTTTAAATGATCTCATAATCATAGCCAAATATCTTGGTGACCCATTATTGTTTCTCCAAGGATGAAATCCTTTGTTCCATAAAATACTTGAGGCTATAGTGATCAGTTGTAATCTGGAAGAGTTTCCCAATAAATAAGGACACTAGAGATCCAAGGCATGCATAATAGCCAACATTTCCTTTTCATATATGGATTGGCCCAAATGTTTGTTGGAAATTTGTTTTCTAGTGAAGGCCAAAGTTTGACCATCTTGCATGAGGACTACCCAATTCCTTTTTTGGAAGTATCATATTCCAAGAAAAAAGTATTGGTGAATTCAGGATGGGCAAGGACCAGAATTGTGGAAATAAAATCTTTCAAGGCTTGCAAGGATTAGTCAACAACCAGAGTCCAAGTGAAGGAATTATTTTTAAGGAGAGTAGTGAGAGGTGTTGCAATATTTCCATAATTCTTAACAAACTTGCGATAATAACCTGTTAAACATAGAAATCCACACAATATATTAAGAGTTTTAGGGTGAGGCCAATCCTTCATAGCTTCAATTTTCTTATGATCCACACATAGAGAATCCTTTCCTATAATATGATCGAGGTACTCCACTTATGAGGCTCCAAAGGCATATTTAGATTGTTTGAGGAAAATTTGGTGCTTAGAGAGTAGATGGATAACTTTATCCACATGGGAGAGATGGGATGTCTAATTTTTACTATAGATGAGAATATCATCAAATAAAACTAAGAAAAAATTATGAAGAAAAGTAAGGAAGACATTATTCATAAGACTTTGGAAGGTGGAGGAGGAATTACACATGCTAAAGGGCATGGCCAAGAATGTTATAAAAATAGGACTGCAAAGCAATAAAATAAAACAAATGCGGAAACAAAACACAGAAGATACACAATACAAGAGAGACACAGATTTATGTGGTTCACCCAGTGTGGGCTACGTCCACCAAGGAAATTGCCAGGTTCTTCCATTATTATTATCCAACAAATGAAGGGATACAACCTACAACAAAACCCACTTTAACTTCCTCTTCTTTATCTCACAGTATCCTCTCTCAGAATACAATACTCACCATAATTCATAGCCGCAATACATTTCCCTCATAACAAAGGGTTGCCTTCTAGGGAAAAAAACCATAACATAATTTCTACCATTAGATATGCGACCTTATAATGAACGGTCCAAATTTACAATGAAATTACAATATACATTTACAAGGCAATTTTTCCTTCGGGGGCTTCACCCACGAACCCCCTAGCCAGGGGGATAGGTCCACCAGACCCCGCAGAGGGGGCACCCCACCTTTGCACTCCCCCACGTGGAAGAGTGTACATACTTCTCGGGTGTAAAGTCTTCATGGCATAAAAACATGGCTGAAAGCAAGGACCTCTGAATCAGGAACATAATTAGGCTCCACAACCAATAATCTCCCAGTTGGAGACTAATCTCAACAACTCCACCACTGTTGTATATTATGGACTCTAAACCTTCTTGGACCTAGAAAATTTCTCATCCTCATATTCATTCTTGAAGACCAACTGAAACTGAGTATGAACTCAATTTCTCTCTAGTTACTCCCTTTGTTAACATGTCTGCAAGATTCTGGCTAGTGTGTATCTTTTCCAACTTCAAATGTCCATCTTCCAAGGAAGATCGTATGAAGTGGCACCTCAACTGTATATTCTTAGTCTTTGAATGGAAGGCTGAGTTATTTGCAAGATGAATTACCCTCTCACTGTCACAGTACAACCTGCTATTCTCCTGCTTCTTTCCCAATTCCTCCATAAACCTTTGTAACCAAATCATCTCTTTACTAGCCTCTGTATCAACAACATACTCTGCCTCTGTTGTTGAAAGTGCAACAACCTT
>JZKD02S1630494.1:450856-494627 GCA_000966675.3 Picea glauca
TCTCTGGTGGACGTAGCCCACACTGGGTGAACCATGTAAATCTGTGTCTCTCTTGTATTGTGTGTCTTTTGTGTTTTGTTTCTGCATTTGTTTTATTTTATTGCTCCACGGTCCTATTTTTCTAACACTGCCAATCCTCCACTGTGTTTCTCCTTTAGCAAGTTCTCCCTCATGGAGCATTTTGGAATACATAGTTGATTACCCTTGAACAATAATCCTTCCTGGATCATGTACTCTACCCACTAGCTTCTATTCCTGAGAATTTGATTCTCAGTTGCTTCATACGCCTCCTTAAAATCTGGATTGTCTGTGTACATGTTCCTGAGATCATCAAAACCCAACATTTTGACTTTGAACTCTTGCAACAACAAACACTTCCTGCTCAAAGCATCAACCACTTTGTTAGCAGTACCAGAAATATGTTTTATCACAAAAGTGAAATTCTACATATACTCAACCCATTTAACATGTCTCTGATTCAACTTTCCCTGTTGAGTCACAAAATTCAATGCATGATTGTCACTGTATAATACAAACTCTTTCGGGATCAACTAATGCCTCCATTTCTTTAATACTTGTATGATAGCATAAAACTCCTTATCATAAGTGGAGTACTTCACTTTCACTTCATTCAACTTCTCGCTAAAGTATGCTATCGACCTGTCTTCCTGACTCAAGACTGCCCCTATTGCAAATCCACTTGCATCGCATTTAACTTGAAATGTCTTTCAAAAATCTGGCAACACCAAAACTGGTTGTTCCGTAATCTTCCTTTTCAACAGATTAAAACTCTTCTCAGCCTCTTCTGTCCAATGAAAAGACTTGTGTCTTTTCTTCACTGTGTCCATCATCACTGCACTAATTCCACTGAAATTCTTGATGAATTTTCGGTAGAAACTAGCTAGTCCATGAAAACTTCTCACCTCAAAGATATTCTTCGGTGATGGCCAATTCTTAATTACCTCCACCTTGTCTGGATCCATCCTCAACTCATCTGCCGAAATAAAAAATCCCAAGTAAATGAGTTTTGTCTTCATGAATGAGGACTTCTTTATATTTATCAACAGCTTCTCCTGCTGCAATTTCTGCATCACTATAGCCAAATTCTTCAGATACTCTGCCACTATTTTACTGTAAACCAGTATGTCATCTAAATACACAATGACAAATTTTCCGATGAACTCCCTCAGGACTTTGTTCATAAACCTCATGAAGGTACTTAGCACATTTGTTAAGACAAACGGCATAACAAGCCATTCATACAACCCTTCGTTGGTTTTGAATGCTGTCTTCCACTCATCACCTTCTCTCATGCAGATTTGGTGATAACTACTTTTCAAATAAATCTTTGAAAAATACTTTGCTCCACTCAAGCAATCCATCAGATCATCCATTCTTGGTAATGGAAATCTATACCTGATGGTTATCTTGTTAATCGCCCTCAAGTCAGTACACATCCTCCAGTCTCCATCTTTCTTCAGACTGAGTACTGTTGGAACAACACACGGACTCAAGCTTTCCCTGACTAAACCTTTGTCCAACAACCCCTGGACTTGCCTTTTAACCTCTTCATTCTCTTATAGCGTCAATCTATACATGGATTTGTTTGGCAAACTGACTCCTGGTATGAGATCAATATGATGACTCACACTTTTAATCGGTGGCAACGAATGAGGTAATTTGTCCACTACTATATCAGCGAACTCTTCCAGCAGTTCCTGAACCTCCTCTGGTAAATCATCTACCCTTGTGCTCTTCAAAACAATTCTAGGTTTTTTGACCACTATGAATTGTGGATCCTCCTTCTTCTTAACCTCTGTAAGAAGTTCCTTCCCACGCATGAGAAGTACAATATTGCTTACTTTAGGCTTCACCTCCTTATCCTTAATTGGAAGCAACGTGTGAGTCCTCCCATTCTTCTCTAGGGTGTATGTGTTCATTCTCCCATCATGAATCACATTTATGTCATATTGCCATGGTCTTCCCATCAATAGATGACAAACATCCATAGGAATGGCATCAAATAATATCTTATCATTATATCCTCCTATCTTGAATTCAACTAAACACTATTTAGTGACAGTTATCTGATGTCCTTTTTGTAGCCACGAAACTCTGTATGGGCTTGGATGATCAATCATCTCCAACTCCATCTTCTCTACCATCTCTGTAGAAATGAGATTATCCATGCTACCACTGTCTACAATGACCTTGCATACCCTGTCCTTGGTTTTGCAAGCAGTCCTGAAAAGTCTGGTCCTTTGGACTGAACTCTCCACCTCCTTCTTGGGTGTCAAAAAGACTTTTCGCATCATCAACGATCTTTTGCCTTCAGCGTCTTCTGCCTCAACATCCCACCTCTGTGCTTTGGCAATGTGAGATTCTCCACTCTCCTTATTTTTGTCTGGACACTCGTAAGACCTGTGCCCATTCTTCCCGCATGTGAAGGATGTAATTACTCCACCTCTTCCTCTTCCTCTACCTCTAGTACGAGGAAAAGTGTTATTATCAGCATAATCTCTTCTCTGCTCAGTATGTTTCCCTCGATGTGAGGTTCCACCTCTCTCAGTTAGAGTCTGAGGTTTCTTCCAGTCCTCTTTGGGCTTCTGATATTTTTCCTGGGCAACTGATTTGCCTCTGGGATGACTTCTTCCTCGGCCTCTTTGACCCTGTTTTCGGCTCAGCTTCTCTTCCGCTTTTAGAGCCATCTGGTAAGCATCTTCCACTGTTTGGATGGTTACCATGCTCATCTCATCCTGAATATCATATCTCAGGCCATTCATGTATCTGGCAAATTTTTCATTATCGCTCTCCCGATGACCTGCCCTAATGTTCAGCTTGTAGAATTCTTCAGTGTATTCTTTCACTGTCATCAACTTCTGTCTCAGGTTCTGCATCCTCCTGAACAGAGTAATTTGATAATATCTGGGGATGAATTTTTCCTTCATCTTCGTGATCATCCTATCCCAGCTTTTGATCTTCTGCTTGCCTTTGCAGCGTCTTTCAGCTTGTAGTTCATCCCACCACAATGCTGCATGTCCCTTTAATCTCATGACAGCATGCTTGACTTTCTTATCCTCTTCGACATCTTCATAGTCGAAGTATGTGTCCAGAGCTCTAATCCAGTCTAGAAGATCCTCTGCATCCAAGTTTCCCTCATAAACTAGAATGTCCATCTTCTCTCTTGCACCCATCCTTGCAATAGCTCTGATCAAACGTTCGTTTGATGCATCTTCAGCTGCAAATTCTTCTTCATGTTCAGCCTCAATTTCACTCTCGGAATCACTAAGATCCCCCACACTGACTGTGCATCTTTGGGCTATCTCCATATCTTCGAGTCTAGCTCGTAGATCACACATCTCTCTCTCCATGGATGGATCTTTCATATACCTACCTCTTCTTCTCGACATTTCCCTCTCCTTTGGTGGATCGGGTGATTTCCTGTCCCTTCTCCTTGGCGGCATGGTGAATTCTCTTCTTCTCTGCTACAGAAATCAAAGAACCTTTCTGAGCTCTGATACCAAACTGATGCTGATGCACGCTCCCTCCACAACCCGTAGGTTGGAAGGTCCCCGTCAGCACAGGATCTTTCCTTTACCACTGGCCCGAAGAACTCTAAACGACTCTCCTATTTCCCTACCAGGAAATCTACACCCACAACAAACTCTCACGGGATCCCCTCTTTACACTTGGGAGATCGGATTTCGCAACTTCGCGAATCCAGTAGTTAAGCGTTGGACTCTCAAATCCCTGAATCCCGATATAGTCAACACTGACCCTTCTTCTTTCCTTTTTGAGATTTTCCCTATCACGATTTTGGTGATCGTGATGTCTAACAACTCGTCTCTCCGACTCCCAAATCCTGATTTGTAGAAACTCTGATACACTCGCGAGCTTTGAATTTTCAATGCCACTTCACTTCTGTCAAGATTTCGGACTTCGCAGTATCACGAATCCTAATGCAACGAGTTTGGGACTTCACCCCATGAAACCCCGAAATAGCGTGCCACCTGTCCACCTCGCTGACTCTTGTGGCCCCACGCAAATCCTTATTACTTTTGGGACTTCGCGATTCCCGTTGCCAAGTGTACAGGACTTCCACCCACGAAAACCCGATACATATATATACATGTGAATCCAACAACCCTTGTGGCGTGGATCTACGGTCCTACCGCTCCTAATCTTAGAACCTTCTGAGATACTCGCGGTAACTTACTTTCTCCTCCGTGAGATCTGATGGCTCACGGGATTTCGTGAATCCTTCACTGAGAATTCCAACTATCCGTCTCTTCCTCTGAGAGCTCGTCCTCCTACGGTCCCTCATCACTATGCCTTCTTACCAACTTCAAGGTTCTTGGCCTCTTTTCCTGCCTTCAACAACCTTTTGAAGATTTCAGATCCTCCTGAACTATCTTCAACTTCGAGTCTTAGAGAAGACTCTTGTGTGCACTCCTTGCGGAAACCTTCAGACTCTTCCAAGTGCTGAATTTCCTTCGACCCTGCGCACACCTGCAACAACAGTCTCTCAATACTTCACTCAGGTTCGCAACCCTGAGACTTCACTCGGCCTGCACACTCCTTGCATGACTCCTATGCCTAACTGCACTTCTGAACGAGAACAAAAGCTACCCTATCTGAACCCTTTGTCAACGCACTCCTTGCGGACAATTCGACTGCACTCCTTACAGGATCCCTTGTTCAGATAGAGAAACAATTGAAACTCATTCCTACTTCCTTTCGGACTTCAATCTCAAAACATGAAATCATATACACAACATATAAAGAAAATGTATAACAGGAAGCAAACATTCATGAGCATATCATTCAACATCAATACACAGAGAACAAACACGAAACCATGAATTTGAATCAACTCTTTCTATTAATCCAAATATCTGTACATGGGTGTTCTTTCTCAGCTCTATGCATGCTCTTGCACTTCCCAACAATGTTGCTTCTCTTCAATAATGTTACAATACACAATGAGGGTGTCTATATCCCGTTTCCCTCTTACACTCTAAAACTGTCAAATCTACACATTCAATTCTACCTACTTTACATTAACTACTATAAATGCCTTCTACCTACTAAGGACGAGAGAAAATCGCTCAAGGTCTGTTTACATTATACAAGTGTGCTCCTTCTTAATGACTTCATTTAAGATCACGCAATAACTTCAAGGAAATTTAAAAATTTGCACTGGCGCTTGTCCATATGTCTTTTGCTCCTGCGTTGGCTTGCTTGAGATGCTCCTGCAGCTTCTTGAATGTCATTACAAATTTTGACAATTCTTTCTTTGTCACTCCTTCCATCGAAGATTCTCCAAAACATTTATGTTACATTCTTTCTGATATGCATTGTGTCAAACAATTGAGCTATTTATAGGTTCTGATAGTAGGGAAAATTACTTAATTGGGTGGGCTAAATTTTCATTCCTCATGGAATCCCATTAATTCCTTGATGACATTTATGAAAAAAAAATGATACTACAACAATAATTGTTAGATACAATAAAAAAAATTCATTACAAATTAAAATTGTAAAATATTAATATATATGATACATATAATAATTATTTACCTTGATGATTTCTATTATATTCCAACTTCCATAGGTGATGTGCCATTCTTCATGGTTTTATTCCAAAATCTTCTTTCAAATTGAAAATATTTTTTTCCGTAGTTCAATACCTATGGTTCTTATGGAGGAAGTGCCTATACTCATCAAACACCTCCTTTCCTAGACTTCTTGAAAGATGTGATTTCATCCTAGGACCACAAATTGGACATGCACATTTACCCTTTGTTTGTGTTGATATTGAGAGGAGGGGTGAATCCGTATCAATTATAATTTAACACATTTTAAAACTTTATCTTTTTAATCAAATAAATGCATCCAAATATATAGTAAGAACAGAAGAACAAATACACAGTGCACAATATATTTATGTGGAAATCCAAATGTAAGAAACCACATAATTATATTCTTATATAATAACAATATTACATTAATAGGAAGCTACAACTTCCAAGATTCTCTAGCTCCAACTGGAAGGAGACACCAACCCCCTGATTTATAGGCACCGACCTGAAGGAAGTTACAACTCCCTAGATTCTCTATTTTCAACTGGAAGGAGGATCAAACCAACTTTCCTTTCCCCTTCCTTCCACCCTCAAATATGTATATAAAATAATCAACATGCCACTGTCACTTTCACTTCCACTATCACTATCATTATCTATGTCACTATCATTGATACATCATCATAAAACTAGGTCCGCTTAAAGATCCTAGGTCCACATGGGTCCACATATAAAACCCAACAACCACATAAAAACATGTGGCAATCATGTGCCAAAATATCCAAAATATGAGCCTCACAAACTGGGTCCACATAGAGATCCTAGGTCCACATATAAGCCCCGATAACCTAACAACAACATCACAACTTCATAGTATATCATATGGAAGCATCACAACCTTATGATAACATCATAACCTTATAGCATGCCCTAAGAATAAGAAATACCTTAAGAGAATCGGTCAGACTTATCTTGCACACCAAAAGACACCCCAAACACCTTCTCTGCACCTCAGACTTGATCTCTTTCTTGGATGCTAAAAAAATGTGAAATTCTATCCTGTATTTATAGTAATTCTCTCCCCCAAAATTAGTTGAGATGACCTCAATTGTTTGGCTAGGTTGTTGGACAAACAAATTCATATCTCATCATTCCTAGGAAGTTAGAGGGACTTCCATATACCATTGGAAAGATCCTAGAATAATTTTTGCAACCATGTAACTCATTCTTCCATTTAAGTTATTTATGTAGGGTAAAAATGAACTGAAATATAGGGTATCCAATTTGACCACAAATTATACTTTCAACAATCTCTATCTTGCAATCTTGATCTTGGACATATATAAGATTATTCACTTGATTGTATGGGATTCTTGACCACACCTTCGGGGATTCTTGTGGGATTATTCAAAGCATATTCCCATTAGGACGCTTAAAGCTATGCCATAATAGGACAACTTTGGATACTCCTTCAAGTAAACCCATATGCTTCTTTATGTTGATCACCAATGACTCACTTTGACATCAATGACAACACCATTCAATAGTTTGAAGACCTGTAATATATGGATCAATGTCACTATTATTTATATAACAAGGAATTAATATTTAAGAAACATGCATCATATTTTCATAAAATTATATACTATTAAAGTGAAATAGTATGTTACATACCACAAAAATGTTTTATCCCTGGGGCATCATGAATTGTCCATGTAAGTGTTACATGGAATTGAAATTTATTTTTCCATATTGGTCTAGAGATGTCGTACATAGTGATTCCAACCCACAACTTTAGTATCTCATCGACAAGAGGCTCAATATATACATTCATATATTTCACTTGGTAGTTACCTAATTCATTGAAATTATACATAATTACTACCTTGTATATATAAAATAAATTATGCAATGAATAAGACAAATAAAATGCAATGTTAAAACAAATTTTGTAAACAAATACCTGGAATAATCATTGCAAACATTGTGTGCTCTCTCTTTATTAACATCCAAGGAGGAAGGTTATCATTTATATCAAAAATAGGCCACACTAAGTAAATAGACCTAATCTCACCAAATGAATTGACAACATCAGCTGCCAATGAAAGACCAACATGATGAGGTTCTTCTTTGAAAATAGGTCATCTTTCTTTGATGTTACTAAATTCAAAATCATATGTAGGAATTCAAATAACACCATATTCACCTTTGTGCCATGCATGGTAATCCATAAATTGTGTTGTGATTTGGAACCTAAATAGTTGTTGAAAACTTGGAATTATCATAATATGACGAAGAAAATTGTGAGACCTTTTTTTTACATGATTGGTTTGGTATCTACTGATTTGCATTGCGGTCATTTCATTTCCAATGCATATCGTACATAATATATAATATGATCATTCAGAAATGTATCAATATCTCGATTCTCCATTTCAATATCTTTCATAATGGAACACAACTCTTAGTATGTGCGAGGTAAATTATTTGACAGTGGTAAGAAAAATTCATCTAAAAATCTACAACATAAAAAATAACTACTTAATGTAAATAATAGTAATCATAAATATTGCATCCTTAATTTACACATTAATTGACAGTAAAAATAGAGAAAAAAAGTCGACCTTTACGTATAATATGTGACGAATTATATTACGTACCTTATTATATTACGTTCCTTAGAATCGGTGTGAGAAAAGTGTTTTACAAACCATTGAATACCTTCAATTTCACCAACAACATTATATCAGGGAGAATAATTATTCTTGAACCTTGTTGCGCCTTCTCAAGCAGAGGTACATCATGAATATTATCAAAATTGTCCTCATTGATAGGAGTAAAGTTATCCTAGATCAATCTATTTTTCCCATCATCCAACTCAACAATATTAATGGTGCCATATTATTCCATAGGATTGAATTGATCTTCAATATCCATACCATATTACACAACTTGTACAATAATATTTATACTACTACTAGGCACATTATTCAGTGCCACACACCTAGGAGGATTTATCTTTATAATTAGAAACAATCAATAAAATTACTATGTATAAAAAATATTAAAACGAAAGAATTTTTTATAAATACACTCAATAAAAAGACATATATAATTACTAACTTACCATGGGAGGATTATTATACCCCCTTCAACATGCCCATGCCTCCAACAATGTCTTTCAATTGTTTTTCTTACAAGTCTTCTTCTATTAAAGCCCCTGTATTGATTGCAAGGGGAATACCATTTCACATCACCCTATGCCTCCAATGCCACTCTTAACCTAGAAAACATCCTTTCATTCTCTTCAAGTGTAATCCTTGGCATTGGGATTTCCTATATTTACAACAAAATCCATTGAACCAATATAAGTACAATATACAGATATATTCTTACAGCACAAATGCCATTGAATATTGACCCCATATGTACTAGATAATTAATCCATTGTCATCATAGATTTATTAAATGTTTATAACAGTAGTCAACAATTAATCAAGAAATAAAAGCCATACATTTTTACCACATAAGATCCAAATCTTCACTATAATCAAGTAATAGAATCAAACAATAAAAGAGAACTAGACCAAGACAAATTGTACTTTCATTAAATCAAATTGAGTAGACATGTTCGTACCTATTTCCTAGGAAATAATTTGTGTCCCCAAAGAAAATATATCCAATGTGTGTATTTAAAAGGAGACAAAGAAATATTGAAAATTTCTAAACTTCAAAGTACAAAATCCAAGCTATGTAGATCAAGACTTGGATCTGAGACAGGTAGCGCATAGAAAAAAGACTAATAATTCAGGCAACAAACAATGACCAGAAAAAGATTTCATAATCATCACACCTGCAACAAAATAGTTGAAATAGCTCATTGTTGTCAGTCTTCTGACAAACCTTGAATATGTCAAAGTTTACCAAGTCAATTAATGTTAAACCATCTTCAAATGAGTAGTTGGAATTTTCTAGGTGAGTCCCTATATCAACAAAATATCTTGACAAGATCGACAGACCTATAAGTCCATCGAAAGTACGACGCAAATCAGGGCGCCCATAAAAAAATTGATTAAAATTTTAACAATTATGTTTTAATTTGTGACAGTATGATTAATTTTATCCTTATCATCAAATTTTTTTTTCGAATATTGACCCCATGTATAGTAGTGTTAAGATGGATGGATGGTCATACTTGGTACCAATAGGCCACATTTATTAGTTGGGCATATTGTATGGTTTCTTCCCATGTTTTGATGAATAATCATGTGAAGGGGGATGAAATGTAGTATACCTATGGAGGTACCCAATGGAAATGTGATTATGTATTATTCTATGCTTGTGTAATAATGTGAACACAATAAAGGTGAGAAAGATTTATTAAAGGTTCCACCTACTATAATATTCCTTCTCTGGAATGTTCCTAGGGGTTAGAAAGTGTTATAAAAAGAAGTGTAAACAATGTATTAAAACAAATTGGAGAATATTTTTATTGTAACAAGCAAGTATTTCTTGAGGAGTGCATTCCTTCCATAAGGAATAATATGTGGTGTTACCCTACCTAAATGGTTTTTTACACATTATTGTGTTGAATATTTGGTGAATGGTTGGATTTATTCTTATTGAGATTAAGGGTTTATTTTATGATATATTTTCATATCTACTTAGGTACATAAAATTCCTAGGGAGATAATATGGATTACCTATGGAGGTACTCGATATTCTCTCCCTAGGTATACTACAATACCTCACCTTCACCTTCTACCCCATAACAGGTTGTACTCGGACTTTGGATGTGGAGATTCTAGTTATACAAGTTGATAGTACTCCACTTCTAATTATGGTTGCTTGTTTGGTTCACCTACTAATGTTTCATTCACTATAGGTTCTACTGGATAAATTATAGGCTCCACGATTAGACTTATTGTAGATATTTTCCCTCTTGAGTTTTCCACTACAAGTTTTGGATTTGATCAAGTCACTGGAGTCATGATTTCTTTTCTTCATCCTGTGGATCTTCCTGCCAACAAGTTAGTATATTAAGGGGTACCACTAGGTGAAGTAACTGGAGTAATGGGAATTTCTCTACATGTTCCCCATCTAAGAAATTTACCTCTATTGTATCTTTCCCTATTCATATAGTACTAACATAATTTGAATTCACATAAATAACAAACTCACTATAGTAAATGCACAGGTTCTTACCTCTCATCTTACCATCATTATTCTGCTATATCTATAATGATAGAACCAAAAAGAAATCACATACAAGAAAAAATATGAAATTTAAAATTCTCAAGAAAAAAAATCATAATTTTCCTAATACATTTTATCATTTCCCCGAAAATGGCTCCAGAAATGTCAGACAATTTATATGTTTAAATTATTTTCTAGTTTATTATCAATCCAAGAATGTAGGCTTGTGAAATGCCAACAATATATGTGCAGAATTAGTGCATTAATGAATTCTACACTAATTACATAACTCTATGAATTAAATATTTAGAAACACACTCATAATAAAAACCAATAAAAGAATAAACCAATAACACTAAGAAGATATATTTTATCACTAGATTGATGCTTACTAAAAGATTATTCCAAGTATAGATCATAGTCTTTCATCTTATTTAAAGACATCAAATGTTCCTACAATAGATTATGAATAAAATATGTTCTTCAACCTTTCGTGAGTAATTGATTTATGTAGGTGATCAATATATTTTTCATTGAAAACATATAAAAAACATATAACAAAAACTCACAAACGATACTCATAAAATGATTAAGTAACATGAATTAAAATACTAAACTAGAAAGCATGTACAAGAAATCAAAGACTAAACAATAAAAGGAATATATACTTAACTTAATTAACTAAAATAAATATATTGAAACACATACCAAGTTATGTGGGCCTTCCCAATTGGCATGCACTACAAGAAGAGTTACAATGCTATGAAATAGTCACATGAAATCTCCAGAACATCAACACCTTTACATTATAGAAATCAGGCTCACAGGTTTACAATTGTTATGTTCATAAATTTGATCCTCTCTATAGAAAACTATCAACTCCATATTATGTATACATATTACATATTTCAAGAAACGTGGGGTGTTTTAGGAACCACAACCAATTCTCATGTTTCATGGATCAACAAAACTAATACAACTAATTAATGGAAAATACAAGATGTAAGATAAACACCATGGTATGAGTTTATCTTTTCACTATTAGCACCCAAATGTTTGGGTAAGTTTGTGCGTGCAGACAAGACCAGTCATGCATGCACTTCAATTTTGCATGCACATTAGCAAATGTGAGATGGAGGGAATAAGGCGTGCACACCAGTAAAGTTATACACCGCACACTGAAGATTAGAAAAGATATCCACATGCATGCCAAATCAAGAAGAATATATTTGGGAATATTCTTGAATGATTAACTGAAACAACACGAGATATTGTGGGGCAATTAATGGATGATTTGGAAATTTTGTTAGGATTTCCACGATTCCAAAGAAGCTATGTGGGTTGCATGTGAGTGACATAACTGTGCAGCACTGGTGATTAGAAGAGAAAGTGGAGTAGAGGAAAAAGTGATAGATCTCCAGAGTATAGAAGAGAAGAAAAAGGAGCATTGAAGAAACATAAAATAGTTTGGAGAGTTTGGGGTCTACATCAAAAGAGAAATCATTCTGAGTTTTGAATGAATCCTATTATGAGTATGTGTAACATTTTTATATGTGGATAGATTTTTTTTATAAAGAGTCTGTAATGGAGTCGGTCTAGTATTATGAGGCGCGTTTGAATGGAGAGAACATGGTAACTTATAATACACCACTCATATAATGAATTAGAGTGCATGGAACTATTCCTGTTACATTATGAGTATCTTAATGTATGCATGCTACTATTTGTATGAAAATAATATAAATATGATGTTCTCCCTATCAATGATCATGTTGATAATGATTTAAATGGATGAATGTGTTATTGATGTACATTGTCAATAGGATAATAAATTTTCATAGAATGTGTGAATTCCATCCTGAGTGGCTTCCTGGTATGATTTAGCCCTTCATCTCTGACACAATAACATATGGTCTCTATGATTCTCATGGAATATTGAGTGAGACCTTATTTAGTCCTAGATTGAAGATTGATATGTCAACACCTTGGGGTTTTTTCAGTCAACTCTGGATGAACCCTAGGTCATCAACCCCCCAATGTTAGGAAGGATGCATGCAAGTGAGTCAACAAATGGTTTTGTTTCTAGGACAGGAAGGCTTAGTATTACATGATGAAGGGAGAGAATGAGGTGGAATCCATCTCAAGAGGAAATACAAGAATTATTGAGTTTGTTGTAGAATATAGTGATTATTTTAGTGAGATCAAAATAAATTTTGTTGAAGGTCTTAGAAAAAGGATACTAGAAGAAATACCTTTTTGGATCAAGATGATGTTCATGGGGAAAGGATTCATTCACATGGAGATAGATAGGATGGACGAGTAGACTCCCTTAGAACTAGGGGGGATTGAAAGAAGGGGGAAAAGAGAGAGAGGAGATGGATCCAGTGAGAGGATCCAGAAGATGTTGAGATGAGGTGAGGAAAAGAATGGAACCAATGGAGAAAATGAGAGAAAGAGTTGACATATATGCAATAAGAGTTGAGATAAGGAGGAAAGAAGAAAAAATGAGTGGAAAGAAGGTAGAAAGGGGTGGGATATGAGGGGTCAGACCCATAATGAAGAGGAAGGAGACTACACAAGGAGGAAGTGTGGGAGAGAGTGTTGTGCCAGAGAGAAGTACATACAAAGATAGGTCGATGAAGAGGTGCAACATTAGGATTAGGGTATCCAATGAAGATACTAGAAGTAGTGGTAGTAAGGTCAGAGAAGACAAATTCTAGCCCCCTTGGTTGTTCATATATGTCACAAAATTAGAAGAACATAAGGTGCAAAGTAGAGGCATATAAGTAGGAGAGGATGATGATGGTCCCCCACAAGGAGGGGAAGAGGAGTTAGCGATAATAGATGGTATTTTGTGGCTGCAGATATAAAAATCTTTGGGTTCCCTCATGAGAAATAATGGGATAAAATGGAGGTACCCCCTATTTGAACCACACCCCTTGCACATTTGTAATCAATAAAAAATAACAATAGATAATGCAACGATAGGAGTAGAATAAAAAATAAGAGAGGATACTAGTGAAGAAGAATATGAATTCAGAAATACTTCACAAGGGAGATTATCAGTACCTAGATCCCCAAACAATGAGCAGTCAGTGAGGAGGACATAGTCCTAGATTGATAATGGTGAATCAAGATACAACACTAAGGCTGCCCATGTTCCATGATATGGGTAAGGACGATGTAGAGAAACATTGGTTCACATGTGAAGATATATGGTCTGTTAATAGGATCACGGAAGAAGCATAAAATATTGCACAACTAGAGACCACTTTTAGGGACAAAGCCTTGATGTGGTACATGAAGTGCAAGGAAACTGCACCAGCGGGACAAAAAATGTCCCTGATAGACGTTAAGAGAGATCTACTTAAGTAGTTTCAGTAACCTAAGTTAGAATCTCAATGCATTACAAAGATAAAGGATATCAAGCAACAATCAAGAGAGATTGTGTAGGATTATGACCAATAGTTCAAAATATTTTTAGACGGGCCAACATTCCAAATCCAATATGTTTAGCACAAGGAGTGGTTCGTTGGAGCATTGCTTCCCCATATCCGAATTCCACTCACACAATATAAGGTAACTACTCAAGAAAATACGATTGAGATTACAATGTGCCTAGAAACTATGCCAGGAGGTGGGGAGAAGTCAGCAGGATTGATGCAAGTGCAGTCCCAATTTGCCAATATAATGATGTAGTTGCAAGACATGGAAAATGTGAAGGTGGTGCGCGAGCACGTGTGGTGTACCACTTGCTATTTGGAAGGTCATTGAATGGATGAATTTCCTACATTGGGAAATTATATGGAAACGAGTGTGCTGAATCCATTTCTAACTGGGCATCAGATTGAATGGTGTGATATTTGAAAATAGTGGGGACATATTCCTCTTCACTACACAACACTCGAGAAATACCATAAAACTCACCATACTCATGTTATCCCTTTATATGTTCTAGGTTGTTGTTAGAACAATACCAAGTCACCCCAGGGGCCAAGACTCGGGATGAATCTTAAGGCTATATTTATTGTAAAATAATTGTGTAATATTTTATCATGAATATTCAAGGTCACATAGAAGGGTGCCACAGACTCTTCTTTGTCATCAATATGAGGACCAAAAACTATGGTAGGGGGTTCATCTTGTACATTCAAAGTACCAGGAAGATTTTTTTATCCCTTCCCCTACATCATTTTCTTAATCTATTTATGGTATGAGCAATTTTTGGAAAGCTCCACCAAAGGTAGAGGAATCTTGATCTTAGACAATTCACATTCAAAACTGAAAGGTGAAACTAATTCCTCAATTTCTTTAGGTTCTTTTTCCTTTTTTATAGGCTCCAAAACTTCATCTATCTTAGGGATGTCTAGAACCTCTTTAGCTTTATCTTTAGATGGATTATGGCCATCTTTATTAGCCCGAGGTTGATTGTTTGTAATAGTTGTTTTCTATTGAGGCCTAAGATCGTAATTCTTATGCATCTCAACCTATAGTGCATCAACAAAAAGTTTGGTACTAAATTGAGGATAAAGCTCCTTTGTTGGGATGATTGCTAAGCATGAGTTTCTTAGGACTTAGAGACTCCTCATAATCATTTTGAGTTAGATGTATGGCATCATTATCATATTGAAGTAGGTGTATTTCTTTTTTTTATTCATCATAGCCCTCATCCACTACTTCTTCAACAAAGTTGTTATCATTGTTAGTTTCTATATGGGTCTAAATGGATTGTTCTTCATTTCTTCTCTCCCTTCTCACGAGCTATGGGTTAGTAGGTCTTTTGAATTGATTAGGGTTAGGATTCCTTATGCCTCCCTCTTGGGGGGGTATGTTTGTATTTCTATGCTCTATCTTGAATCTGTAGATTTTTTTTGTCATATTCCTGGTCAGTCTAGACATCTCATCCATCTTTGCTTCATGGGGTTCTTTATTTGGATCAAAAGTACTACATTCTTCCCTTACCCTTTTATTTTATGCTTGATCCTAATTTTACTTCATCTTTTTTTATGAAATCATGTTTCCTTCTATGTCTATTTCATTCTCTTGCATTACTAGCAGAGTCGAGGAGCTTTTTTCTCTCAGAATCATGGAAAAATCAACATCAAATGCCCCAACATATGTCACTTTGACTGTTAACTGTGATGGATTTATATCTATAGGGATATTGTTATAGATATTATTAAACCTCCTGTTAAAGTCATCAATAATTTCATTGGCTCTTTTCTTGAGTGAGACAAATTAATTTAGGTAGTATATAGGTTATCCCTTTTCTCACCCCACTATCTCATACAGGTACTTTCTAGATCTGGCCAACTATCAATTTAAGCAACATGTAACTCTCTGAACCTTTTTCTAACATATCCCCCCAAATTTTTGACAAATATCCTCATGAATAAGTCGTCATGTTATACAAACTGGTCATCTGTGAAGTCTCGAAAAACACTCATATTCTCTTTAGTTGAGCAAGTTTTATCTCCATCAAATTTTGAAAGATATTTCATGTATTTCTTAGGGAGGTCATGGGTAATTTGGGGTATATTTAATGGGGAAAATATGGAATTGACCCAAGGATTTATAGGTGGTGGGGGAGTAGGTTAATTTCCCCTAGGTCTTCCTCCACCTAAGACAACCATGAGATTTTGTAAAATGATGTTATGGGCTTCAAAGGACAGAGGAGGAACAAGCATTTTCAAGAAGGGTCGATGGGAAGAATTGACCTCTTGATTATATTCTAGAGGAGAATTTTGGAGGTCTATTAATGGTTCTGGAGGAAATTTTGCAACAGAAAGTGAATCTTTAGTTATATCAGTTAGATCTATAGATTCAACAATTTGATGAACGACAGAAGGAGATATTTTAAGATAAGGGTTACCTGAGAAAAAATAAGTCTAACACTCTCTGATACCCCTGTAGGTCACGAGATTTTATGGATATGAATATATCAGAACTTGATCAGGATCAGGGTGTCTTATGGTATGTCTTATGGTAGAGGCCATGTTTTCCATATGTGGAGTCACCAGGTGAAATATTAACATCCAAGTGACTAAGGCCTATTCACCATCAAGTCTTAGAGCTTGCAATTTCATATCCCCTGGGAATATTTCTTCAAATTACATCCACTATAATGGCGCCAAGTAAGAATCTATCCCTCAATATGTTCCAGGATGTTATTGGAATGATGTCAAGGCACCCCAGGGGCCAAGACTCAGGATGAATCATAAGGGCATATTTATTGTAAAATAATTGTGTAATATTTTGGGAAGTTTTTCCATCTCTCTTATTGAAACTAAAGGACCTCAAATAGACTCACCTTAGATGAAAACCGATCTCAAATATCAAATGAATATGTCCACGGGTTCTTTATAAAATCAATGTTTAAATAAGAGATGAAGTGGTGAATAATAATAAAAATAGGATAAAAATACAGGGCACTGCTAGGAATGAATCATGTAGCTTATGTAAAAGTATAGTGTGTTGAGCAATTTTATTTTATAAGCTCTAATAGATACACTCAGATAAATTTAAACATGCTTCTAAAAAATAACATATTCACACATTCAAATACATGGAGGTACTCTCTGCATATAAATTAAATGCACAAATAAAAATGACAATAAATGGTCATACATTTAGAGGAAATCACTTATGAGTCATTACCAGACATCATACAATAACACTGAATATGGTGAATGGATTACTGCTTGAGATTTTATAAATTAGACCTGATACAAGAAAAAAGAAAGTTGAAGGATATCCTTTACAAGAACAAAAACACTGTAATAAAGGAATTATATACTCGAACTTAAACACAAGGGATGAATCTCTAGTGCCTGATGCATTTTCCAAATGAATTTGCTCAAGGTATGTATGGTCGAACAACTCTGGTTATAAGAAACTCTTCGATTCCCCAAAGTGTCGACCCTCACAATGGGCGCTTGCATTCTCTTTTATTCCTCTTGCTCATTCCCTAAACTACTTCTTGAAACAAATTCCATATTCTTGAATATTCTTACTCCTTCTTGATTCTTGAGTGGTTTTCCATTAATAGAGAATAATTATTTTCAGCTACAAGAATTCTATTATGTTGAGATCGTGAAATAACTGGGAATTTTCCGGAAAAGATATAAATCACACCCTATCCCCAAAAAATACATGAAATCATTTCCCATTCTACAACAAACTAAATATTATAACTGCAGAGATTGCATTATTTAGTCGTCATCAGATCAGTTTCGATGAGTAATCTTAGTTTTCAATCAGAGGTGCACCTGTCAGAGCTATCGAGGTTTGGAAAAGCATAAAACATAATGACATTCAGATTTATCTTTCACAAGAGATTGCAACCATTTATCGGAGGGTCATCCATCAAGGATCTAAAAACAATTGAGATCCATCGATCCATTAGAGAGATGGAAACAACTAAGAGTCATCGATCCATCAGAGAGATGAAAATAGTTGAGAGCCATTGATCTCACCAACCACGAATCCAAAAGATGGCTAAGGAAAGAATCGTCATGATGATTTCATCCTGGATGCATGGAAACCCTTCATTTTCCTACATTGATGTTGATGTGGCAAGGACCTCAATAAGAGCATCAAATAATATTCCATTTTGGATATCGTTGGAGCATATCATTT
The DNA here is from genome assembly GCA_000966675.3 of Picea glauca. Classification (NCBI taxonomy): domain Eukaryota; kingdom Viridiplantae; phylum Streptophyta; class Pinopsida; order Pinales; family Pinaceae; genus Picea; species Picea glauca. The sequence goes on from JZKD02S1630494.1 coordinate 469,273, forward strand.
GACATTCAAAATATTAGGGAAGTTTCATTTCTTTGAAAAGAGGGTATCGAAGAATATTCCATCACAACCTTGATTTACATGCTCACACTAGACTTGAGCACAAAAATAGGCTAAGGAATGAACATTATTACACTGATGTTACCCTGGACATGTGGCTCCTTCTCACTGGTCTGTGCAAGCACTGATGTGGCCGATAGGTAGGACACATGTCACCCATTTTCGAGATATTGACCTATGTTTGTGGCAGGTTCCATGTGTCCACGTGGTAGCATCTGATTGGCCCTGACAGTGCTCTACCAGTAGGTCACTTGTAATGCTAATTTGGCGCATTGAGGTCATGGATCAAAACTGGTTTGTTAATTTTTGGGGACCCGTTTGGTGGCATGATGGAATCTAGATCGTCCATCGAAGGTGCCTCTTCAGAGTGCTGCAGGATTAGTTTCAAACGAGACTCTAAAAATAGAACTATGAAGTAAATCTCAACCGTTGATCTGGAGCTACATAGGGAGGTCCCAAAATGCATGAGATCCATCAATATAGCTTGAACAAGAACCCAAAATTGGCTAAGGAAAATATCGTCATGATGACATCATCTTGGACATGTGTCAACTTTATATTGGTCCATGTTGGCACTGAGGTGGCAGGGAGACATGACACGTGTCACCCATTTTTAGTGTATTGACCTATGCATCTGGTGGGTTCCACATGTCCACATGGCAATCATTGGTTGGCTCTAAAAATGATCCATTGGCAGGATGATGTGACCCCTGGCCGGGAGGCTTTGATACCTGGGAGCAGATTTAGATTTTTTATCATCCCCACTTGAAAAAGGCCCGAGTAGATATGGACTATCCATGGGAGGTGCCAATTCAAAGTGATCATGGTATGGAATTTGAAAGGACTCTGATGAGGTTACTTTGAGCTCAAATATCAATCGTTGATATAGAATTTCAAAGGGAGGTCTAAAAATGCATGAGGGTCATTGATCTGGCTCGAACAAGAACCTAAAATCAGTTAAGGAAAAAAATCATCATGCTGACATCACCTTGGACATGTGGAAATGTTCTACTGGCCCACGGTGGCACTGACATTGTATGGGAGTAGGACACATGTCATCCATATTTGATATTTTTACCTATGCATGTGTTGGGTTCAACATGTCCACGTGATAGCCTCTGGTTGGGTCTAACGAGACTTTGTTGGCAAGCAAACATGACATCTTGTCGGGAGACTGCGATATCTGAGATCAGATCTTGATCGTTGATCGGGGGACTGCTTACAAGAGGTCTAAATATATATGGATTGACCATCAAAGGCTCCCCATCAGAGTTCTTGATTCTTGGATCCAAATGTGACTCCGAAGAAGGGACTCCAAAACCGCATCTCGTACATTTATCTAAAAGGTCAGGCGTGCGATGCAACTTGAGCCATCGATCTTTTGGGGTATGAAAAAATATCGAAATGTTGGCGCTTGGTTCTTTAGGATGTGGTCTCATGGTAATCCCCTAGGATATTTGTGCTTAATCTCTTTTGGGATGAGATAAGCCCTCCTTTTGACCCCTGATAAGCACTCGATGGATTTTAAAATTTTCTCAGGTGAAAAAAGGCATGGATTTTTTCTATTTTATTCATCTACCTTGGAATAATTTATCCATTTTGACTCAAAGGTTCTGGAAGATCTCCTTTTTTCCTTCAACTTTCTTGGTCCGACCTTATAACCTTGATAAATCTTCATACCAGGTCAGGAAAAAATATGATACAAAAACTTTGTTTTGTGAGTTATGCAAATCCATGGGGCACGATGTGAAAAAATGTTGGTCACTTCAATTGATGCAAGACCAAACCCATGATTCCTTTTGAGTTTAGGAATGTAAATGTGAATGAACCTACACAGATAATATCTAGCTAGAAAATGACATACACATTTTATAGAAAAATGAGAGAAGAGATAAACAAGATAAGAGAGAAACGAGAGAGTTGGGACAAATAATTTGCATTAACCAATTGAATGAATGATAATTTACACATGATATACTCTGTATAAATCAACTAATGCACACTGGAGGAGAACTAATGTGCCATAGTGGTGGTCTAGAGTGATCTAGATAGATACCGACAGTTACGGGAGTAAACTGCCACCTAGTCTCAGTTAATTAGTTTCTCAGTCTTCAATTAACTGACTGAAATAGAGTGAAGTGAGGAGGAGATCAGGGAATCATGAGAAATGCGCTAGTATGGTGATAATCCCAAGGACAATGCACATTATTTGGTGATTATCCCAATGCTACATTGTGATGAGACCACTGTGGCACCTAGCCTCCACTCAACTGATTAAATTGAAGTGTGAACTAAAGAGAATATTCTCCTAGAATGGAGGAAAAGAAATATTCTCCCTGAACTATAGGAGACTGAATAATGACTAATAAACATTGGGAAAACCTTAGGAAAAACAAATCTTAGGTGTGTGTGAAGTATCTCCAACACCCTCTCTGAAAATCACTATGGTGAAAATAAAGAATGGGTTCTGGCAATGAGGCCATGTTAGGTACCCAAATACAAAAGATACTTTGAAATAAACAAGGAAAGAGGGAAAAATTCATGGGAACCCCCCCCCCCCNCAAAGTACATGTATGTAAAAAAGAAGAACTGACAGTTTCTAGGAAATTGTATCATTCACTCGAAGACGATTGCACAAAGAATGGAACTTCTACTCAGTGAAGGTCTTAGTGAATATGTTTGCAGTCTATCTTGTTGAAGGATAGAACTGCAGGTCGATGATCCCCTCATGTACTAAGTCCTAGATTTAGTGCATGTGGATTGCGATGTGCTTCGTCCACTGTCACTAAACTAGATCTATGTAGACTTCAGAGTGTTCTTATTTTCACACCAGATGACAATCAACCGATGAAACTGAATTCCCAACTCAATGATAAAATGTTATAGCCACATAACCTGAATGGTTATGTTAACTACCCCTATGGACTCTGCCTCGACTAAATATAGAGAAATAGAAGCCTGCTTCTTGCTCGACCAAAAAATAGTCCTAGAACCAAGACTGGGTGAGTAACCACATATGAACTTGTGATCAATGCTATCACCAGCCTAGTTAGAATCAGTGAACCCGATGAGGTCCAATGTAGAGTTTTCTACATAGTGAATCCCAAAGGTGATGGTGCCCGATACATATCAAAGGAATATACACTTTGTAACATAATAATGTAGCTCATGCAACTCCTGCATAAACCTAGATACTGCTCCAACTACATAGGAGAGGTCTGGTCGGGAGTGTGTGAGATATAACAAGCTCCCCACTAGTTGTTTGTACAATGTTATTTCAACCATTGGAGTTTCCCCTCCATCCTCAAGTATGACTCCTGATAGGAAAGGAGTCGGGGTAGACATGCAATCTGTCATGTGAAATATCTCAAGGAGATCTTGTTCATGTATCCTGAATGATCTCGAGTCCAAGGAAGAAATGTAGTGGACCGAAGTCTGTCATCAAGAACCTATCATGCAGAATCCTCTTGATTGCAGTAATCGCTAAAGTTGAGCAACCGATGATCAACAAGTCAACAACATACAAAACTAGGAGTAGAAGTCAATCAGTTGTCCTGAGCATGTAAACATTCGGGTCTGACTTACAATGTACAAAGTTATGTGACAATAGGTAGGAGTCCATCTTGGCATACCATGCCCTTGGGGTCTTCTTGAGTCCATAAAGATACTTCTTCAATCGATAGACCAAAGATGAATCATGCACAAATCCTTGGGGATGCTCCATATATATCTCCTGAGAGAGATCATCGTGAAGAAATTCATTCCTCACATCCATCTGATGTAATTCCAATCCCTTGGTTGCTACAATGGAAAGTGCCAAAGGTATGGAATCCATCTTCACTACTGGAGAAAAGGTCTTCTCATAGTCAATGTCATGCACCTACTGAAAGCCTTTGGAAACTCTCATGGCTTTGTGTCTGCTAACCTCTCCATGTATTGCACTCTTGGTCCTGTAGACCCATCTACACCTGACAAGTTTCCTTCCTGAAGGAAGGGGAAATATAACCCAAGTCTAGTTCTCTAGGAGGGATTTGTACTCCTCCTACATGGTGGATTCCCAAAATGGATTTCTAGCAGCCGCTCCATAGGACTATGTACCCGAAGACTAAACCAAGAAAATATTCCTAGGTGGCATTGATTCAGTGGCAGTGAGTGCAAGAGGAGGCTTCTCGAAATAATATCGAGTCCTCCTATATCAGTTGGATCCCCAACAAGATATCTTGCATCCCGAAGAGTATTCTTGGCCCACTTGGGCCAATACTCTAAATCTATATTTGCATCTGCATGTACTGGCTCTACATCTGACTGTAATGACTCAGTATCTGAATCATATGAATCTTATGAATCAGAACTCTCATCTAAAGAATATTTTGCATGTGCATGCTCATCATCTCTATCAGGTGGAAGAAAAAAAGCGTCCACATGCAGTTGTTGAGGTACATGTAAGATACTTTCCTCGAATTGGAAACTATGCTCAATGATGAGCTAGTTTGAGGAGAGATCAATGAATTTGTATCTCTTCACACCGTTAGGGTATCCAACAAATATACACTCTTTTCTCAATCAAGTGCCTTCCTCTTCTCAGAGGTAATCTTGGCCCATGCACGAAAACCAAATATACAAAACCGGGTCACTTCCGGTTTGAGGCCACTCCAAGCCTCATAGGGGTTCTTATCCTTGACATATATATGGGGAGATTTTTTTTGGATGTAGGTTGCACAATTAAGTACTTCGGCCCATAATATTTGTGGAAGTGACTTTGCATGTAGCATGCAGTATTCCATCTCTTTTATAGATATATTTTTCCACTCAAAAAATCCATTTTGTTGTAGAGTATAGGGAATTGTGTGCTGCAAATGAATCTTGGCCTCAAGACAAAGATTATGTATCTCCTAGTTGACATACTCCCCCCCCATTATCTATTCAGAGGGATTTGATCTTCTTTCCTGACTATGTTTCAACAAGGGCTTTGAAAAATTTGAGGTGTTGAAAGACCTCTGATTTTTTCCTGAGAAATAAGTCCATGTGAAGCATGAGAAATCAGCAACAAAAATGAGCACACTCCTTGATTTACTGATAGATGGATTCGAAAAATGGCCCATTATATCACTATGGATTATATCTAAAGGAAAGGAGGCCTTCTGAGTCTTTCCTTTGTCGAATTTCTCTTGAGGGTTCTTTCCAAGAACACATCCCTCACAAATTCCTTTGGAGAAGTGGATGTCAGGTAGACCATCAACCATTCCCCGCTTCCTAATTTGTTTCATATATCTAAAATTTAAATGCCTGAAACTTTCGTGTGATATACTACTGCTTTCATCAACATGGGTAAGCAATAATGCAGAATCCGGTTCAATAAATTTAGAAAATGTGTAGAGTCTAGATTGATGATTTAACTCACCACTAGTAACCTTGGAATTGGTTTGCATGTCATAGATATCCACAAAATCAGGTGTGAATACAACTCTCTTTCCGGTGCTGGAGTTTTTCATATGATACATGGAGAGAACATTGACAAAATTTTTGGGAACGTGTAGCACATTCTCGAAGCTTTCGTTTGTAAGTTCATTTCTTCCTTTGTCGGTGACCTTGACTGGAGATTTCCCCCCCATAAAAATAGGAGGACCTTTGCATGCATCCAATGAAGAGTAGACTTATTTTGTGGATGCCATGTGGTGTGATGCTCCTAAATCTACAATCCAAGCATTGGGAGAGGAGTAGATAGTAATCAAAGCATGGCTAGAATTACCTTTCTTGAGATTTTGATCTTCTGGATTCTTCTTCTTGGCACCCTCAAGGATGCAATCTCTAAGGTTGTTTTTTTGAAGTATTTGAGCCATTTTATCTATCTTTTTTTGCATACATGCAGATTCTAGATGGAATATTTTATGGAAGTAAGTACATTTCTTCGCTTTTCTTCCCTTTCCACCTTTGGATCTGGAGGAATCATTGAAGGGTTTTGAGTACTCTTCCTTCTTTGGATTTGCATGTCCCTTACCTTTGAATTTATGTTTAGATTTCTGATTTTCGTGACTTCTATCATCTTGCAAAGAAATTGCATGTGCCTTTGAGCCTTTGATTTTTCCCATATTGATGAGCTCGGTCTTCTCTTGTGTTAGAGACTCAATAAAGGCCTCAAGAGAGGGAATGGTCCAGGTAGCTCCAAAGGCGAGCCTAACTGAATGAAATGTGGATACAAACATTGAGTATTCTAGACCAAGTTTGTAGAGAATGATAAGAACCATTTGTTTCTCCTCCTCAGATTTATCAACCCCGCAAGCCTTGAGTTGTGACAATAAATCCTTATATTTGGTAAAGAAATCTTGGAGATTGTCGATTTTTTTTGGTTTCAAAGTGAGCAATTCCACCTAGAGCATGTGTCCCCTTATCTCGTCATGTTTGCCAAAAATACGTTCCATGGTGTTCTAGGCTTCATTGTGGGTTCTACAGGAGGATATGTGAAAGAGGAGTTCAGGGGAAATGAGACTTCAAATAGTTCCAAACACTTCATCCATTTGTTTCAGATACTTGGGTTTTTCTATGGCTGATGTGGGTTTGGTCTCTATATTCATGGTTAAACTATATAATCCTCTTCTTCAAAGATGCACTATCATCTTTTCCTTCCATGAAAAGAAATTGTATGGTGGAAGAATGAATTATTTTGGAAATTCCAGTTTTCCCATTGTCCTCAATCTTCGGTACCTACAAAAAGAATTTGGTGTGTCTTTTTCCTAGCAATCCGTTAGCTCTGATACCATGTAAATGTGAATAAACCCGCATAGATAATATCTAGCTAGAAAATGACATACAAAGTTTGCAAAAAAATGAGAGAAGAGAGAAATGAGAGACTGAGAACAAACAATTTTCATTAACCAACTAAATGAATGATAATTTACACATTATATACTCTGTATAACTCAACTAATGTGCACTGGAGGAGAACCAATGAAACATAGTGGTGGTCTAGACTGATCTAGACACACACTGACAATTACATGAGAAAATTGCTATCTAGTCTCAGTTAACTAGTCTCTCAGTATTTAGTTAACTGACTGAAACAAGGTGAAGTGAGGAGGAGATCAGCGAATCATGAGTAATGTGCTAGTATGTGTTGGTTGTGGAGCCTGATTATCTTCCTGATTCATATGTATTTTTTTTCAGCCATGTTTATACCCCATGAAGACTTTACACTGTAGAAGAATGTACACTCCTCCACCCGGGGGAGTGCAGGGGGGGTTTACCTCCCCTATGGGGTCCGAGGGAAAGTGGACCCCCAATGTGGGTTCAGGGGTGAAGCCCCCGAAGGAAAATTTTCACTGTAAATGTATATTGTAATTTCATAGTAAATTTGGTCCATTCATTATAAGGTTGCAGATTTGATGATATAAGTTATGTTAGGGTTTTTTTCCCTAGAAGGAAACCATCTTTTATGAGGGAAATGTATTGTGGCTATGTATCATTGTGAATATTGTATTTTGAGTGAGGAGACTATGAGAGAAAGAAGAGGAAGTTACAACGAGTGTGTTGTAGTTTGTATCCTTTCATTTGCTAGATAATAATAAAGGAAGGACCTGACAATTTCTTTGGTGGATGTAGCCCACATTGGGTGAACCACATATATCTGTGCATCTATTGTATTGTGTATTTTCTGTGTTTTATTTCCACATTTATTTTATTTTATTTCTCTACAAACCTTTTTTTCTAACAAATGGTATCAAAGCGAAAGGTAACTCATAGGAAAAGAGGGTTCCTGGTTCGAGTGGGAGCAATGGCAGAAGATTGAAAGTTTAGGGTCGATAAATTTAACGTCCAAAAATACTAGTTATGGAAGATGCAGATTGAAGATTATTTATATCAGAAGGATCTATTCCTACCATTGGGTGGAATAGAAAAGAAGAGAACAACCATGAAGGATGAAGAATCGGAGGTTCTTGACATAAAGGCTCTAGGAACGATACAGTTGAGCTGGCAACGTTGGTAGTTTTCAATATTTTGAAAGAAATGACAACGAAGGAGCTGATGGATGCATTGGATAAACTGTATGAAAAACCCTCGACATCCAATAAGGTATTTCTAATGAAGAGATTATTTAATATGAAGATGTCGAAAGGTGGGTCTATTGCAGATCATTTAAATGAATTTAATATGGTTACTAATCAACTAAGTTATGTAAAAGTGGACTTTGATAATGAGGTCATGGCTCTTCTAATCTTATGCTCATTTCCATAAAGTTGGAACAACTTGGTCATGGTTGTATGCAACTCTGTCTCTGTTTCAAATACTTTAAAATTTGATGATGTTGTTGATGTTATCCTTAGCGGGGAAATGCAATGGAAAAGAACAGGTGAGACATTAGATAATGCTTTGAACATGGAGAATAGGGGAAGACAAAAGGATAGAGGAAATTTCTAAGGGAACCGTGGGAATTCTAGGAAGGTCATAACCAAATCCAAAATCAGAAAGATAGAGTGTTGGAATTGTGGGAAGAAAGGACATCTAAAGAAAGACTACAGAGCTCCAAAGAAACAAAGAGATGGACAACAAAAGAAAAATAAAGAAGCAAATGTAACAGGTGATGTGTTACAAGATGCTTGATTATTTCTATAGATAATATTTGTGAGTCTTGGGTAGTAGATTTAGGGGCTTCATTACATGCCACACCCCATAGGAAACATTTTCTAGATTATGTTCAAGGTGATTTTGGATAGGTTCATTTGGGTGATGATGCACCATGCAAAATTGTTGGAATGGGAAAGGTACAAATAAAGCAAAGGAATGGAAACCAATGGTTGTTGAAAGAGGTAAGACATGTTCCCAATCTAAGGAAAAATATAATTTCAATAGGGCAGTTGGAAAGTGAAGGTTGTATATCCATATTTACAGATAAGGTGTGGAAGGTCACCAAAGGATCATTGGTGATAGAAAAAGGAGATAAGGTAGGTACATTGTATTTATGTACTGATATTATTGACTCTTCTATATCTTTAGGTTCTACACGAGTGGATATAGCACTATGTAATCATAGGATTGGGCACATGAGTGAGAAGGGGATGCATATACTTCAAAAAAGAAATGTGTTTCGAGATCTTAAATAAATTGATTTGGATTTATGTGAGCATTGTGTTTATGGAAAAGAAAAATCGAGGCAGATTTCTTAGAGTCGGAAAAGAAAATAAGCACAAAAGGTTAGAGCTTATGCATACAGATCTATGGGAAAAAACTCAGGTATCATATCTTGGTGGATCTCATTATTATGTTACTTTTATTGATGATGCAACTAGAAAAACTTGGGTTTATTGCATTTGACAAAAATATGATGTTTTTAATACTTTTAAGAAATGGAAAGATTTGGTTGAGAATGAGACAGGGGAAAGGTTGAAGTGTCTCTGATAAAAAAATGAAGGTGAATATTGCAACAAGGAGTTTGATGATTACTGTTCATGCCATGGGCTTTGTAAAGAGTAGACAGTTCCAGGAACACCACAAGAAAATGGTGTGTCAGAAAGGATGAACATGACAATAATGGAGCGTGCAAGGAGTATGAGATTGCATGTTGGTTTTACCTTACAGTTCTTGGAATATGTTGTAAATAATGTTGTTTACTTAATAAACAAAGGACCTTCAAGCTCTTTGGATGGTGGAATTCCAGAGGAGGAATGGACAGGTAAAAAGATAAACTATTTTTTTAAGACTTTCGATTGTGAAGAATTTGTCCATATTGATAAATAAATAGAACAAAGCTTGAGGTAAAATCCAAGAAGTGTACCTTTATTGGATACAGTGTTAATGATTTTGCTTATCTCTTATGGGATTATGAAAATCACAAAATCATTAGGAGTAGAGGTGTCATATTCAATGATAATGATTGATTCTAGTGAACCAGAATGTTATGAAGAGGCAATGCAGGTAGACACCAAAAAGAAGTGGGAGCAAAGAATGAAAGAGGAAATGGATTCCCTGGTAAATAACCAAACTTGGGATTTGGTTCAGTTTCCTATAGAAAAAAGAGCATTACCGAATAAATGGGTCTACAAGTTGAAGGACGAAGATGGAGGCAAAAAGTGGTACAAGGCTAGACTTGTTGTTAAGGGGTTTGCACAAAAGAAAGGTATATATTTTGATGAAATATTTTCTCCTATTGTTAAAATGACTTCAATTAGGACTATTTTAAGTCTTGTGACAGTAGAAGATTTGCATCTTGAATAGTTAGATGTAAAAACAACTTTTCTCCATGGAGATTTGGAGGAAGAGATTTATATGCAGCAACCACAGGGGTATGAGGTCAAAGTAAAGGAGAATTAAGTATGCAGATTGAAGAAGAGCTTGCATGGACTAAAGAAATCTCCAAGGCAGTGTTGTTTGACATTTGAAATTTTTATGACAGAACAAGGTTTTAGTAGATGTCATTCTGATCACTGTGTTTATTTTAAACGACTAGAAAATGGAAGGTATATTATCTTTCTATTGTATGTAGATGACATGCTTGTTGTCGGATCTAATATGCAGGATACAAATGTGCTCAAGAAAAAATTATCCAATTCATTTGCGATGAAGGATTTGGGTACTGCAAAGAAAATCCTTGTTATGAGAATAACAAGAGACAAGAAAAATCACAAATTGACATTGTCTTAGGGTGAGTACATAGAGAAGGTGTTGGAGAGGTTTAGAATGCAGAACGAAAAATCATTTAGTACACCTTTGGCAAGACATTTCAAATTAACTAAGGAAATGTGTCCCAAGACACAGGAGGAGATAGAATACATGTCCAGGGTCCCTTATTCATCAACAATTGGCATCTTGATGTATGCGATAGTTTGCACAAGACCATATATTGCACATGCAGTTGGAGTTATGAGAAGGTATATGAACAATCCAGGTAAATAACATTTGAGGCAATAAAGTGGATTCTCAGGTATTTGAGAGGTACTTCTACTCATGCATTATGTTTTGGAGGTTCAAACACTTTTCTATAGGGTTATGTTGATTCAGATATGGTAGGTGATAAAGACAATAGGAGGAGCACCACATGGTATGTTTTTAGTATAGGTGGAACAATAGTAAGTTGGATTTCGAAACTGAAAAAAGGTTGTTTCACTTTCAACAATAGAAGCAGAGTATGTTGTTGTTACAGAGGCTAGTAAAGAAATGATTTGGTTACAGAGGTTTATGGAGGAATTGGGAAAGTAGGAGAATAGTAGGTTGTACTGTGACAGTGAGAGTGCCATTCATCTTGAAAAGAACTCAGCCTTCCATTTTAAGACTAAGAATATACAACTTAGGTATCATTTCATACGATCTATCTTCGAAGATGGACATTTGAAGTTGGAAAAGATACACACTAGCCAAAATCCTGCAGACATGTTAATGAAGGGAGTAACCAGGGAGAAATTGAGTTCCTTCTCAGTTTTAGTTTGTATTCAAGAATGAATATGAAGATGATAAATTTTCCATGTCCAAGAAGCATCATAGTCCAACAGATACAATAGCAGTGGAGTTGTTGAGATTGGTCTCCAAGTGGGAGATTGTTGGTTGTGGAGCCTGATTATCTTCTTGATTAAGAGGTCTTTGTTTTCAACCATGTTTTTACCCCATCAACACTTTACACCCCAGAAGAATGTAAAATCCTACATGTAGGGGAGTGTAGGGGGGTTTACCCTCCTTGTGGGGTCCGGGGGCAAGCGGACCCCCGACAGGGGTTTAGGGGCGAAGCCCCCGAAGGAAAAATTGCCTTGTAAATGTATATTATAATTTAATAGTAAATCTGGATCGTTCATTATAAGTTCACATATTTGACAATAGAAGTTATGTTAGGGTTTTTTTCTCTATAAAGAAGCCCTCTTTTATGATGGAAATGTATTACAACTATGTATCATTGTGAATATTGTATTCTGAGTGAGGATATTGTGAGAGAAAGAAGATGAAGTTACAATGGGTGTGTTGTAGGTTGTATCCCTTCATTTGCTGGATAATAATAAAGGAAGGACCTGGCAATTTCTCTAGTGGATGTAGCCCACACTAGGTGAACCACGTATATCCATGTCTCTACTATATTGTGTATTTTTTGTGTTTTATTTTCGCATTTGTTTTATTTTATTGCTTTGTGCATTAGTTGGTGATGATCCCAATGCTGCATGGTGATGAAACCAATGTGGCATCTAAACTCCACTCAAATGATCAAACTAAAGTGTGAACTGAAGGGAATATTCTCTTAGAATGTCGGAAACAAAATATTCTCCCTAAACTATAGGAGTCTGAATAATGACTAATAAACATAGGGAAAACCTTAGGAAAAATAAATCTTATGTGTGTGTGAAGTATCTCCAACAAGGAAGAGTAGAAAGGTGGTGATTGTTGAGGCACTAAGAAAGGTATATACCAAGGAGGTCATAGGGGTGGATATGGATTCGGTCGAGGACAAGGATATGGAGGAGGTGGAGGAAGACCAACCACTTTTTTTAATTGTGGTGAGATAGGCAACATATCGATATTTTGTACTAACTTTGTGTTCTTTGTGGGTACTACTATAGTATTGAGAATGTCATAGAGGATTGTACCGACTTGTTGAAAATGTGGGAAGAGAAGAAGGAATACTACAACATGGTTACTACATAGTTGTGAGGGAACCAAAAGAAGGATGAGGAATTTTATGTGTGGGTGATAACCGGAGGTGGAGCCAATATAGGAATGGACCTATATCATGGAGAAATATTGAGATAAATAATGAAGGAAAATATTAGAAAGGTGGTGCAAGCTCCTCCTAAGTTCGATGTTTCATAGAAAAAGAACTTTTTACATGATGTGGAGATCTATATAAGAAGAAAGATCATGTGAAGAGCTACAGTGTGCAATACATAGGTCACTAGAAGAAGCCCAACTATGAGAGGAAGTACAGTGTGCCACCCAAAGATCATGGGAAGAAGCTTGATCTCGTAAAGAATTGCAACATGCCATACAAAAGTATTTGGAGGAAGCATGTGTGTGTGAGGAGATACAACACACAATGTAGAGGTCAATGGAAGAATCTCCTAGACAGTAATAAGTATGATGGGCCAAACAAAGAGAAATAGAGGCACATGTGCATGAAGAGTTGAAGTGAATGATGTGAGAAGAAGAATTATGTGACATGGGTCATGATGAGAAAGATGTAGATCAATTAAGTAACTCTTGTGTCATTGAGTGAAGTTTTTAAGTGATCTTGATATTGTGAGAAAGTTGATGCACATGTTAATAAACTACTTGGGAGAAGAAGGGAAAGGTCTAGTTATAACAACCTTCATATTAGATAGGGATGTGTGCCAAGTTAGTAAGCAAAAGCACACATGAAGAAAATTCAAGATGATAGATGAACTCAGAAACTATGAGATGGATGGAGTCATGTTTGATTTGGGATCCAATGTGAATGTATTTCCAAACAAACCTTTGGATTTTATGGGTAAACCAAACTTGGTATGGTATCACATTTAACTTAGGCTGGAAAAATAGTATAGAATCTATCCTATAGGCCAACTAGAATAGGTCGAAGTGAACATCAAAGCGGTCAAGACTATTAAGTTCTTTAGATACACAAATATAATCACCACAAAATATCCAGAGAACAATACAAAAAATCTCCTTTATTATTATTAGTGTAGGATAACACCATACAATAAATTCTATTAAGGAAGAGATCCACTCCTATTCACTTTCCTCTTCAAGAGGGAAACCTCCTAATGATCTTCCACTCCAAATATAATACTTCTCAACTTTCACATTACATTTCTTGAACCCCTTTATGTAGTGCTACCAACCACCTAAGAACATTCTAGAGGAGGAACCTTATAGAAGTGGTACATTCTAATAAGTCCTCTCACATTTATTGCATTCACACTAGGCCTTATTTATTAAAGGTGGAATTTATACATAACAATACTTATCTACTATTATTTCCCTTAGGCACCTCCCTAGGTACCCCATATTATTCCCCTAGATACACTACATTCCATTTTCCTTATAAAAGTGTTTTCCTCAATGCATGTTATGAGGTTATAAAACCATATACCAGGGTCCCATGGATAAGTGTGAACCATAATTTTGAAGTAGGTTGGAGAACCAGGGTCCCATGTAGGAGTGTGAGCCACCATGTTGAAGTAGTCCAACCGCCATGGTAAACCTGGTTCCCATGTCCAAGTTCTCATGTGACCTCCACATTGAAGATGTTGGAACTCAATAGAAAAATGAAAATGATGCTCCCAAGATTGACACTGTTCAAGTAGATCCAAATATGTAGAGACATCCAGCATGTTATTCACGAGTACTAGAGAATAAGAAAACTAAAGAATAATATGCATAGAAGACTCTTGTTTTCTCTTCAAGATGTGCTCTACAGAAGGTGTATTAGAGTTGTCAAATAAAATATGAAAATGGTTTTCATCCCAGAAATGAAAATTTTCCATATACCAAGAATCACATTCGGCATCCCAATAAGACCAAGCATATGTTTCTTGATTATATTCTTTTGTGACATAATGGCCAATGATCTCCATGTTATAACTCTCCATATACCAATCATCACAATCAAACTCTAAATTATAACAGGAATATCTTTCTTGATCATATTATGTATTGGTGTAAATGCTAATGGTCTATATATTACACTTCTCCTAGATTTTGTCTATGGTTTCTTGAGTCTTTCGACAATCGTTCCATATGTTTTTCTTGAATATTTCAACATCTCGATGCATATCTTGGAAAACATTTTCTAGGCCCATGAGGATTTGAGAGTGGCTATCCATTGAAAACACCAAATATAATATACCAAAAGAAATATTTGAAAATACTCTATCCAATGGCACTGGTTTAGCAAAAATTTGAGCATCCTTTCAAAATTTATGAGCTCTACACTCTCGCCACCATCACAAAAAACCCTAAACAAATGGTCGATTTTAAGCTAGCAATGTCTTCACTTCTGGAGCTCTGATTTGGATGATTTTTTTTTAAACGGGATAATTTTGCAAGAGGAACTCAAATATTCAATGTTTTTGGGAAAATTATTCACCAATTTCTACATAAATTTGCAAAATTGTGAGGTCATCCTAAAAAAACCCTGAAAATTGTAGATTTTAAAATGTCAATATCTTGGCCTCTCGAACTCCGATTTGGACAAAAAATTTTTTAAGGCAACTATTTTTCTAATAGTAACGCATATATACAACATGTTTCATAATAACATTCATATAAAGCTACAAGAATTTTATGTAGTGTCGTGACCCTCTTTTTCATTATCTTTTAAAACCCTGCAAAAATAAAAAATAGTTGCCCATTTTTTGTCGACGAAGAATGTGCTCTAACAACAATTGTTAAGTTATTTGGATATGAAAATATAATCACCAAAAATTATCTAGAGAACAATACATAAAATTTCATTTATTATTATAGAAACCCTTAGGGTAGGGAAATACCATACAATAGATATTATTAAGGATGATATCCACTCATGTTTACTTTCCTCTTTGAGGGCGAAACCTCCTAATGAGCTACCATTACAAATAAAATACTTTTCAAATTTT
Source organism: Picea glauca (assembly GCA_000966675.3). Classification (NCBI taxonomy): domain Eukaryota; kingdom Viridiplantae; phylum Streptophyta; class Pinopsida; order Pinales; family Pinaceae; genus Picea; species Picea glauca. Next base: position 484,875 of record JZKD02S1630494.1, read on the forward strand.
CCATTACATTTCTTGGACCCATTTATATAGTGGTACCAACCACCTAAGAATATTCTAGAGGAGAAACCTTCTAGAAGAATAATCTTCTAGTAAGTCCTCTTACATTTATTGCATTCACACTAGGCGTTATTTATTAAAAGTGGATTTTATACATAACAATACTTATATACTATTATGCCCCTTGGGTACCTCCCTAGGTACCCCATATTATTCTCCCTATATACACTACAAAGTCTAAGGAATATTTTTAGGTGATTGAGATCATGGATGACTCAGATCCCTACCCTGCACTACTTGGTATTGATTGGGAATTCAACAATAATGTCATGTTGAATTTGAAGAAAAGACAGATGTCATTTGAGATTCACACCTTGAACATGATTTCACCATTAGATTCAAATGAAGGTAATAAATACAATGTTCCCATTAATGAGGATGCATAGAGATCCATTATTGAAAACATCTATCAAATCATAGGGTGTTCATAAGATTACATCAATCCCACAGCGGATGGTGAGATGATTTGGAGAAGTGTGAAGTCATATGATATTGAGTCAGAGGAAGACATGGAGAGCTAGAAAAATAAGTTGTATTAAGCCTCTACTAGGATATGTGCACAAATTACCAATGCAATGTGAAAATAAAAATTTGGACCCTATCATTTCGACGGGATGGATCTAGTGGACACTTTCAATGCTCAAATGCAACACATTCCCTTACTCCACTGGGTATGCACCCTTGGTACAATATTAGTAGGTATATTGTGCAGTGGTGGGCACTACATTAGGAACATATCCACACATGGGAAGCTATAGAGGATGCTATAAGGTAAAGGTTCAGGCCAGGGGCCAATATCTGCCAATATATGTGTTCCTATGAGAGGTTTTGGGTATCCATGAAACAACATGGTGCATGAAAAGTATTTCTGAAAACCCATCGCACTTTGTTGGTAGGAAATTGTGTATGTCATATTCCTTTGAATCCCATTGAGCTAAAAAATGATCAGTGCAAGTATGATTTTGAACCCAAATAGAATTGGGCAGCCAATGGGTGGCCCCAAGTCCATCCATGACTATTGAATATCCTCCATGGTGAAGACCAATAAGCTAGATATGCATGAATAATCCTCACAACCTACCAGTGGATGATGCGGCAAATTAATATATGGCATGTTGATGCAGGGGTGCGCATGAATAATGCATGATACCCCCTAAGAATAATACTTTGTGCATGTATAGAGAGGTAAACATCACATTGTATTTTAGGTGGCAGAGACAGTTCCATGTAATAAATACTAACATGGCCGTCATATTATCCTGAAGGTTTAACATGTTTTGAAATAACCCAACGAGAAATGCCAAAATCTCATCTGGATATTTTGCACGTTTGACAATAGATTGTAGTTTAAATTATATATGAATATGAAAGGACATAAATGGAGCTGACGTGTATAGATGGAAAAGTGAAATTGATGATGGCCACGAGGAGAAATTTGTTTTCCCACCAACTAATGGCGAGGGAGTGACAGGATGACATATGCAATTTTATCCTATAGGTCCCCAAGGAATGTAGTAATACTCTATGAGTTATTAACAATCTAGTGCATTTATCAACAGATCATTAGGCCATACCAGGGTGGAAATATTCTCTCATAGCCATTAATATTTCCCCATTCGAATTCCTTAGTCACTAGTTGTAGTCTAAGTTCAGTCTTTTATAGGCACACTGCAACATGAAAATTTAATCGATGATGCACATTCACACATTCGACGAGTCCAAACCTATAGTTTCCTTCATCCACCTTGAGAACCAATGATACTGGGATACCTATTAATTGTAGCCCCAAATGGCCTCTTCAAGCGAGCCAAAGGCCTGTAACAAAGCCAATGTTGTCAAGGACAGAAAAATATCAAAACCAACGCTACCCACTAATGTTAGTTTCATGGTATCCCATACTGGGAAGGTTTAGGAGGTCCTCGTCATTGACTATGATGTCTGAGACCCCATCCAGTTCCCAGATCTATTCTTTTCTAATTATGCACAAGAATTTAGGAGTACAAATGGGAAGGAACCGGTGCTCACACAAGAATGGGTTAAGCCACTTAGACATGATGGCATATCGACATTGGTTAACTACCCTAAATTTGTTCATAGGGCATCGATTACAGCCTACATCCTTTTCCTACTTACTTGGTCGCATGGTGGCTACCTCTGGTTAGGTGATAATTACCCTCTTGATGTGGATACCATACAATGGTAATTGGTCTTCCAATTCATGGAGAGGAACCATAAAAGGCACTCAAAGACAAATATGCATCACATGATGATATTTATTTCAAGTATGACACATGTTGAGCAACCCGTGAGGTTGTAATTGCAGCGATTAATGATTGGAAATTTCAGTTTTCCACCCAAATTATAGTCTATAATTTGTTTAGGAAATTCCGAAGAGATGAGTTCCCATTCAACATCGTCGTAGCCACCAAATGATGCACTGAAGGTGTTGAGCACTAGAATGGGTATGCTACACTCTCAATGAACTTATCAATGACTACTTGGAAGCTCATAACTTCAGTAAGGATTTCCACTATATATGGGTCCTTTTGTTTCTTGCTATAGACTAGGACATGAGCATGGCCGAGCCTTTGAGACCCCCCAATTTATTTCCTTGCAAGCCAACACCAATATTACCATTCAAGCCACTAATGATAAATCTTTTAAAAAATGGTACAACCAACTTCACCAAGCTATCGACTCAAAATTGTGCATCCTATGCAACATCATTGACATATATGCCAATTTTCTTAAATTTGAAAGTAATTTTCATAATGTATATATCTATCCTAGTGATGAATAGGGACCTACCATGGTTATGCTTCCATTCTCCATTACAGAAGAAGATATCTAGCAGAGAATGTAAGAGTGGTCAAATCATATGAAACCAATGCCAAAGGATGAAATGGACACCCTTGAAACTTGCACTAAGAGAACTCATAATAGATGATAGGTCGAGGATGCCTGGAAGAAGGAATAGGGCATGGCCCCAACAATTGAGCTACCCAAAGATAAGAAGGATATGAAATGAATGTATCATGGCCCCTCTCCATGTTGGGTCTAGCCCTGAACAAGAGAGTGATGATCAATGAACCACGAACTTCTTGGACTTCGAGGATACCCATATTATTGAAACAATCCCAACACAACCTATGTATTTTCCACTATAGCCCACACCCACTAGTTCCAAAAGAAAATGAATCGTCTATGCCATCAGGTTTTCCATGGATACTATACCACATAGTCCAGGACAACTTGCGCCTAGTATTTCGACTATGGTCATGACACTTAGATAATTGGTTTTACAACAAAATATTCAAAGGGAGGATATAAGAAATTTTGAGGATCTTTGTTGCTAGCTTGCAGGTGTAGTGTCTTATGTCGAACACCACCTTGGCCACAGGAGTTAGTTACCAACACCAACAATCATGAGCGGACACTAAAATTCACTTCATTTGATGCATCCACTGTGGGAATTAAATTAGCACCAATTTCCACTCTGGTTGTGAAAAATTAAATTACCACCTTAATCAAATAATTAAGGGAATGGTACCATACACTTAGTATGGCTCATGTGAAACTTCAACAACAACACCAAGTAGAATTCACAACGCATGATTATAATCGTACATACTATCAATAAGAGGTATAGGCTCACCAAGCCCTTAAAATATTATATGAAACAAAAGTATCAATGCATGCAATTACAAAGGGTCAACATGCTGAAAATATTACTACCCTTAATGAACTCCTAGACCCATTTGATGAGATGTGTGTAGATGTACTTAACACATCGAAGGAATCTCTAGACATTCCCCCCTATCATAAACTCTCTAGAGTAAGGGCATTTTTTCATATTTTGGAGTCACAGAACCTCGCACTCCACACATGGTTCCAACAGTCGACACTAATGGATCTAGAGCTTCAAACAATATTTTGATGGTCAAGGAGGCCCTCCACAATGACCATGCATGACTCAAATATTTTTTAGGATTGGTTGAGTATATTTTTACAATTTGGAATCACTTGCAGAATGCACCAAAAGTCAACTCCATTTATGAAAAGGTTTGCGCGACCGAAGCAAAGGTCGCCCAACAAAAGAGAAGTTTGAATTTCCTACCCCTAGGTTAGCGCCAAGCTGCAATGACAACTATCATGAGAAAAACCAAAGAGATCACTATCACTCGGGTGGAGCAACAAACTATTTTTTTGTTAGCCAATGATGCGACCGATAAGGCCCAAATTCTTTATACTTATATTGCATCAATGTAGCTAGAATTTTCCCCCATGCTCGAGAAAATGGATCATATTGACCTTCAAGATCCCCCGTTCACATCAGTTGATACATATGAGGTGGTCTAGCTCACTCAGCAACTCCACGCCACCCTAATTGAAACTAAAAGACAATTCCATGAGTTACTTTATGAAATCATTAATATAGTTTCTTCTGTGGCATATATGACTCCCTAATCAAGGCCATTGGCTCCAGGAAAATCAAAGTAATAGCATTTGGGGCTTATTGGCACCCAAATTTTTGGTTAAGTTTTCACACATGCACAAGATCAGTCATGCATCCACTTTAGTTTTTCATGCACATCGATAACTGCAACATAGTTACCAACTTAACAAGAACCGTGACCTCAAAATGAGAAATCTAGCCCAAAATAGATGTACTTTTGGGTCAAAAACACCAAAATCAATCCCCGAATAAAACATCAGCACTATTGATAACACCCTTTTTTGGGGGGTGGTTAAAATTCTTACTTGTTTGAAATTACAACCTTGAGAATCGATACCATTGTAGATGGAACTCTTAAAATTGACCCTGAAATCAAAAAAATGATGTTACCTAGTAGCATTGGTTTTCTTTGTTAAAACATTTATAACCTAATTGAAATTGTGGCCTATGTTAGCACTTGGTAAATTTCCAAGAGGTTGAAAAAGAAGAAATCTACAAAGGTAACCTTATCCAACCACTTTTAAAGATGGGATCTAGCCCTTCCAGCTTCAGAGAGGGATCTCTCAATATGATTTAGCTTTGTTTAAATTTCAGATATTAGGCTAGCTAAAGGGACTGTTGATTTTGTTGTAAAGGGTTTTTGAAGTTGGTTGAGACAAACTACACATCCATTGGGCTATGGGGTCTGTATTTAATCAAATCTGAGATATAACCAGAAACATTAAAGAAAACCTTCACAGGGCGAGATAACACACTCACTGGATCTTTAGTAATTAAAATGATGAACAGAAGAAAAGATAAGGAAAATAACTTCAACTAACAAGAAGTTAAGAATTTCTTAATTGAAGATATTTAGAAGATACACATTAAAATCTTTAGAATCGGAAACAGGGTATCAAAGATAAATCCTGCAACATAACGCTATTCATAAAGATTAGTTATCGAAAAACAAGATGATTACAGAGCAAGAAAACATTTAACTGAGAAAATCACATCACCAATGAACATGCGCAAGAATCTTGTAAAGTGCCTCTTCTTTATTAATGGTAAATCTCTTCAAAAATAGTACAGTTTGATAGCAAAAAGGTGTGCGAATCAACAACCCTCAATACTTCGAAAGATGAAGTATTTATAATTTCAAAAATACAAACATTCCTGTCATAACTGATCAAGACATGCTCATGCTATTTTTAGACTAACTAACTTAACCAATCAAAACTGATTGATGACTCGATACAACTGTATACTTAATTTCTGGGGTAGGCCATTGGCGAGGTGCCTTCGCAACCTCTTCTGACTAGACAGGTGACTAGATGGTGACAACTCATCTTCTAATCTAGTAGATCACACATTTCTTCCCATCTGAGATGACCTGGCACTGCGACTTTAAGCAGTCTCCGATATACTTCATCCATGTATGTGTACTTAGAAAATGTAGGCTTGATGATGAATATATGTTTAATCTCATGTTGGACACTAATATCCAACTGCAAAGCATCCATGAATGCTTTTCCTATGATACTTCCCTGTATACCTGCAAACTTAGAACTGTCCTTAGACACTTCAGTCAAATTTTTCTTGTAATCAGGGAGTGTCATTAATTTTTCATTAATGACCTTCAGACCAGGCAGGCCCTTCCTTTGAAGAGCATCTATCTTGTTGAAAAAATTCTGCACTCCTTGATCCATGGCTTGAATATTTTCCTCAAGCTGAAGCATGAGACCTCTTTTGGTGAGAACCCGTTTCACATCCAATATAGTTTCTGTCCTGTCTTCAATATTCAATTCTACAAGTTCCTCCATGGTCTTGGAATTCAGGAACCTTATGATTTCATTGGCTTGTGCGGGCATGTCTCCTAGCTCCATTCTGATCTTCTCGACAGCCTGCTTGCTCCTCTCGAGCAACTCATTTTGTTCAAACATGATTTGAACCATTGGCCAGATTTCATTTATTGACTTGGAAATATATGTCCACACAATCTCTTTGACCTCAGCCAAAGTCTTCCCTGCCATTGTCTGTTTTTGGAGTTGCTGTAACTCCTTCCTGATTTGCTCATTCACCTGTTTTTCTTTGGATAAGCTTGCCTGGAAAGAAGTCTTTAGCTCTTGGAGGTTCTCCACTTCTTTCTTCAGCCTACTAATTTCTGATTCTTGCAGGTTCATCCTCTCCATGAACTTGGCAAGGTCTGTTGTTCCTTCTGGTAGTGTTGCAGATGGAATGGTTGTCACTGTTACTGTACTTAATCCTGCAATTGGGATAACACTCAATGGAATACCTTCCATTGGCTTGGCTTGCTCTTTCTCCTTTAGTAGTCTCTCCATCTCAGCCTCCATCTCTTTTAGCTGAGCATTCTGCTCCATTAGTAACTTTAGCATCTCATCCTTTTCCCCTTCCTTTTCTGCTATCTCCTTGGCCCGTGGGTCCTCTGTTGGAGGGAGCTTTAGCTGTTTTCTTAAGGATGCTATATCATCATTTTTCTTTTTAATCATCTCTTCGGCCACCTTGACGTTCACTGGGTCATAACCGATCTTGAGGACCAGCTCCTCCAATGTCTTAATCCTGTTGTCTTTCGCGAAAGATGACATTTTCTCCAGCTTCAGCTGGGTCTGGGCATTGTTCAGAGCTACCCCAAACTTTGATGCAGAAGATGAAGCGTGGGCCAAAGTGTGGAAAACCATCTCCCCAGTCTGCTTATGCAGATCCATCTGGTCTGCTGGATGCACGTCCTTGGCTTGGAACTCAAAGGTGGCCCTTTTGTAATTTGATATCACCTTGGGATCCGACACTTGTGCTTGAAGGTAAGCCATATGCATCCTACCCTTTTCTGTATCAAATGCTGAAAGAAGTCTATGCTGGACTGTGGAAGACTGCTTCTGGAACTGGGCATAGGTGCTGCTGGTGAGTGTCTGGTTCTTCTTCTTGATCAAGTCATATTTTTCAGAAATGCCCAACTTGGGCCCAGTCTTGCTTGGCGGAGTATCTAAGGGAGAATCTGTAGGTTTTAATACTGTAGTTATTCCCTTTTGCTGAATCGAGCCAAATGGTAGAGTGACTGGCTTGACCCCTGTGGTGGTCACTGTGGTAGCTGGGACTTCCTGTTCTACAGTTGTGCCGGGTGTTGAAACTGTCTTTGACTTTTTGGAGTGAATTTGGAATTCTTCTGATGACACCTCTGTTACAGGAGGAGATGACTCTTGTCGGGGCCTCTTCTCCTTGAGGACCTGAGGTGTGGTAGCGGGTAGCGCACTTGTCGAGGGCACCTGCTGTTCCAAGTCCATCAAAGTGTCAGGCAACCATACTGCTTGATTTTCAAATTTCTCGATCTCTGGCTTGGACTCATGAGCATACGGGGCATTTTTGTTTTTCACCCTCATATCTGAAATGATCCCGTATGGATCATAGTGCCATATGAAGCTCGTAGAGAATTTCATCTCCTTTAAAATTTTGTCTTCTTCCTCAACTACGCCTCTACTATTGCAGATGAAAGAACCAATCTGCCCTTTGATCCGCAATTGTTGCTTCTTCTTAAGGGAAACAAAGTGAATATCATCAGAATTCATTATCTGCCTAATATATTCTAATGCAAAAATTCTTAGCGGTACATATCTCGACAGCTTGTAAGGTGCCAATTCGCACCCGAAAACTCTTATTTCAATGTGATTCTGACATAAATACTAGTCTCCTGTCTTAACGTTGTCCGAGAGATGCAGAATTCTCTGGAATTCATCATTTATTCGTGGCTCAGGCATGCCACTCAACATACTTACCACAGGGTGGTAAAACTGGTCAATGAACGCTGTGAAGTCATATTCAACAGAATTATGTTTCATAAGAGAAGTCCATGATGTGACTGGTTGGGGCCTCCCGTCGGCGTCCATCTTCTGCATGGAGAAATTGAACTTGTCGGCTTGAAAGTAGACGAACATGTAAGTCAGAATGGATGAATACCTAAACATGCCTTCTGTGGAGAAATTCACAAATTTTTCATGGATATTATTGGCCAAGAAGGTGTTGTAGTCGAACTACATGGTCGGTTGTTCATCGTTTGAGAAGATTGACAGAAAACCCAGGATGGGCTCATCTACCCATTGATCAGAATAGTAACCGAGCAGGGCACACAAAGAAAAAATGATTTGATTGCCTTTGGTGGAGAACATGGAAGAAGGGTAAGAGGGACTGGTGGTAGGGAGAGGAGCGGAAGTGGGGAGAAAAAGCTCAAAGATCTGAGCTCTCTGAGGATTTCTAAGTTGAATGGGGATGCAAATTCAGCGCGGGTGATTTGTATCATCTGGTCAATATCTTCAGGGGTGATGAAGAAGAGGACGTCTCCAGATGAAGAAATGATGGCTTTCTGGTCGGGGAGGTAATGGGCCTGGCATTTGAGGGAAAACTTGGGGAAATTGTGAATCTGGGGGAAGAGATACAGGGGCAAATTGGACTCCCAGAGTCCAATTTCGTCGCTCTGGTCCAGGAAAACCTCCCGAAGCCATGACTGAAGATCAGAAAAGTCAGAACTGAATATAGTATCAGCTATCAAGTGATCCTTATCGACCAAGGGAATTTTATCCAGGTCAACCGGAGGAGGAAGGAAAGGATTCTCTTCCTCTTCCGTTTGTCTTGTCTTTGACACCATTTCAGCAATTGTACTTGCAAAAAACAATATGTTAGTGGGGTCGAATGACTGTAGGTGAAAGCGATGCGGGAGTAATGGAGGAATAGGAGGTTTTTTGCGCGATGGATGAATAACGACTGAAAGGGAAAACGGTAGTGTTATTCAAAAATTGGGGTCGGTTGGGCGCGGGAGATAGGTCAGTAGGATAACGGGTATGTCATCCTATAATAAATGGACAACGGGCCACTAGGGATGAGTTGGCAGATGATGATGGCCAAAGTATACGGTTGAGTGACGTGGAGGCAAGTGATTGGAGGTAAAAGTCGTCGAAGGGGGCTGATCATGAATGGGAAGGATAAAGGCCTGACAGCAGTTATGGGATGGGACTCAAACCGGAAGCAAGTGGGACAAGTGGACTTAGTGGAGAATGACGTCCATGAATGATGGGCTGTCAGAGAGCATGTGAAGGATGGGACTTGAGAACCAATAAACTGATGCCACATATGAACAAGGGCCCGCCGAAGGAAATATCTTTTCCGGACCCCCCCCCTTTGGTTAAAGGCAGGACACCAAGGGGGGTCCAAAATCCATTTCGATCCATTGATCTGCACACTGGTTTCCTGACCAC
>JZKD02S1630494.1:509470-521889 GCA_000966675.3 Picea glauca
CCTCCCCATGTCACCATGTAATTTCATGTGGAGGGGGCGATGTCGGGCATCTCCCCCCTCCCCAAAATCCATGAATTGGGTGATGTTGGGCATCGCCCCCCCTCCCCAAAACCCACAAATTATTTAATTCGTGGGTTTTGGGGAGGGGGGGGCCATTATCGACATCGTCCCCTCCTCATGTCCCATTAAATTAAATAGGAAAATGGGGAGGGAGGGCAATGTATGGCATCATCCCCTCCCCATGTCCCTGTGAAATGCATGGGGACATGGGGAGGGGGCGATGTCAGGCATCTCCGCCCCCTCCCCATGTATTCATGAAATGAATAATTTTAATTCATGTATTTTAGGGGGGGAATCCCCTCCCCCTCCCCCCCATATCCCAACAAAAAATCGTATTTAAAATTTTTTTTAGTGCTTTTTTCTAGTTTGGGTGAATTTTTGTTGTTTTTTTTAGTTTCTTTTTCAAAATATTATTTTAAAATTTATGTTTATTAATTTATTTTTGTCTAAATTTTTTTAATTAGTTTTCTTAGGGTTTTAAAAAAAAAAAATTTTTTTTGAATGATAATTTTGTTTCTAAACTTTTTCTTAATCTTTTTTTAAATTGGATTATGAATTTTTTTAATAAAAAATGCATTTTTTTTTGTTGTTTTTTAAATAACATGTTTGTGAAGTTTTTTACTTTCCCATTTATTTATTTTTTATAAAATAATTAAATTAATTTAATAAATAATTTTTGAAGTAACGATTTAGGAGTCACTTTTTAGGATTTTATCTATAATGGTGGAAGTCATCTAGCCCATGATTTCAATTAGGTCGTAGTTTTAATCACAAAAAAAACGATGCTACTAGGTAACGTCACTTTCGATTTAAGGGTCAATTTTAAGGGTTATGTCCACAATGGTATCGATTCTCAAGGTTGCGAAGTCAGACAAGTCGGAATTTTAACCACCTCCCAAAACAAGGGTGCTACTGATAGCACCATTTTTTGAAACGGGTGTAAAAAATGTGACCTCTAAAAAATGAGAACTCTAGAGAGTTCTTGTTAAGTTGGAAACTTTGTTCTACATGATGGAGGGAATAAGGCGCACATACTAGTAAAAGTTATACACTATGCACTAAAGATCGAAAAAGATATCTGCAGGCATGCAAATCAAGAAGAAGATATTCGGGAATATTTTTGAACGATTAACTCAGAAAACATGAGAGATAGTGGGGAAGTTAAGATATGTGTTGGAAACTTTGTTAGAACTGCCACAACTTTAAATATGCTACATGTGATGCATGTGGGTGAAAAAATCATGCGGAATTGGACATCAATAGAGTGAGTGGAGAAGAGGTGAAAGTGATAGAGCTCCAAAGTAGATAAGAGAAGAAAAAAGAGAAACAAAGACACATAAAAGAGTTTGAAGAGTTTGGGGTCTGCAACAGAAGAGAAATCAGCCTGATTTTTGCATGAATCTTGTTATTAGTCTATGTAACAGTTTTCTATGTCACTAGAACAGTTTTGTATGTGAATGGAACAGTTTTGTAAAGAGTTTCGAATGGAGTTATTCTAGATTTATGAGTAGAGTCTGAATGGAGAGTGCATGGCACATTGTAATGCACCACTAGTAAAATGTATTAAAGCACAGGCCACTATTCCTAATGCATTATGAGTCTCTTAATGTATACATGCCACTATTTGAATGGAAATAATATAAAGTTGTTTTTCTTTCTTTAAATGACTATGTTGATTATGATTTAAATGGTTGAATTTGTTACTTATGTATGTTGTCAATAGGATAATGAATTGTGACGAAATGTGTAAATTCCATCCCAAGTGGCTTCCTGGCATGCTTTATCCCTTCATCTCCAACATAATACAAAATAGTATCTATAATTCTCATGGCATCTCAAGTGAGACCTTCTTCAGTCCTGGATTGAATATTGATATGTTGACGCCTTGGGATTTTTTTGGTCAACTATGGATGAACCTTGGGTCATCAACCCACCATTGTTAGGAAGGATGCACGAAAGTGAGCCAACAATCGTTGCTGGAGGATATAATGTATATCTTTATTATTTGATATTTTCAAGAAATAAAATGCATAAAAATATCCTCTTTCTCATGGAAACAAAAACTACCTTTGTTGGAGGCCTCATTTAGGAATAAGGTTTATTGGAATTTTTACCAAGAGATAGCGCAACCTTCATTTAGCTTGGAGTCGATCTGATGAACACAAAACCATCTCAGGGCATGTAGAAATAAAACCCATATGGTGTATTTTCTCATGCAGAAGCACTAGTATGAAAATCAATGATTTGGTTACCAAATATGTACTAGGGTTACAAGATATAGAGCCATTATAACCATCATTATCAAAACCATTTCTAACTCTATTAATTTATCAAAAATAAGGAAAATCATGAAGAATTGACAACTTAATACCTTATGATCTTGTTGTAATGATTTCCCTGGAAAACATGAGTAAATATGTAAAAGGAATAGCGAGAAGGTGAAATGAGGGAATAAAAGGGTTAAAAAGGGCATTCCTGAGAGTGAAATAGAAATCAAATGAAGGCCCAACAAGTCCCTTCCTACACTTGAAGGAGGTAACCTAGTGGCTAAAAACTAGGATTTTTTGCAGAGGTGGAAGTTGTGGGTTGCAATTGCACCTAGTTCAGATTTTGAACATCTATTGAAAAATATTTCCAGTCCTTTAGGTATATGCACCCTCTACCCCTCATTACAACTAATCTTTCATACCTCACTAGTCTCTCTTTTGGTGGTTTCATGCCTGATTGTCGTGATCTATTGGAAGATCCAGTGATATAGAGTGGAAGGATGCTAGGTCTTTAGGACATATGTTTTTTCTTGTATTCCCCCACGTGGAAAATATCCCACCTTACGCAAAACATTTTACTTTAAATGTGATCAATGTATGTTGTATCCATTTGACACTAACCATATGAATCTTTTTTTTTTTTTAATTATATTAAGTATTAATTCCTGGTCAAAAATAAAGAAGTCTGGGAATTATCTGGCTTCCTGACAGTGGTGCCCTATTGGGAAACCACCTATGCCAGGTGTTCGAGTCCAAAAAGGAGGTAACGGTGCCCATTCGGGAGACCACTGTTGTCTGTAATCCAATATATATAATTAAACTTATCTACATGGCCACGTAGGGCCAAATTTATCAAAGGAACAGATGTCAAGTGTCTGAGGGCATAAAATATACCATGCCACGTAGGGGAAAAATATTGATAGTAAGAAAAAAAGAGCACGGGGAGGAATTAGAAACCTAGACCAAAACGTGGCCCAACATAGACCTGTTCTTTCTCTATCTCTCGGTCTGCCATGGTTCTTTGAAGGTCTTGAAGAAACACCATCACATTATCCACTCAGTTCCACCATTCATCTTCCATGGTCTGCACCTCTCGCAAGGCTGGTTTGATGTCCTCCATATCTTTTTTGATGTTGTTCAGAGTGTTCATGAGTTTCACATGCTCATCATCCCTACTATGATAAGGAGAACGACGGTGGGAGAGTGGACAGGAGGAAGAGGAATCAAAGATATGTCGCAGGGGAGAGGGGGGAGGAGGCACATACCCAATTGAATTGCCTGAGAGATCAAACCACTCGAACCTACAGTTGTAGGGATTCGAGAGGGGGGAGAGGTTGATTATTGGATCAACAAGTGGTGTAGAAGGAGGAGGAGGTGGAGGGATGACTATGTGGGTGAGAGGTGACAGAAAAACTTCTTCAGGCGAATGAGCAGTAATGGGGGCCGACATGGGGGGAGAAGTCGAATTACCATGGAGGGAGACAGCTCGCGGTGTGCTTGGGACTTCACACGCTTGAACAGATGGGGGTGGTTTCCTTCCCCGAGCTTGGTACCAGGCAGCTCCATGCCTTGATCTACCCCTGGGTCATGGAATGAGGGTGCACACTAGAGAGCTCTAGAATGGAGGGTATACACTAGAGGGCTCCAAAATGCAAAAGGACTAAATGCACCGGAGCTGGACAACAGAGCTGAGAACAAAATTAGAATTGGGGATATCTCTTTGAGAGAAATGAGCTGGCAAAGTAGAAAATGGGGTTGATAACCCAACTAGTTGGTGCTAAGGTGACTAGGCAGTCTCGTCAAGCTACACCATGAAGATTTGCAGGCTCTGGTTTATGTGAAATGTAAGGTTCAAGTGTGAGAGGAAAGGTGATGGCGGAGCGAAATCATTCTAGTGAGGTTGTAATGGTGGACGAGACGTTTGACTGGAAACTGTTGTCGTGTGGCTTGGAAGTCAGCTACGTCTTTCATGTCACGTTGGCACCCCATTCGAGGATATGAATCTTTTTTCTTTGTTAAAATAAGTCATCTTAATTTTTTGAAAAGAACTTGTTAGATATATTTACACTTAACAAAATCAGACACACTTTTTCTTGTCAAGAACCATAGGGGACACACTATCTCCTTGGCATTCGAGAAACCCACTTGTCCTCCCATAAGTGTTGGGAAGTATTCCTACTTTCACTGCTTCATTGGTTCAACCTCTTCACTCACCTTTGAGTGTAGTGATGCTCGATTTATCCTTGGTACCACCTTGCTAGAAACAAAAACACCAAATAAACCACCCAATATCCTTTTCTCCCCAGGAACTAAGTTTCAACCATCAACCATAATGTAAGGACAACAAAACCTATCATATATGGCCTCGTTAAATCTTCCAAATTTTACAAAGCTTACCAATGACACCATTTTACATGATGCATCTTAGCCAAACATGCCAACCAAGATCCCTTCAGCCATTCCTATTTTTTATGGGAAACTAGGTGAAGACCCAACCAACCATGTCAAGACATTTCATTTATGGTAACCATATAATAACATCATAGATGATTCCATCCACCTATGGCTATTTCAATGACCCTGATATAGTCCATCAATGAAACGGTACATGTACAAAAAATAAAAGTCCCATACGACCTTCACATATTTAGAAAATGATTTCTTATCCTTTTTTTAGATACCATTATGTCATGACACTTTCTTGGAAATATTTATAGATTTCCTTCAAAATACTTCCACCCATATCACAGGTCACATCCATGAGTGGTGTCGATGGAGGATCCTATGTAAAATTATAGCCCCCCAAAAAATACTACTTGATTGGATCCTTAAATATTATTTTCTCCTAATTGTGAAATATTTGGCTACCACGATGTTGTAAACAAAATAAGAAGCCATAACCAAATCCCACCATTTATATCTCATCTATTCACAGTATGAATACCTTTATACAGTTATCCCTGATGCTCCTTGGCCCCAACCATTTAGTTAGGAAAAATCTTGAACATCTCATCCAGTCGATGGACTAATGGGGTCCATGACCCACATACTCCCATATGCTATCCATATATGCTTTTAGGGGATAAATTTCACCAATGGGATAAATTTCCATGGGATAAGGCAATCCTCTTTTATGAGGGAAATGTATTGCAGCTATGGTTGATGGAAAATATTGTATTCTGAGATAGGAGACTGTGAGAGAAAGAAGAGGAAGTTACAGCGGGTTTGTTGTAGGTTGTATCCCTTCATATGCTAGATAATAATAAGGCAAGGACCTGGCAATTGCTCTGGTGGACGTAGCCCACACTGGGTGAACCACGTAAATCTATGTTTCTATTGTATTGTTTATCTTCTGTGTTTTGTTTCTGCATTTGTTTTATTTTATTGCTTCACGGTCCTATTTTTCTAACAAGTCGTACCTTAGTGTGGTTCTTTTAATCTATTCGTCTCAGTTATTCCAAATATTTGGCCTTATAATACCCCACATGTTGGATGATGGAGGATACCTTAACGCCTTCCTTCCAGTGGATCTCTTCCTATTTACGTCAACACATCTTACTCTAGGACAAGGATCTAGATTTATTATTAGTACCTTCAAGGTTGCATTCATCAGTGGCAGGTTCCCTCGCTATAAATAGTGGGAATACATCGATGTCCATTTCTCAATAGATTCTATCAGGTGTTCGACATCGAGGATGATTTTAGGGGCTAAATTTTTCTCATGGGCTAATTTTCCATGGTTTTCCCCAAAAACATATTCTCTATTCTAAAAATGATTCGCCCAAATTCTATAGAATAAAATTATTTTATGTTAAAAATCGCCAAAACTTTATACAAACTATATAAAATACTTATAAATTTGAATATTTTTACAAAAATATTGCCAAACATTTAATAGTTAGCATATAAGGGATTAGTAAGATTCGCCAAAGTTTCTACATTAAAAATAAATTTCCATCCTTAAAATCATCCATGTTCGACATCGGTTCATTTATTCACACTTTCTAGATTGTACTAGGTATCTTGATGCCCATTATCATCATCAGTGAGTAGTCTCATGTTTGTTAACGATATACATCAATGACTAGTAATAAAATGGTGTCTCATTATGTTCGACTTCAATGCATTTATTCATATAGTGTAGACTCGTACCATGACAGATGGATTTGAAGACTTTGGGTGAAGTACGAGCATCACATATTTTCTTCTTCTACCCGACTTTGATTGTACCAATGTCTTTGATATTGGTACTTGTAATGGATCATCTTGTTGACTCCATTGGTTCCATATATCCTCTATTTGATTTTGAGACATAGCTCCATTGTGTATCCATTTGTGGCTATGACCTACATTTTTGCATGGATCCACTATGTGTTTTCTTGTGGCCATGATTTATGTTAAGCCTTAATATTGGATCACTACCCCTTAATTGGGGCATATGATATTAGTAATGTTATTTTATTTATGTCGTCTTTAGGCCATTAGTTGTAATTATACCTCCTAGTCTCCTATATATACAAGGAGACATTTTCATTTTGAATCATCTTGTCCTTGAACATTTAAGTGGGGTAAAAGGAGGTTTCCCCCTCGAAGAGGCTTATTATCTGAAATTATCTCTTTTTCAAGGTGTTGAGTACTTTTTTTGAGGTTTTTCTATACTATATTGATATTTGGTTCTTAACATATGATATCAGAGCTCAAGGTCTTGGGGTTTCGCTGCTACATCTGAGACACCTTGGCATTTTCACTATAATGTTTTTTCTACAATGTTTCAGAAGGAACGGATTGGAGGATATTTAGTAGATGGATCAAAGTATGTTGGGTTTAAAATTCATCTCCTTAGGCCTTACGCTTTCGGAGATACAACCTGTACAAGATAGGGTTCTGGAATAATCTTGAACTAAGTCATTGCAGAATTTTCGTTATAAAATTGTTTTTGTAACGTTTCAGACCCTGAACTCTGGAGGATATTTACAAAAATTCATAAGGTATCTGTGGTTAAAATTTTATCTTTTCTGTCATCTTAAATTTGTAGATACATAGTAGGTAAGATAGGGTATCTGACTAGTCCTATTGACTAGTCTCAAGAAGGGTTCCAGGTAAAACAATAATAAATTGTTCCTAGAGTATCCAAATTGAGTGGGACTAGTTTCATTGGATCATGGACAGTTTGTAGTATTTATGGTGTGAGTTTTAGAATTTTATATCAATTATTTTGTGCAGGGCACGCTATACAAGTGAGATCTCCTGGAAAGGCCAAAAATCAGCAAGTTGTGGGGAAGTTACCGTAAATTCCAGTTGGCACATCCAATTTTGATCAGACCTGTGGCATTGCCGAGAAAAAATATCAGAGAACTACTCAAAATAAAGTTTCATACCCAGAAGGGCCGAAACTTGGGAGATACAATAGAATAAATATTGTCTAGCAGAACCACCTCAAAATCAAGGTTCAAAAGGGATACTTGGCCAACATGCCACCAAAAAAGGGAACTTCTACACCAAATAAGCCTCCAGAAAATCCTACTTGGACTATTGATGAAGGTGAAGAAATGAGTAGGGACATAAATGAACTACAAAAGGAGATGGACTCAATGGAAGCTATGTTGGATACTAAGATGGATGGTTTAAAAGGGGAGATCATGGAAGTATTGAAAAATTTTGTAACAGAGAAGACACCTGAAAGTGAAAATGAATCCCATAAAATTCAGGATGAGGACACAAGGAAGGTGAATCAAGAATGCAGAAACTCCAACTTTGGTTTGAAGACCAACCACGTTCCTAAGATTGATATGAGGAAGTTTGATGGCAAGGACCCAATCACATGGATCAATTGTGTATAATTTTCATGGCCATGGACATCAATTATGATTTCATTACTCATGGATCCACAACGTACCAATATTTGTTGGCCTTGTTTACATCACACTCAAGCAATAGAATTCTTGACTTGAGAAGAGAGTATCTTACTTGTTTATGTTGTAGGTATGGTTCCATAATTGGTCTTCAACTACTCTTACCCAATGCCCCCTCCACAATATCATGAATATTTGTAATGTATTTCATCCATCAATAGGTCTTTTGACTTCACACATTAGGGGGAATTTATTATAGTATCATCTGCCACCATATATGATCATGATGACTCATTGGCCTCAGTTACAACCCTTTCCCTATTTGCAAGAGTTGAACCCCCTTTTCCTCCCTAGAAACATATTAAAAAATCTCATTTTTCAAGATGTATGTGACTCTACTTAAATCAAATCGCATGCATACATGGATTTCTAGTTAGCAACCTATGTACATGTTTAATTTGCTAAAAAAAATATAATTCTCGATATTTTGGGTGGAGTTGATGGGTTCCCTAGGTTCTCGACCTCCTATAGAATGTGCATAACTACTCCAAATAACAAAAGGGAGTATAAAAGAGAGATTTTGGATGGAGGAAAGACATAATGAAAGAGATGCAGCCTCATGCTGGCAGTTTCCTATTAGCCCTGCAAGCCCATGTTTCCATATATTTTTGATATTGTCTTCCCCTTGAAAACCCTTGTTTTCATAATTTGTATTCACTTTTATCTCTTTAGGAAGAAAGTTATCGCTTCGTTGGACCCACCAGGATGCAAACATTTGGAGGTAGTCATTTTCATCTCAAGCCTTCAGTGGAGGATCTTGGAGTCTAGTTCTAGGATAGTGCCACAACGGTTACAGGTTGTAACCAACCCCTTTTGTTGTTATCAATAAAATAACTCTCATTATTGTCTCATTCTTTGCGTTAATTCATGATTTTAATGATATTATATGAATCTTATCTTGAATCTAACATATAATTTTAATTTATTGTATTTAGTTAGTTAGTGGATAACGTCTTTCTTGCAGTTGCATACTTCTTAGGTTTTAGGATTTTCAAAGTATCATCATCAAGGTTTCCAGAGAAAAAGACCTCAAACGAGATCTACTGCAAACATAGGATTCTAGGTACATTCTTCTTCATTTCTTCTAAAAGTTAGTTACTGCAGTTAGTTATTTCCAATTGATTGTATCATTAGAGGTTGAGAGGAGTCTTTTAAGGGAACTGCTCTATTGTTTCCCTAACCCAAAGCCACAAGACATATGTTTTCACAAAAAATTCTTAATGAGACTATTTTAGCTTCCAAATTCTCTGTTATTTTCTTCTTTTCTTCCAGTTTTCTCTCGAGTGTTTTTTCAATAACTTTGGCTTCTTCCAATTGAATCCTTAGATCTATGATAGTCTACTTAGCTTCTTTGTATTTTTTCTAGGGTTTTGAAATCCTTCCTTTAGATTAATTAACTCTTATTTTATGGACTTGTTTTCTTCCTTGCTATTCTTAGATCACTTAAGGCACTGATCAATTTTACCTCAATATTCACCTCTCCTTCTTGTTCAGAGTCTCCTTCATTATTTTCAGCAGTTTCCTCTTTAGTCTCTAATGCCATGAAGAGTACTCTTCTTGAGTCACTGTCACTATCATCATCTTCATCAAATGAGGAACTATCATATTTTGAATAGAGGCTTTTTTTTTAAAAAATCCTCCTTTATTTCTTTCATTGTCTCTTTTCTGATATGTCTTTTCATTCCTAGGAACTTCTTCTTCATCACTGGAAGCAAAATGGCCAACTTTACCACAATTAAAGCATTGGAAAGGAATCTTACCTTTGTACTTGTCCATTCCTCTTTTCATCTTTATCAAAAAGTTGGCTTCTTCTTCATTATCTGAATCATCAGTATTGTTGGAGCAAGATTTTGACCTTGGCTTGTTCTTTCTTGTCTTATTAAAGGATTTTAAAGTTGTTTTCCTTATAGATGGGTTTTTTTGTTCTGTTGTCATTTCATATGCTGTAAGTATTCCATCTAATTCATCCATGCTCAATGTAATCAGATCTTGTCTTTCTTCTAGAGCTGAGATTTTAGAGTCAAATCTCATTGGGAGAGATCTTAGTATCTTTTGCACAATAATTGAATTTTCAATATTTTCTCCCAGTCCTCTTATAGTATTCAAAATTCCATCAACTCGGAGAAAATAAGATGCAATATCTTCATCTTTCTTCATTCCAAGATGTTCAAATTTACCTTTGTAAATCTAAAGCTTGGTCCATTTGACTTTAGAATCTCCTTCATAAACATTCTTGAGCTTGTCCCAGATTTACTTTGCAGAATCACAATACATAAACTTAACAAATTCTGAACCCGGTATACCACTTAGAATGACATTTATAGCCTTTGAATTGTATTCACTGAGATTTTTCCCAACATTATCGGTTGGGGGACAAGTTGGTGTAGTGTGTTAGCTCCTAGAAAGTTCGAGCACTTTGAGTCTTTGAAAATTATTGATGGTTATAATAGAGTACAAGGCATGTAATTAAGGCGTTCTGATGGGGATACAGGTCCATACTTTCTACAAAATTATATGTTTCCATATGAATATCTCAACAAACTCTCAATGTACAAAATTTACATTCACTGCATACTCTTTTTTTCCAGCTAGGGTTGATTGGTCAAAGTGAGTTAATGGTGGAAATGATTATGGTAAAGAAGTTGCAGGGGTTATTTTCAAGGTCTAAAGGCATCAATCCTATGTATAGCAACTTCATGAACATTGTGTTTTCCCCAAATCATTTGAATTTTTATACCTAGCCATATAATGATCCCAAGCCATTATGCAAGGATCATCATTGTTTTGGTGTCTTTTAAAACTTCTTTTGAGTGAGGTATTTCGTCAAACACTTTGTTGATCTACCTTTTAGATGTGTTTATATGTGTGTATGCAGCAAATAACATAAAGAGATAACCATGGAACATACCTCAACCATATGTAATAAGATAGACAAGCCAAAATATCTCAATTCTTCTTTATTCATAAAATAGAGAAGCCTGCTACAATGAAGATGTCGATCTAGAATGCTCAACAGATGGCCAAGAAGATAGACAATAAAGAGTTGCTACAAAATGCTCTCGCTAATACAAAATATGCCTCCAAAGACTGAATGAGAAATGAAGATCAATACAAGCGGATTTGAATGCCAAACTCTCCAGCTGAAGAATGCCACGCTCCAATAGAAGGCTGAAACCCTCAATAACTCAGCCCTACTGCCAAAAGTGTCCAATATCCCTAATAAATATGCCAACTAATAGATCGGGTGATGGTAAGAACAACCTAGGTGACCGAATCTCCAAGATCCCTCTCAATCTCTATAGATCTGAAATCCCCCACTGAATGGTGCGCCCCACTGGGTGACTGAAACCCTAGATAATTCGGACATGATGCCAAAAGTGTCCAATCACCCTAATAAATATGCCAACTGATAGATTGGGTGATGGTAAGAACAACCCAGGTGACCGAATCTCCAAGATCCCTTTCAATCTTTGTAGATCTGAAATCCCCCACTGAATGGTGTGCCCCACTAGATGAATGAAACCCTAGATAATTTGGCCCTACTGAAGGAGGCCTCCAAATGCTCTAAAACTCTCTAGAAATATAGATCAGGACACTGCAATTCACTAGGTAAAGTCTCAGGGTCCGATCTGAAGTGTAACCCCTCCAAACGGACTAGATCTGGATCTCAAAAATGCCCTCCTTCTCTTCAATTCGCCCTACTGCTCAAGAAATAATCTAAGCCATAAAAATGTCTCAGAAAGCACTAGATCTGATGTCCAAGGCCCTGCAATGAAAACCCAAGTGATAGAATCCTCAACAGTGCTTCCAATCTCCTACAACGAATCTCTCTCCAAAGATGGTGCGCCCCTCTTGCTGGAATCCCTCAACTGGTGCGCCCTCTCTCTATCTGCACATGAAATTGATGTAGAATCCTCTTTCAACTGAGTAGATCTAGAACTAGAATGGTGTGGGAGAGTATTTCATCTCCGAGACCAATCTTGGGACAAGATAGTTGGAATCTTTCACCACCGAATCGTCCTCTAGGGTTTGTTATGTCAAAACCCTCAAAATCCCCAATATTGCGCTCACTAGCTAGAAGCCAGAAATCAAAATAAGATCATACATGAATGATGAGTAGAGGCCCTTGCCTTCCTTTTATACTTTTTGGCCCACCTTGTCCCTCCAAAGTGACTTTCAT